>JBBBDQ010001429.1:2610000-2689069 GCA_037127315.1 Ascarosepion bandense
GCAGGTCACTTTCTTCTTTTTTTTTTCAATTGGAGTAGATAGGATAAACTATAGCCCGGTTTACACTCCACCCACGTCTATTGAACAGGTGTAGAGGCTCATCTCTTGTTTCCTGTTTAGGATGTGGTTTCCGGCTTTCTCTTTTCCAATCTTTTCACTCTTTTTTTTTTCTTCTCAATTGGAGTAGATAGACTAAACTATGGCCCGGTTTACACTCCACCCATGTCTACAGAATAGGTGAAGAGGCTCATCCCTTGATTCCTGCTTAGGATGTGGTTCCCGGCTTTCTTTTTTTCTCCAATATTCTTTCACATTTTTTCTCTTTATTTTTTGTTCTTAATTGGGGTAGATAGACTTAACTATCGCCCGGTTCACACTCCACCCATATCTACTGAACAGGTGAAGAGGCTCATCCCTTGTTTCCTGTTTAGGAGTTGTTTTCCGTCTTTCTCTTTTCCAATCTTTTCAATCTTACGTTGCCCCCTGCTCATCAGTGGCGTTACCGCCTTGCTCGAGGTGATATGCTTAAAAAAAAGTTCTGCTTATGTTGAATATATGATAAATACCTGCTGTACAGGACAAAATAAATTAGGAGTTAAGTAACTCAATATTGAGTTCTCTATCTACAAAATCTGCTCGCCTTAAAGGCGAAATCCTCCAGTACAGTAACAAGTGTATTACTCGACAATATTTTAGGCAAAATATATCATTGTTCTTTTATTATTATGTACGAGTGTACTCTTGTTGACAATATGACGTCAAAATATGTACACTTAAACATGCAACGGTCTTTATTATAATTTGAATATATATATATATATATATATATATATATATATATATATATATATATATATATATATATATATTCCATTTTTAAAAGAGTTATTACGCTACCTAGGTTTCTACCATGAGTTGTGTCTTCAGGCGATTTTTAACAACCAGAAAATTAGAAATCTAGGTAGCCTAATAATTCGTTTAAAAATAGAAAATATTCAAAAGTTCTACAATATAATTGTATTGAACAATTTTAAAACAAATGTGCACTGGTCTAACCCTACGACCCAAAACTAAGTATTAAGCAATCAATATATATATATATATATATATATATATATATATATATATATATTCTTGATTACTGGACGACATTATAATTGCAAAAAATAAGATAAGAAGGCACTGTTATAAAGCAAACAAGCGTTAAGAGCTTGCTTTCATAACTGGTAGTAAAGTTTTATAGAGAATGAAGTGAGCCGACGATACTTCGTTACTGTTTCTGTCTCAATGAGCGTGACAGAAAGGATATATATATATATATATATATATATAAGAATTGAGACAGAAACATATATATATATATATATATATATATATATATATATATATAGTATTGTATTTAAATAAGTTGAATTGCCATTTCAGCGAGAAAATTCTCGCTTCATCAGAAACGATGATAGAAAACAAAAATTTGTTCTCTCAAATATGGTACAAACTTCTATACCGAAAGAAGCCCCCAAACCTATCCATACACAGGAAGTTAAAAAAAAGAAGGTGGGATGGGATTAGGAAAGAAAAAAATATTTAAATTTTTCGGCCAGACATATGAAAAAGGGAATCGCAGAAACCGAGATTTATGACGCGATTTTAGAAGACTTGACAATTCCTGTGACACGGTTCAAATTTTAACTTTTGATTCTTTCGCTTTAGGATAAGAAGAATTTCATCATGACTGTCACCAATTTATGCGAAAATATCCCACTTTCCATTTGACAACCTTACTCACCAGATAGAAAACGCCTTGATTACTATGAGTGAGGGCGCAGTTGAACGTGAGACCAACAAAACTTTTTTGTAATATCAAAGATGATCTGAAACCAAAGATTTTGGCTCTATTCACCAACTTAAACAAAGAAATCATCCAGAAGAACTGCAGGAGATTCCAAAGCCATTTGGACTCCGTGGTTGAAGCCAATTGCGAATATATTGAAAAAGAATTGCTCTTGAGTATTTCAAGATAATTTTCTGTAATTTTTGTCAATATATCTGTTCAAATGAGATATCAGAGCAATTTTATTTTTTGCGTAATTTAGACGACAATTTTTCCATCACACCCTTTATATATACATATATAATTTTGCGTAATCCTGACAACAATTTATCCATCGCACGCTTTATATATATTTCATTTTTGCGTAATTTAGACGACAATGTATCCATCGCACTCTTTATATATACCATATATAGGGTGAGATGTATAAATTGTTGTCTAAATCACGCAAAAATGAATATATATATAAACAGATCTGTCTGCGGATGACTATTTACGCTATCACACCCTGATTGAGCACTCTGGAAGAATGGTAGACTTTGAAAAACAGTAGCTACTCTAGCATCGACGCATCGATCATTCAGCAATTAATTCGAACACTCTCAGCGTATAATGATAATATACACTCTAAAAAGTCTGCCTCCTTCTACTGAGCGCCCGTAGCACTGAGGTATAATAGCCGACTGATGCCAATTCGGTCGGGTTTCAACCCTGGGTAAAAAGCAATCGGCTGTCTAACCGTACTGATAAGCTGTGATACAGGGAAATAGATCTGTCTGTGGATGACTATATATATATATATATATATATATAAACTTGGTCAGTCACTTAAGTGCCAGACGTGATACACGCTTAGGCGATCATGTCTCGAAAGTGATATGACTAGGCAGTAGATTTTCCCGCAGTAGGTTGACATTATTTTCTGCGGTTGCCAACCAAGTCTATAAAACCCAATTTGTCTTGCTATTGCTGTAAGAAGAAAAGACGAATTCACACATTTCCCAAGGGTACAGCGCATATGTGAATTCAAATATTTTAACTGAAATTCGACCTCAGCTCTCCGATTTCTCGTTCCGAGCCGATATCCACTGTACCACAACGCATATCCTAAATAAAACTACAAATCACAAAAAAGAAGACAGTCATTGTGTGCACTGTAATAATGTTGGAATATCGGACGGAAATGGAAGCAATGTCCATCTGCGCAACGCCCTGAAGCGAATCAAATGTCAGTATTTTCCCATATCTCTGTCAATCAGAATGACCGAATTAGCTGACAGCAAATTTCAACAACTCTGAAGCAAATGTCACTTCCTACTGTCCTGATCAGCTGTAGATAACTGTCAGTATATCTTATAGAAGATCCGAGCAGACATATATATATATATATATATATATATATATATATATATATATATATATATTTCAGTAACAAATCTAGGAGAAGACTTGTAAATAATCCCAGAGGATCCTAGTAATATCGGTTAAATATTAAAATTGATCCAACAGAGAGCTCAATATAAATTTAAGTTACAGTGCAGATATTCATTTTTATATATAGTCATCCACACACACACACACACACACACACACACACACAAATATATATATATATATATATATATATATATATATATATATAAAGGAAAAATGAACATAAAACTTTTTTATACCAAAAAGAAAACGTGGTCAAATGAGATGAGATGATTAGCTTATTGAAATAGAACATAATTTATAACTACATTAGATACTGTGTTAAGTTTTATATGTATATCATATTGCCTTAATTAATATCCATTGAGCTCTCTGTACCGATCTATCGCTTAATAATTTATATTAACTAGATCTTTTTGGATTATCCTCTCCGTTCACGGAATTGGCATCACTATATATATATATATATATACAGGGTGTCCATAAAGATCGTGTGCACTCTAAAAAATTATGACTGTATTTGTATTTGCGATAGAAATAATCTTTAAAAAAGTTTTAAAGTTCAATGTAGCTAGTTTTTAGTATATTTATTAGATAATTCGTTACCACAAAATTTGTAACAATCTTTAGATAAGTAAATTTTATTTTCAGAATCAATTTGATCCATGGCTTCAACTGAGGAGAAGGTAAACTGTGTCCATTAGATTTTTTTATGTGTACATGTGAAAACAATTGTGAATGCAACCAAATCTAGCTCATTAGAATATTTGAAAAAAGATTTGGAAAAGGATTTAATGTGATTTCAGGCATTCCTGTAAATCAGTTGGGAAATGTTTTCAGTGAACTGCAAAATCGTATTACCCTTTGTATTGCTAATGATGAAAGGCACATGAAATGTTAAATAAAATTCCAATAAAAACTTAAAGATATATATTTACTTCTTTCTAATCCTTTTTACAAATTATTTCTATCGCAAATATAAATAAAGTTATAATTTTTTTCAAAGTGCACACGAATTTTATGGACACCCTAGTAGTGAGAGAGACTCATGTGGAGTGAGCAAGGGCGACAGAGACTCTGGTTCCCAGTACGACTTCAGTTCAGCGCAAGCTAATATTACTTTCCTCTTTGTATCTCTTCGTATTTGTTTGTATTTCTTCTTGACGTAATATATGTCCTCCAATCTACCATCTTGTTGACTTATTATTTTATGGTTCCATACCAGATCCATATCAATATATATATATATATATATATATATATCTACGGAAGACAGCGCTGTATTGCCTAATAGACTAGGTTACATTTGGCGTTCGTTTATCTTTGTAGACTATCTTCAACTCTTGTCTTTTCCCAAAAATTAAGATCGAGTTAAGCTGCTTGGTAAATTTGAATTTGAAGAACTCACCATCTATGAAAATTAGAGATTTCACAGGGGAGGGGTCACAAGTGTCCAGTAACTGCCGATACCTTGGCCAGAATAGCTTCGTATAACAGAATAAATATATAAAATAAATAAATAAATAAATAAAACCCCAAAACAGAGATGCTAATTTTTTTATCAAATGGAGCATGAAAGCCAAAGGGTTAGTAAGAAAAAAAATACAGAATTAAGAAATGATTCATACACACTTACCATGCAGATAGTCTGTTTTCAACGTTTAACATGTGAAGTAGTGAGTTAATTGAGGAATATTTTGTTTATCAATTGTCGGACATTCATATCATGAGCAGGCAGGTATTCATTTTACATATGTCAACGTGAATGAGAATGTATGAGATGCCACACGGCTGCATCAGATTGCGTCTTCAGACCGAAGGCAACCGAGTCATCAAGCTTTGTTGTTCTTTAGCGTCGTGTTGCTTGGACATGTTTGGTGGCACTGTAAACTATGGTTCGAAGAACATCGTGATCCGCTTGTACGCTTGACCACGCATTACATATTCTTCAGGTTGTAGAAGACAATTCAGTTACAGCACACCTCTATTTCATAGTACTGCATGGCATCTCTATCTATATCTGTATCATTTACATGTGCAGGGATTTTTGTCTTCTGATCACTCACCACGGAATAAATATTTATTACGTAAACTAACATTCCACTGTTTTTCACTTCAGCCATATTTATGGATGACTCAATAATTGGAAGAGGTGGAATAACAAATTTACGCATTAGAATCCCCTGGTTAAATACAGGCTAGACATCAGCATAAGTTCGTGATCAATGTGTGGACTGAAATTATAATTGGCTCTCTGGTATGTTCACCTAACACGTCTTACAGAATCTGTCTACAGGGCTTTTAATTCGAGCACACTTCTTGGCTTGCTAGGTGATGTATCCCTGCTAATACGAAGATGCATATGTTTCACGCATGACAAAACCTCAACCCATTTTAGTTACAATGTTCAGGATGAACTGGCAGAAATCTGCCATGAAAGATGGGTAGGTAGAGAGAACCACTTGCATAGCCTGCACGTCCGCCGACTACAATCCAAACGGGGAAACGTCCAAAATTTCCCGAAAGTTTTATTTTATCAAGCGCTTTCGGCTATAATTTTAGCCATTATCAAGTATGAATTTTATTTTACTTTTAACTGAATATATAGCGTTATGTATATATGTAGAGTTATAGGAATGCTTTATTTTCTAATCAAGATGAACATATTGTGGTTGTGCTCATAGTTAATAGCAATGTGTGTTGTTTTCTTTTTCTTTTGTGAATAATGATTTCATTATTTTAGTTCTTTTTTTACATATGGATGCTGCTGCCATATTTGTGATATCGACGATATACGGATAAAGTTTGGTAGGTCTCCATGTGTATTTAAATGGACCTAAGTGAAGTATGGTAGAGATATATAACGCGAGTTTTCTTTTTAAACATGTAGTAGCATATCCAGTGTTATTATTTACGAATTTGCATTGATCAAGAGTACAGTACTTTAAAGGACATGTACATTCGTAAATGATATTTGTTCTCTGTAATTTAAATATGAAAAAAAAGTTGGATGTTCAATTTATTATTTTTCTATTAACGTTTCGATTAATATGAATGACATCAGCACGTAATCAGTACATCTGTAAAAATTAAGGAACATAGTTACTATGTTAATCTCCCCTCTTGGGGACGTTTTGGTTATTTTGAATGTTTTTGCAAGTTTAATTGCAATTAAAAACATACAAATCTGTTATTAAAATAAATATATGTGAACTGATTCATAAGGTTTATAAGGAAGAACAATATATGAAAATTATATTAATTTGATATAGAAAAATAAAACAAACTATGGAAAGAAAATTAAATCGTGCATGTCGAAAGAAATCTTTTTTCCATTTTCATCATCCGTTACACCCCATGGTGTGTAGGGCAACAACAAAGCTTCTCCACCTCTGCTTATCTTGGGCCAGTCCAGTCAATGAACCCTAAGATTAGTGCATGGCTTTCATCTCATTCTCCACCATATTTCTCCATGAAGTAAGTCTTCTCCTCTTTCTTTTGCCATCTGGGGCTCAGTGCAGTGCAGTTCTTGTGATTGACTGTGGATCGTTCCGGAGCATATGCCCAATTCATCTCCACCGCCTTCTTGTAAGGATGGTGCCCATGTTCTCTTGATTGCATCTCTTCAACAGGTTTTCATTGGAGATTTTCTCTGGCCAAAATATTCTCAATATTCCTCGGATGGTGTGAAAGGATTGAAATTTGGCGAATCATTCTCCAGTTTTATTAACATTATCGTTACCATATCAGACACTGTATCCTGTATGATTTCAAAAAAGAGCTCACCAACAACGTGTCTTTCTTCCTTGACATAAAAGGCCATAACAACTTCACGACAAAGATTCGCCACAACAGCACCATACAAACAAGCAGGATAATCCATATCTCCTCATACATATCTTTCATCTAACCTCCCCGACTTCAACACTTTTTTGTGAAGTTCGTGAGAGAGAGTCCAACAAAACTTTTTTTTAACACCAAAAATGAATTGAAGGCAAGGATCATGGCAGAATTTACTAGAATATAGAAAGAAATCATCAACGAATACCGAATGCTTACTAATATTTCTATTATTATTAGAAATGAAGAGAACAGATACTACACTAAGAATCTAGACCAATGGTGAAGAAACGTATCAATTGACAAACGATGCTCAGTCGATGATGGTTTCCTTGTAAGGAAACAGTTTTATTAACATTACCGTTACCATATCAGACACTGTATCCTGTATGATTTCAAAAAGAGCTCACCAACAACGTGTCTTTCTTCCTTGACATAAAAGGCCATAATCACTGTGGACAAAGATTCGCCACAACAGCACCATACAAACAAGCAGGATAATCCATATCTCCTCATACATATCTTTCATCTAACTCCTCCCCGACTTCAACACTTTTTGTGAAGTTCGTGAGAGAGAGTCCAACAAAACTTTTTTTAACACCAAAAATGAATTGAAGGCAAGGATCATGGCAGAATTTACTAGAATATAGAAAGAAAATCATCAACGAATACCGAATGCTTACTAATATTTCTATTATTATTAGAAATGAAGAGAACAGATACTACACTAAGAATCTAGACCAATGGTGAAGAAACGTATCAATTGACAAACGATGCTCAGTCGATGATGGCTTCCTTGTAAGGAAACAGTTTTATTAACATTATCGTTACCATATCAGACACTGTATCCTGTATGATTTCAAAAAGAGCTCACCAACAACGTGTCTTTCTTCCTTGACATAAAAGGCCATAACAACTTCACGACAAAGATTCGCCACAACAGCACCATACAAACAAGCAGGATAATCCATATCTCCTCATACATATCTTTCATCTAACCTCCCCGACTTCAACACTTTTTTGTGAAGTTCGTGAGAGAGTCCAAAACAAAACTTTTTTTAACACAAATGAATTGAAGGCAAGGATCATGGCAGAATTTACTAGAATATAGAAAGAAATCATCAACGAATGCCGAATGCTTACTAATATTTCTATTATTATTAGAAATGAAGAGAACAGATACTACACTAAGAATTCGAGACCAATGGTGAAGAAACGTATCAATTGACAAACGATGCTCAGTCGATGATGGTTTCCTTGTAAGGAAACAGTTTTATTAACATTATCGTTACCATATCAGACACTGTATCCTGTATGATTTCAAAAAAGAGCTCACCAACAACGTGTCTTTCTTCCTCGACATAAAAGGCCATAACAACTTCACGACAAAGATTCGCCACAACAGCACCATACAAACAAGCAGGATAATCCATATCTCCTCATACATATCTTTCATCTAACCTCCCCCGACTTCAACACTTTTTTGTGAAGTTCGTGAGAGAGAGTCCAACAAAAACTTTTTTTAACACCAAAAATGAATTGAAGGCAAGGATCATGGCAGAATTTACTAGAATATAGAAAGAAATCATCAACGAATGCACAGAATGCTTACTAATATTTCTATTATTATTAGAAATGAAGAGAACAGATACTACACTAAGAATCTAGACCAATGGTGAAGAAACGTATCAATTGACAAACGATGCTCAGTCGATGATGGTTTCCTTGTAAGGAAACAGTTTTATTAACATTATCGTTACCATATCAGACACTGTATCCTGTATGATTTCAAAAAGAGCTCACCAACAACGTGTCTTTCTTCCTTGACATAAAAGGCCATAAACAACTTCACGACAAAGATTCGCCACAACAGCACCATACAAACAAGCAGGATAATCCATATCTCCTCACATATCTTTCATCTAACCTCCCCGACTTCAACACTTTTGTGAAGTTCGTGAGAGAGAGTCCAACAAAACTTTTTAACACCAAAAATGAATTGAAGGCAAGGATCATGGCAGAATTTACTAGAATATAGAAAGAAATCATCAACGAATGCCGAATGCTTACTAATATTTCTATTATTATTAGAAATGAAGAGAACAGATACTACACTAAGAATCTAGACCAATGGTGAAGAAACGTATCAATTGACAAACGATGCTCAGTCGATGATGGTTTCCTTGTAAGGAAACAGTTTTATTAACATTATCGTTACCATATCAGACACTGTATCCTGTATGATTTCAAAAAAAGAGCTTTCCTACCAACAACGGTGTCTTTCTTCGACATAAAAGGCCATAACAACTTCACGACAAAGATTCGCCACAACAGCACCATACAAACAAGCAGGATAATCCATATCTCCTCATACATATCTTTCATCTAACCTCCCCGACTTCAACACTTTTTTGTGAAGTTCGTGAGAGAGAGTCCAACAAAACTTTTTTTAACACCAAAAATGAATTGAAGGCAAGGATCATGGCAGAATTAATAGAACATAGAAAGAAATCATCAACGAATGCCGAATGCTTACTAATATTTCTATTATTATTAGGAATGAAGAGAACAGATACTACACTTATTAACTAGACCAATGGTGAAGAAACGTATCAATTGACAGTCGATGCTCAGTCGATGATGGTTTCCTTGTAAGGAAACAGTTTTATTAACATTACCGTTACCATATCAGACACTGTATCCTGTATGATTTCAAAAAGAGCTCACCAACAACGTGTCTTTCTTCCTTGACATAAAAGGCCATAACTTCACGACAAAGATTCGCCACAACAGCACCATACAAACAAGCAGGATAATCCATATCTCCTCATACATATCTTTCATCTAACCTCTCCCCGACTTCAACACTTTTTGTGAAGTTCGTGAGAGAGAGTCCAACAAAACTTTTTTAACACCAAAAATGAATTGAAGGCAAGGATCATGGCAGAATTTACTAGAATATAGAAAGAAATCATCAACGAATACCGAATGCTTACTAATATTTCTATTATTATTAGAAATGAAGAGAACAGATACTACACTAAGAATCTAGACCAATGGTGAAGAAACGTATCAATTGACAAACGATGCTCAGTCGATGATGGTTTCCTTGTAAGGAAACAGTTTTATTAACATTATCGTTACCATATCAGACACTGTATCCTGTATGATTTCAAAAAGAGCCCACCAACAACGTGTCTTTCTTCCCGACATAAAAAGGCCATAAATAACTTCACGACAAAGATTCGCCACAACAGCACCATACAAACAAGCAGGATAATCCACATCTCCTCATACATATCTTTCATCTAACCTCCCCCGACTTCAACACTTTTTTGTGAAGTTCGTGAGAGAGAGTCCAACAAAACTTTTTTAACACCAAAATGAATTGAAGGCAAGGATCATGGCAGAATTTACTAGAATATAGAAAGAAATCATCAACGAATGCCGAATGCTTACTAATATTTCTATTATTATTAGGAAATGAAGAGAACAGATACTACACTAAGAATCTAGACCAATGGTGAAGAAACGTATCAATTGACAAACGATGCTCAGTCGATGATGGTTTCCTTGTAAGGAAACAGTTTCTATTAACATTATCGTTACCATATCAGACACTGTATCCTGTATGATTTCAAAAAGAGCTCACCAACAACGTGTCTTTTCTTCCTTGACATAAAAGGCCATAACAACTTCACGACAAAGATTCGCCACAACAGCACCATACAAACAAGCAGGATAATCCATATCTCCTCATACATATCTTTCATCTAACCTCCCCGACTTCAACACTTTTTGTGAAGTTCGTGAGAGAGAGTCCAACAAAACTTTTTTTAACACCAAAAATGAATTGAAGGTGAAGACTATGGCAGAATTTACTAGAATATAGAAAGAAATCATCAACGAATGCCGAATGCTTACTAATATTTTCATTATTATTAGAAATGAAGAGAACAGATACTACACTAAGAATCTAGACCAATGGTGAAGAAGCGTATCAATTGACAAACGATGCTCAGTCGATGATGGTTTCCTTGTAAGGAAACAGTTTTATTAACATTATCGTTACCATATCAGACACTGTATCCTGTATGATTTCAAAAAGAGCTCACCAACAACGTGTCTTTCTTCCTTGACATAAAAGGCCATAACAACTTCACGACAAAGATTCGCCACAACAGCACCATACAAACAAGCAGGATAATCCATATCTCCTCATACATATCTTTCATCTAACCTCCCCGACTTCAACACTTTTTTGTGAAGTTCGTGAGAGAGAGTCCAACAAAACTTTTTTTTAACACCAAAAATGAATTGAAGGCAAGGATCATGGCAGAATTTACTAGAATATAGAAAGAAATCATCAACGAATGCCGAATGCTTACTAATATTTCTATTATTATTAGAAATGAAGAGAACAGATACTACACTAAGAATCTAGACCAATGGTGAAGAAACGTATCAATTGACAAACGATGCTCAGTCGATGATGGTTTCCTTGTAAGGAAACAGTTTTATTAACATTACCGTTACCATATCAGACACTGTATCCTGTATGATTTCAAAAAGAGCTCACCAACAACGTGTCTTTCTTCCTTGACATAAAAGGCCATAACAACTTCACGACAAAGATTCGCCACAACAGCACCATACAAACAAGCAGGATAATCCATATCTCCTCATACATATCTTTCATCTACTCTCCCCGACTTCAACACTTTTTTGTGAAGTTCGTGAGAGAGAGTCCAACAAAACTTTTTTAACACCAAAAATGAATTGGAAGGCAAGGATCATGGCAGAATTTACTAGAATATAGAAAGAAATCATCAACGAATACCGGAATGCTTACTACTATTTCTATTATTATTGCGGTTAAAGAGAACAGATACTACACTAAGAATCTAGACCAATGGTGAAGAAACGTATCAATTGACAAAACGATGCTCAGTCGATGATGGCTTCCTTTGTAAGGAAACAGTTTGATTAACATTATCGTTACCATATCAGACACTGTATCCTGTATGATTTCAAAAAGAGCTCAACAACAATCAAATTTTCTCCTTGACATAAAGGCCATAACTTCACGACAAAGATTCGCCACAACAGCACCATACAAACAAGCAGGATAACTATATCTCCTCATACATATCTTTCATCTAACCTCCCCGACTTCAACACTTTTTTGTGAAGTTCGTGAGAGAGAGTCCAACAAAACTTTTTTTTAACACCAAAAATGAATTGAAGGCAAGGATCATGGCAGAATTTACTAGAATAGAAAGAAATCATCAACGAATACCGAATGCTTACTAATATTTCTATTATTATTAGAAATGAAGAGAACAGATACTACACTAAGAATCTAGACCAATGGTGAAGAAACGTATCAATTGACAAACGATGCTCAGTCGATGATGGTTTTGTAAGGAAACAGTTTTATTAACATTATCGTTACCATATCAGACACTGTATCCCGTATGATTTCAAAAAGAGCTCACCAACAACGTGTCTTTCTTCCTTGACATAAAAGGCCATAACAACTTCACGACAAAGATTCGCCACAACAGCACCATACAAACAAGCAGGATAATCCATATCTCCTCATACATATCTTTCATCTAACCTCCCCGACTTCAACACTTTTTTGTGAAGTTCGTGAGAGAGTCCAACAAAAACTTTTTTTAACACCAAAAATGAATTGAAGGCAAGGATCATGGCAGAATTTACTAGAATATAGAAAGAAATCATCAACGAATGCCGAATGCTTACTAATATTTCTATTATTATTAGAAATGAAGAGAACAGATACTACACTAAGAATCTAGACCAATGGTGAAGAAGCGTATCAATTGACAAACGATGCTCAGTCGATGATGGTTTCCTTGTAAGGAAACAGTTTTATTAACATTATCGTTACCATATCAGACACTGTATCCTGTATGATTTCAAAAAAGAGCTCACCAACAACGTGTCTTTCTTCCTTGACATAAAAGGCCATAACAACTTCACGACAAAGATTCGCCACAACAGCACCATACAAACAAGCAGGATAATCCATATCTCCTCATACATATCTTTCATCTAACCTCCTGACTTCAACACTTTTTTGTGAAGTTCGTGAGAGAGAGTCCAACAAAACTTTTTTTTAACACCAAAAATGAATTGAAGGCAAGGATCATGGCAGAATTTACTAGAATATAGAAAGAAATCATCAACGAATGCCGAATGTTTACTAATATTTCTATTATTATTAGAAATGAAGAGAACAGATACTACACTAAGAATCTAGACCAATGGTGAAGAAACGTATCAATTGACAAACGATGCTCAATGATGATGGTTTCCTTGTAAGGAAACAGTTTTATTAACATTACCGTTACCATATCGAAAGACACTGTATCCTGTATGATTTCCAAAGAGCTCACCAACAACGTGTCTTTCTTCCTTGACATAAAAGGCCATAACAACTTCACGACAAAGATTCGCCACAACAGCACACCATACAAACAAGCAGGATAATCCATATCTCCTCATACATATCTTTCATCTAACCTCCCCCGACTTCAACACTTTTTTGTGAAGCCATTGAGAAAGTTAACAAAACTTTTTTTAACACCAAAAATGAATTGAAGGCAAGGATGTGGCGAATTTACTAGAATATAGAAAGAAATCATCAACGAATACCGAATGCCTACTATTTCTGTATTATTAGAAATGAAGAACAGATACTACACTAAGAATCTAGACCAATGGTGAAGAAACACGTATCAATTGACAAACGATGCTCAGTCGATGATGGTTTCCTTGTAAGGAAACAGTTTTATTAACATTATCGTTACCATATCAGACACTGTATCCTGTATGATTTCCAAAGAGTGACATGAATGCTTACTAATATTTCTATTATTATTAGAAATGAAGAGAACAGATACTACACTAAGAATCTAGACCAATGGTGAAAAACAGCATCAATTGACAAACGATGCTCAGTCGATGATGGTTTCCTTGTAAGGAAACAGTTTATTAACATTATCGTTACCATATCAGACACTGTATCCTGTATGATTTCAAAAAGGCTCACACCAACAACGTGTCTTTCTTCCTTGACATAAAAGGCCATAACAACTTCACGACAAAGATTCGCCACAACAGCACCATACAAACAAGCAGGATAATCCATATCTCCTCATACATATCTTTCATCTAACCTCCCCGACTTCAACACTTTTTTGTGAAGTTCGTGAGAAAGTCCAACAAAACTTTTTTTTTTTAACTTTTAAAAATGAATTGAAGGCAAGGATCTGGCAGAATTTACTAGAATATAGAAAGAAATCATCAACGAATGCCGAATGCTTACTAATATTTCTATTATTATTAGAAATGAAGAGAACAGATACTACACTAAGAATCTAGACCAATGGTGAAGAAGCGTATCAATTGACAAACGATGCTCAGTCGATGATGGTTTCCTTGTAAGGAAACAGTTTTATTAACGTATCGTTACCATATCAGACACTGTATCCTGTATGATTTCAAAGAACTCTCGCTTTTAACAACGTGTCTTTCTTCCTTGACATAAAAGGCCATAACTTCACGACAAAGATTCGCCACAACAGCACCATACAAGTAAAGCAGGATAATCCATATCTCCTCATACATATCTTTCATCTAACACTCCCCGACTTCAACACTTTTTGTGAAGTTCGTGAGAAGAGTCCAACAAAACTTTTTTTTTTAACACACCAAAAATGAATTGAAGGCAAGGATCATGGCAGAATTTACTAGAATATAGAAAAAATCATCAACTTAAGATACCGAATGCTTACTAATATTTCTATTATTATTAGAAATGAAGAGAACAGATACTACACTAAGAATCTAGACCAATGGTGAAGAAACGTATCAATTGACAAACGATGCTCAGTCGATGATGGTTTCCTTGTAAGGAAACAGTTTTATTAACATTATCGTTACCATATCAGACACTGTATCCTGTATGATTTCCAAAAGAGCTCACCAACAACGTGTCTTTCTTCCTTGACAAAGAAATACTTAACAACTTCACGACAAAGATTCGCCAGCAACTACTACAAACAAACGGGATAATCCATATCTCCTCATACATATCTTTCATCTAACCTCCCCGACTTCAACACTTTTGTGAAGTTCGTGAGAGAGAGTCCAACAAAACTTTTTTTAACACCAAAAATGAATTGAAGGCAAGGATCATGGCCAGATTTACTAGAATATAGAAAGAAATCATCAACGAATGCCGAATGCTTACTAATATTTCTATTATTATTGAAATGAAAATTAGATACTACACTAAGAATCTAGACCAATGGTGAAGAAACGTATCAATTGACAAACGATGCTCAGTCGATGATGGTTTCGCTTGTAAAACAGTTTTATTAACATTACCGTTACCATATCGAACACTGTATCCTGTATGATTTCAAAAGAGCTCACCAACAACGTGTCTTTCTTCCTTGACATAAAAGGCCATAACAACTTCACGACAAAGATTCGCCACAACAACCATACAAACAAGCAGGATAATCCATATCTCTCATATATATCTTTCATCTAACCTCCCCGACTTCAACACTTTTTTGTGAAGTTCGTGAGAGGAGTCCAACAAAACTTTTTTTTAACTCAAAAATGAATTGAAGGCAAGGATCATGGCAAAATTTACTAGAATATAGAAAGAAATCATCAGCAGATACCGAATGCTTACTAATATTTCTATTATTATTAGAAATAGAAGAGAACAGATACTACACTAAAAATCTGGACACCCAATGGTGAAGAAACGTATCAATTGACAAACGATGCTCAGTCGATGATGGTTTCCTTGCAGAAACAGTTTTATTAACATTACCGTTACCATATCAGACACTGTATCCTGTATGATTTCAAAAAGTGCTCACCAACAACGTGTCTTTCTTCCTTGACATAAAGGCCATAACTTCACGACAAAGATTCGCCACAACAGCACCATACAAACAAACGGGATAATCCATATCTCCTCATACATATCTTTCATCTAACCTCCCCGACTTCAACACTTTTTGTGATTCGTGAGAGAAATTAACAAAAACTTTTTTTTAACACCAAAAATGAATTGAAGGCAAGGATCATGGCAGAATTTACTAGAATATATTAGAAAGAAATCATCAACGAATGCCGAATGCTTACTAATATTTTCTATTATTATTGAGAATATAGAGAACAGATACTATTTGCACTAAGAATCTAGACCAATGGTGAAGAAACGTATCAATTGACAAACTTATGAAACGTGCTCAGTCGATGATGGTTTCCTTGTAAGGAAACAGATTTATTAACATTATCGTTACCATATCAGACACTGTATCCCAAGGATTTCAAAAAGAGCTCACCAACAACGTGTCTTTCTTCCTTGACATAAAGGCCATAACAACTTCACGACAAAGATTCGCCACAACAGCACCATACAAACAAGCAGGATAATCCATATCTCCTCATACATATCTTTCATCTTAACTCCCCGACTTCACCCTTTTTGTGAAGTTCGTGAGAGAGAGTCCAACAAAACTTTTTTTTTAACACCAAAAATGAATTGAAGGCAAGGATCATGGCAGAATTTACTAGAATATAGAAAGAAATCATCAACGAATGCCGAATGCTTACTAATATTTCTATTATTATTAGAAATGAAGAGAACAGATACTACACTAAGAATCTAGACCAATGGTGAAGAAACGTATCAATTGACAAACGATGCTCAGTCGATGATGGTTTCCTTGTAAGGAAACAGTTTTATTAACATTATCGTTACCATATCAGACACTGTATCCTGTATGATTTCAAAAAGAGCTCACCAACAACGTGTCTTTCTTCCTTGACATAAAGGGCCATACCAACTTCTACGACAAAGATTCGCCACAACAGCACCATACAAACAAGCAGGATAATCCATATCTCCTCATACATATCTTTCATCTAACTTCCCGACTTCAACACTTTTTTGTGAAGTTCGTGAGAGAGAGTCCAACAAAACTTTTTTTAACACCAAAAATGAATTGAAGGCAAGGATCATGGCAGAATTTACTAGAATATAGAAAGAAATCATCAACGAATGCCGAATGCTTACTAATATTTCTATTATTATTAGAAATGAAGAGAACAGATACTACACTAAGAATCTAGACCAATGGTGAAGAAACGTATCAATTGACAAACGATGCTCAGTCGATGATGGTTTCCTTGTAAGGAAACAGTTTTATTAACATTATCGTTACCATATCAGACACTGTATCCTGTATGATTTCAAAAGAGCTCACCAACAACGTGTCTTTTCTTCCTTGACATAAAGGGCCATAACAACTTCACGACAAAGATTCGCCACAACAGCACCATACAAACAAGCAGGATAATCCATATCTCCTCATACATATCTTTCATCTAACTCCCCGACTTCAACACTTTTTGTGAAGTTCGTGAGAGAGAGTCCAACAAAACTTTTTTTAACACCAAAAATGAATTGAAGGCAAGGATCATGGCAGAATTTACTAGAATATAGAAAGAAATCATCAAACGAATGCCGAATGCTTACTAATATTTCTATTATTATTAGAAATGAAGAGAACAGATACTACACTAAGAATCTAGACCAATGGTGAAGAAACGTATCAATTGACAAACGATGCTCAGTCGATGATGGTTTCCTGTAAGGAAACAGTTTTATTAACATTATCGTTACCATATCAGACACTGTATCCTGTATGATTTCAAAAAGAGCTCACCAACAACGTGTCTTTCTTCCTTGACATAAAAGGCCATAACAACTTCACGACAAAGATTCGCCAACAACAGCACCATACAAACAAGCAGGATAATCCATATCTCCTCATACATATCTTTCATCTAACCTCCCCGACTTCAACACTTTTTGTGAAGTTCGTGATAGAGAGTCCAACAAAACTTTTTTAACACCAAAATGAATTGAAGGCAAGGATCATATGAATTTACTAGAATATAGAAAGAAATCATCAACGAATGCCGAATGCTTACTAATATTTCATTATTATTAGAAATGAAGAGAACAGATACTACACTCAAGAATCTAGACCAATGGTGAAGAAACGCATCAATTGACAAACGATGCTCAGTCGATGATGGTTTCCTTGTAAGGAAACAGTTTTATTAACATTATCGTTACCATATCAGACACTGTATCCCGTATGATTTCAAAAAGAGCTCACCAACAACGTGTCTTTCTTCCTTGACATAAAAGGCCATAACAACTTCACGACAAAGATTCGCCACAACAGCACCATACAAATGCTAGACAATCCATATCTCCTCATACATACTTTTCATCTAACCTCCTGACTTCAACACTTTTTTGTGAAGTTCGTGAGAGAGAGTCCAACAAAACTTTTTTTAACACCAAAAATGAATTGAAGGCAAGGATCATAAAAGAATTTACTAGAATATAGAAAATCATCAACGAATGCCGAATGCTTACTAATATTCTCTATTATTAGAAATGAAGAGAACAGATACTACATCAAGAATCTAGACCAATGGTGAAGAAACGTATCAATTGACAACGATGCTCTGTCGATGATGGTTTTGCAAAGGAACAGTTTTATTAACATTATCGTTACCATATCAGACACTGTATCCCGTATGATTTCAAAAAAAAGAGCTCACCAACAACGTGTCTTTCTTCCTTGACATAAAAGGCCATAACAAATCTCACGACAAAGATTCGCCACAACAGCACCATATACAAACAAGCAGGATAATCTCATATCTCCTCATACATATCTTTCATCTAACCTCCTCCCGACTTCAACACTTTTTTGTGAAGTTCGTGAGAGAGAGTCCAACAAAAACTTTTTTTTAACACCAAAAATGAATTGAAGGCAAGGATCATGGCAGAATTTACTAGAATATAGAAAGAAATCATCAACGAATGCCGAATGCTTACTAATATTTCTATTATTATTAGAAATGAAGAGAACAGATACTACACTAAGAATCTAGACCAATGGTGAAGAAACGTATCAATTGACAAACGATGCTCAGTCGATGATGGTTTCCTTGTAAGGAAACAGTTTTATTAACATTATCGTTACCATATCAGACACTGTATCCCGTATGATTTCAAAAGAGCTCACCAACAACGTGTCTCTTTCTTCCTTGACATAAAAGGCCATAACAACTTCACGACAAAGATTCGCCACAACAGCACCATACAAACAAGCAGGATAATCCATATCTCCTCATACATATCTTTCATCTAATTCTCCCGACTTCAACACTTTTTTGTGAAGTTCGTGAGAGAGAGTCCAACAAAACTTTTTTAACACACTCAAAATGGAATTAAGGTTAGATCATGGCAGAATTTACTAGAATATAGAAAGAAATCATCAACGAATGCCGAATGCTTACTAATATTTCTATTATTATTAGAAATGAAGAGAAACAGATACTACACTAAGAATCTAGACCAATGGTGAAGAAACGTATCAATTGACAAACGATGCTCAGTCGATGATGGTTTCCTTGTAAGGAAACAGTTTTATTAACATTATCGTTACCATATCAGACACTGTATCCCGTATGATTTCAAAAGAGCTCACCAACAACGTGTCTTTTCCTGACATAAAAGGCCATAACAACTTCACGACAAGATTCGCCACAACAGCACCAGCAAACAAGCAGGATAATCCATATCTCCTCATACATATCTTTCATTCATCCTCCTGACTTCAACACTTTTTTGTGAAGTTCGTGAGAGAGTCCAACAAAAACTTTTTTTTAACACCAAAAATGAATTGGCGTATGGATCTCCGCAGAATTTACTAGAATATAGAAAGAAATCATCAACGAATGCCGAATGCTTACTAATATTTCTATTATTATTAGAAATGAAGAGAAATAGATACTACACTAAGAATCTAGACCAATGGTGAAGAAACGTATCAATTGACAAACGATGCTCAGTCGATGAAGGGTTTCCTTTGCAGAAACAGTTTTATTAACATTATCGTTATCATATCAGACACTGTATCCTGTATGATTTCAAAAAGAGCTCACCAACAACGAAATAAGTATTCGTTCTCTGTAAATGAATATTCAGCGGGTGGTAAACGTACATCCCATTAGGTAATAAATTAGTGGCAATGGTTTCTTCATCTTGCTAATCATCATCATCTTCATCATCATCCGTTACATCCAATGGTATGTAGGGCAGCAACAAAGCTTCTCCACCTCTGATTATCTTGGACCAGACTAGTCAATAAACCCCAAGAGTACTGCATGCCTTTCATCTCATTCTTTACCGTACTTCTCCATGTCGTTCTTGGTCTTCTCCTCTTTCTTTTGTCATCTAGGGTCCAGTGCAATTCTTTTCTTGTGAGTGACTGTGGATCTTTCCGGTGCGCATGCCTAATCCATCTCCACCGCCTTCTTGTAATGATGGTGCCCATGTTCTCTTGCTTGCATTTCTTCAACAGGTCTTCATTGGAGATCTTCTCTGGCCAAAATATTCTCAGTATTCGTCGAAGGCATATAGTGTGAAAGGACTGAAGTTTGGCGAGATCCGTCTTAGTCATTCTCCAGCTCTCAGATCCGTAGATTCGGTAAATAGATTAACAGAAAACTGAAAATACTGTTAAGTATTTTACGTACTTAGTGGGTTATCTCTTATAGTGAAGTGTTTTGAAACAGATTAGTTTGATTTGGCCTTGTTAGTAGATAGCCTACTATAAGAGGGGTATAAAACAAGAAAGAAAATATTGAATAAATATAATTCACCTAATAATTGATCCTATTACTGGTTTGATTTAAAGGAAAATATGGAATTGGTTTTAAGGTAAAAATATATAATTGGTTTTAAGGAAAATATAGAATTGTTTTTGGGGGAAAATATAGAATTGTTTTCATCAAATAAAAGAATAAAAATAAAACTCATATTCCAACATTATTAAGGCGCTTAAACAGTATTTTTAGTTTTCTGTTAATCTTTATCCAAACTCATTTATAAATGGAACTTTGTCTGTGTGTGTGTGTGTGTGTGTATGTGTGTGTTGTGTCTGTGTGTGTGTGCCCGTTATCTATACACTCCGAAACGGCTGAACCGATTTTTTGAAAATTTACACAGTTGTACTATTAGCGTCTGCGAGTGTTCTTAGCTAGGTTTTGTGTCGAGGTACCCCCGATAAATATCAAAAATCAATAATCGAAAAAATCTGGTCATAGAAGGAGTGGTCCGATTTTAATCAAATTTGATATACTCATAGACAAAGACATAAGAAACGATATTCAGAAGTTTCAAGGTTGCAGTTCTTACAATAGTGCAGAAAATCGATAATATATATATATAAAAGGCAAGATGTTTGTGTGTATGTGTGTCTGTTTATCTTCCTGTAAGTCTGTATTTTTTTTTCTTTCAGCTCTTTTATTTTAGTTTTTGCTTCGGGTTTGGCTCTAAGTAGGTATATTTGTAGTTCTTAGTCTCAGCCATGATACCATTTACTCAGAGGACTTATTTAGCCTTCAAAATTCAGTTTACGACGAAAAACAATTATTTGATATCGATACCAGAAAATCAAAATTTGACTTACATCCATTCATTTTTCTTTCAGTCTACGGTTTCGCTTTAAATGGAAACAACTATTGCTTTTTAGTCTTTCGTGCCAACGTCCAAAGAGTCCGAGCTTCAGGACCATGGATTAGTTTTAAAGCTTTCATTACACCCGAGCAACGCCGGGCTATACTACTAGTGTATTATATTTGCAATTTCGAAAATGAACTAACCGATTTTTGTGTTTATTTATATACAAATGTGCGTAATGGTGCAATGGATACTGGTTCGGTATGAGAAATCGAATAGCCGAGTTCGAATTCCAGTTGCATTTGTTTACGCTTAAGAACAGCATTAATTCATCTCTTCTCCCTCCAGCTATTGGTTGAATAGCAGGACAGATTCGGTTTTATAGCCTTGGTTGGTAGCCAGTCTACTGCTTGAAAAATAGCAGCCTACTTCCTAATCAGTCATAAATCAATACAGTCATGATTGTCATAAGCATGTATCACGCATGGCAACTAACTGACTCATTTATTTATATCCAATTATTTTGTCTTTTTTTACTATTGTCCCTAATTTTTATGTATTTAAAAAACTGTTTATTATTTGGAATCTTTTAAAACTCGCAATATATGCAATTTTTATACATTATATATGTTAGAATTATTGTGATATGTCCCGGAAAGAGATATATGTATATCATTCGAAGTAACTAACTGGTTTAGGCAAATATAACCGGGTAGAACAATCCTATGCAGTATCCTGAGACGTAGGCGTAGTCAACAGTCGTAGACCAATAGACTTCTAGTTGTAAACCTCTAGTGGTAGAACAACAGACCTTTAGTGGTAGATCTCTAGTTGAAGACCTGTAGATCTCTAGTGGAAGACCAATAGACCTTTAGATCTCTGAATGTCCTCGCCTTAGTCTACAATTATGACTGACACCAGCCAATCACATTCCAGTGAGAGGAACCAAGCTGTATACATATTCATTACCTATTCATTACATCACAACTAATGTATATATATATATATATATATATATATATATATATATATATATATCATTCGAGGTAGTTAAGTGGTTTAGGCAAATGTAACCGGGTAGAACAATCTAGTATGTAGATGTAATGGACGGTACTCGTCCTATGCAGTATCCTGAGACGTAGGCGTAGTGAATAGACGTAGACCAATAGTCGTAGACCTGTAGCCCTATAGACGTAGACCTCCAGTGAAGACCTGTCGACCTCTCTGCGTCCTCGCCTTTGCCAGTATTTATGGCTGACACCAGCCAATCACATTGGTGTGAGGGGAACCAAGGTGTATACATATTCATTACATACTTATAACATCAGATAATCATAGCTGGGGATGATCGTAGGGATATGCCTATAAAACCCTTCAGTGGCATGTTACTCAAATAGCCTCTGACAACTATATCCAGCTTCAAACTGGAAAATCGACGGAAATGGTTCCTCAGAACGAGCTTATTCGGGTAAATGAATCTCGACAGCCCAGGAAGATAATTCATGTAGGGGAAGAAAAACCTTGATTTTATATCTCAACTGCTTTCTGACCATAACCAGAAAAAAACGTTAAAGCCTACTGAAAAAATCCAATTACAAAATCCTGAGCGATGCACCGATGACAGTTGGCTGTCAATACTGACAACTTTCCGGGAAAACCTGCATACAAGCCGACCCAAAATGTAATGCCCTATATTCCTTAGGATTTTGTCGGTACGAACCAGATGGGAGGGCGCATATAGTTTGAACTTTCATATACCATCGCCCAGATGTGTGCCCTTTAAGGTTCACTTCAAACTTCTTGCCAAAGAATTTCGAAGAAATATATATATATATATATATATATATATATATATATATAGTCATCCGTAGACAGATCTGTTTCGCTGTATCACAGCTCATCAGTACGGTTAGACATCGGATTGCTTTTAAAGCAGGATTGAAACCCGAACAAATTGGCATCAGTCGGCGATTCTACCTCTGAGCTATGGGCGCTCTGTAGAAAGAGGCAAACTTTTAGTGTATGATGTATCATACGGCAACAGCCAGAGTACTCTAATTCATTACTGAATGAGCGATACGTAGATGCTAGAGTAGCTACTGTTTTTTCAAAATCTACCTTTCTTCAAGAGTGCTAGATCAGAGCGTTAGAGCGTAAATAGTTATCAGCAGGCAGATCTGTTTAGCTGCATCACAGCTCATCAGTATGGTTAGACATCCGATTGCTTTTAACCCAGGATTGAAACCCGACCAAATTGGCATCAGTCAGCGATTCTACCTCTGAGCTATGGGCGCTCGGTAGAAGGAGGCAGACTTTTAGCGTATGATGTATCATACGCCAATAGCCAGAGTGCTTTAATTCATTACTGAATGCGTATATATATATATATATATATATATATATATAGGAAAAATTATTAAAAAGTTGTGCGTTTAAAAATGTATTTTTGACAGTATTTGTTTATTTCTATTTAGAAATAAACAAATACTGTCAAAAATACATTTTTAAACACACAACTTGTTAATAATTATTCCTATACATATTAAGACAGCATACGTGGATCATCACTATGTTATATATATATATATATATATATATATATATATATATATATATAACATAAAGGGCTAACAAACCTACCTAGGTTTCACCTAACCGGATCTTCAGGGAATGCTGGCTATTCTGCTTATGTATTGAGCGCTTTTTTGTTATAAATTACTCGTCTCGGTTTTTTTGGTGGGGGGGGGGGCTACGTACTTTGATGGTGTTTACGTGCTTAGCTCTTTCTTTTTTACATCTATTTTTTCCTTCCGCCTGTATACTAGGAGGATTTTTCGAAACGAGTATAGTGATAAGTTCACATTTACATATATATATAACAGTTTTTATTATGATAGATAGGGTTGCTATGATGAACAATTTCCACTGTCGGGATCAAGCATAAATGTTCAATAAATTTTAATGTTATTACTGAAAACCTGTACAATTTTAGTATTTAAAGTAGTCAATTGCCTATACCCTGCAGTGCACACTCTTTCCCCACGTCTTGTACTGGCAAACTTTGTAGCACATATTAGGTTCGGTTTAATGGCAAGAGGTTTTGCACAAGAATCTTTTATTTTCTGAACGCATGGTGACAGTTGGCTACTCTAAAATCTCAGAAGGACATCCGCCTTTTGTCAATCAATTTTATCCTAGTTAGAAATCCGAGTTATCTTCTCCTATACTAGCTGCCAAGCAAAACAACTGGGTCCAGTTTGTCCTGCTATTTAAGCATATTTGAATTGAAGAGAGAAATATTACTGCCCTTGTCAAAGCTATTCGCGCGTATGTGAATGTAAGGAACACGACTGGAATTTGATCTCGACTCTCCACTCCCTCATTTCAATCCGTAAGCCAGCACACAAATTAACATCCAAGCTTAAAAGAGCTTAGTAGTCTGAAAATATCATTCATCTACGTACCAGGATCAACGTTAATTATCTTCACTGATCAGAGGAGATCTTCTATTTCAACGTGCAATTACGCACATTATATATGTTCCAAAGGTTAATTTAGTTGAGGGTTATGGTGGAGAGAAACCCCCACTGTCTAGAAAAAATTCCAGTGGCCTGTGTCTCAAGTACCTTTGAAAACTAAGTCCAGCTCTTAAACGGAAAATAGATGAAGGTGAACAACTGGCGCCTCGTAACCAGCCGTGACGGGAAGATGAAGCTCGGCAGCCCATGAAGGTAAATAACTTGTATTCTTTTAGAATTTGCTAATACGACCGAGAAGGGAGGGAGGCATATAGTTTGAACTTCCATATACTATCGCCTACGCCCTAGGTCACTCCAGTTTTACTGCAAATAATGTGGGATAAACAGAGCGCTATGTTTATATACGTATATTATATATATATTCCAGAAGTTTACTTAGCTGGGGGTTATACTGGTGAGATGCTCCTACTGTCTATAAAATGCTTCAGTGGCATGCGTCTCAGATAGCCACTGGAAACTAAGTAGTAGACTGAGTAGTAGACTTGCCTCTGCTACTATTGACACTGTCAGCACTCTGCCTTCGGTAGAGGGCGCTCTCTGCTTCCGAGCAGAGAGCACAAACCCAGTCGTGGTTCCGCCGGAGGGTAGAACCACGACTCGGTAAAAATAGACAGACATATTTTTGGCCCGGCTATATGGCCGGGAAGACCCACTTTAAAATGACCATGTGTCACATCCAGCCTTGCGTGGGAAGGCTAGTGAATATAGCCACTGGAAACTAAGTCCAGATTAAAACCGAAAAATAGACGCAGATGAATAACTGACAACTGGCGCCCCATAACCAGCAGCGTCGAGAGATAATGCTTGACAGCCTATCTTTTATTCTTTTGGATCTTGTCGACAGATAGGAGATAGGAGGGAGGCATATAGTTTGGACTTCTATATACAATCACCTACGTCCTAGGTCATTCCAGTCTACCGCCAAAGCAGCTTAGTAAAACAGGACGCTACCTTCCTCCTGCGAGAATAGCGGATTTTTCCTCTTCCTTCTTTTCCTTGTCGACCTACTACTACTACGTTAGCTAAATAGGTTATAAATACATATAATTTATTGTTAGGCTAAAAATATTCAGTTATACAAGGAGTCATTATATACTGAATTTTAAAATATAAAATTTACAATATTTTTTGTTTAATTTTTTAAAACTATATTTTCAATTTTGCCAAACTTGTGTCAAATAGGAATTTATTACAGAATAAATTTATTCCTGTTTTGTGTACTTACGATCATTTATGCTCATTGTGATTAATGCGAATAATGTAAATAAAAAATAATGTAAAAAATAAATAAAAAATAATGTAAAAAAATAATGTAAAAATAATGTAAAAATAATGTAAAAAATAATGTAAAAAATAATGTAAAAAATAAATAAAAAATAATGTAAAAAATAATGTAAAAATAATGTAAAAATAATGTAAAAAATAATGTAAAAATAATGTAAAAATAATGTAAAAAATAATGTAAAAATAATGTAAAAATAATGTAAAAATAATGTAAAAAATAATGTAAAAAATAATGTAAAAAATAAATAAAAAATAATGTAAAAAAATAATGTAAAAATAATGTAAAAAATAATGTAAAAATAATGTAAAAATAATGTAAAAAATAATGTAAAAAAATAAATAAAAAATAATAATGTAAATAAAAAAATAACTTTCTCGTTTATTAATTGCACCACCCTCACATCTTGCGTCATCTATAAAGACAATATTGTACTGTTCCAATTCGTGGCTGGAGACTTGCATTTCTTTTAAAAGCATACAGCTAATACTTTTAACCATTTTAATATTCGGCATATATTAGCGGATATATTTGCTATTAAATAAAAGCTTGTTATTCAGTAATACAAATGCAGAAGGACGAACGCGTAACTGTGTTTCCAACAAAATCTTCTTGCCTCTCAATACTCTGCTTATCTTTTCAAATGTGTCCTTCGCCATGCCAATGCACCTTCGGATTTCAGTGTCACACTTTTTGTCCGCTGTCAGAACATTTTCCATATCATTCAGTAAAGTGGCCTAAGTCATACGTGCTTGGGCGATCATATCTCGAAAGAGACATGACCGACTGGGCAGAAGATTATCCCGCAGTAGGTTGCCTATACTTTCTGCTATAGAACCCAGTCTGCCATGTTATTTAACCAATAACTAGAGGGAAGAAACAGATTAATACCTCTCCCAAGGGTATTTGCACGTAAGTGAATGCAACGAATTCAACTGGAGTTCCCCGATTTCTCTTTCCGAGCCAAAATACACTGCACTACAATGCAATCCAATATTCTCGATATAAAAGGAAATAAAATACAGAAAATGAGATAATCGAATAACAGAGAGAAAGAAAGAAAGCTCTGAAACGTATGAAAAACAAGTTGATCAGCATAAAAAAAGAAAGAAAGAAAAACGAGGAGGATATGAAACGTCTGATAGACAAGTTAATCAGCATAAAAGAAAGAAAAAAAAGAAAGAAAGAAAAACCAGGAGCTTACAAAGCGTATGATAGGCAAGTTAATCAGCATAAAAGAAAGAAAGAAAGAAAGAAAGAAAGAAAGAAAGAAAGAAAGAAAGAAGAGGATATGAAACATATGAATGACAAGTTAATCAGCATAAAAGAAAGAAAGAAAAAGAAAGAAAGAAAGAAAGAAAGAAAGAAGAGGAGGACATGGAACGTATGATCGACAAGTTAATCAGCATAAAAGAAAGAAAGAAAGAAAGAAAGAAAGAAAGAAAGAAAGAAAGAAAGAAAAAAGAAAGAAAAAAGAGAAGGGGGTATGAAGTGTATGATAGAAAAGAAACAAACAAACAAACAAACAAAGAAGAGAAGGATATAGAAGCGTATGATAGACAAGTTAATCAGCATAAAAGAAAGAAAGAAAGAAAGAAAGAAAGAAAGAAAGAAAGAAAGAAAGAAAGAAAGAAAGAAAGAAGAAAAAAAGAAGGAAGAGGAGTATATGAAGCGTATGATTGACAAGTTAATCAGCATAAAAGAAAGAAAGAAAGAAAGGAAAAGAAAGAAAAAAAGAAAAGAGAATGATGGTATGAAGCGAATGATAGGTAAGTTAATTAGCATAAAAGAAAGAAAGAAAAAAGAAAGAAAGAAAGAAAAAAAGAAAGAAAGAAAGAAAAAATTAGGAGAGCAGGAAGCGTATGATAGACAAGATAATCAGCACAAAAGAAAGTATGTTTTGCATAGCTTTCCCCTGTCTCTCCCTTGCTCTATCCTTCCTGTAAGTATTATATTTTCCAAGATCTCCTTCCTCATGAAGTGTCCCAGAAACCTCAGCTGTATCTTCTAATGCTAAGTATAAGTTTTCTTTTCGTTTGCATACTTTCTAAAACCTTGTCGGGTTCCCACATGTTCGGTCGAAGGTAACCTCGGTATCCTACTGGACAACCAGATTTTTGTTGCTTCGAGTATCTCCTACATCTTTTAGAAGATCATTTAGCATTCACTGTCATATAGGAAGACAAATATCACACAATATTGCGATAATTGATCTTTTCTTTGTTTTCTAACCCTAACCTACTTGTCTCTCTGATTAGCTTTTGAAATGCGCCCTTGGCCATGCCAATGCGCATTCGAATTTCAATATCCAACTTTTCGTCCTCTGTCAGAACATGTTACAACTATTTAAATTTTTGAACGTGCTTGATTTTAATACCCCCGACCTATAGTTGGCATTTTGAACTTATCTTTTTGCTGATAACCATTAAGTTTTCTTGAAGTTTAGTCTTTTCTACTCGCCTTTCTTTGCTACCTTCTGTAAAATTAATTTAATAATATTAAATTTACAATATTTTTGCTTAATTTTCTTAAAAATTATATTTTTAATTTTACCAGACTTTAGTCGATTATGAATCTAATGGACTATCCAAAAGCGTTCGACAAAGTACGCCACAAAGACTTGGTAGAAATACTTGGCAATATTCGATAAAGTCATTAAAACAATCAGGAACATCTACTGACATCAAACCGCCTGCATACGGACAGGAGTTGGATTAAGCATATATGCAAAAATAGAAAAGAGTGTAAGACAAGGATGTATCTTCTTAGAGGATCTATTCAACCGGTAAAGTCTCTGATCTCAAGTGGAACCAATACATTGAGTCAATAGCGAAATCCACTGCTAGGAAGGTTGGGTCACTGTGTCGGGCCAGGAAGTTTTTCCCATCTGAAACCATCCTGCATATATACAAAACCATTCGTCCGTGCATGGAGTACTATTGCCATATATGGTCAGGTTCCCCCGCTGTTCATCTCCGTGTTCTTGACAGGCTCCCAAAGGAGAATCAGTAATGTGATAGGTACCGACTTGGCGGCTCGACTACAGCCACTTTCCTACCGACGAGATGTGGCTTCCCTTTGTCTGTTCAATAAATACTTCCATGGCTTCTGTTCCAACAAGCTTGAGTCACTGGTGCCTCCGTAACAGGTGTTTACTCGTGCAACCAGACTGGCAACTGGGTTTCTCCCATTCACAGTTAGATCAACCAAATGCAAACGACAATTCTACTTTTACAGATTCTTTTCTTGCACTTCCCGCCTGTGGAACTCGCTTCCTTATTCTTGCTTTCCTGTCGGCTACAGCCCCCAGGAATTTAAATGCAAGGTCAATTCTCATCTCTTAAATACTTGACCCTACTTCTTTCCACACTGTCTTGTAGATCCTTTTCTTTCTCTCACCTTCGCAACTGTCATCACACCTGTATTCCCATTCTTCTCTTGCTCCTTTTAACTGGTTCGTCCTTCTCCTCATTCTCCTCTAATCCTTTTACTCTTATGTAGCCCCCTGCACATCAGTGGCGTTACCGCCTTGCTCGGGGTGATATGATTAAAAAAAAAGAAATAAAATAATTCCGAGAGAGCTAGAAGTTCTGACAAGATTCGTCATTGACGGCCATAATCTGAATGGTATAAGATATGCAAATAATACAATGCTAATGACAGACACGGAAAGGAAAATACAAGACCTTCTCCAGAAGGTAGCAAAGGAAAACAAGAAGAAAAGTCTAAACATAAACTTCAATAAAAATAAATGCATGGTTTTCAGCAAAACGAAAAGCGCAAAATACCAACTACAGGTCGGAGATACAGTGTAACCCGGATATAAGATAAACCCGGATATAAGATAGATTTTTTTATCTGGTCCCAATTTAGAGCCTGTGGTAATGTACATATATAAAATAGACCAAACCCGGATATAAGTGATTTTTTATTTGGTCACAACAACTCTCTTATATCCGAGTTACACTGTATATGTACATTACCACAGGCTCTAATTTGGGAGCAGAGAAAATCACTCTTATATCCGATTTTTCTCTTATATCTGGGTTATAATATAAATAGACAAAAGAGAATTTTTATTTGGTCACAACAACTCTCTTATATCCGAGTTACCCTGTATATGTACATTACCACAGGCTCTAATTTGGGACCAGAGAAAATCACTATTATATCCGGGTTTTCTCTTATATCTTGGTTATAATATAAATAGACAAAAGAGAATTTTTATTTGGTCACAACAACTCTCTTATATCCGAGTTACACTGTATATGTACATTACCACAGGCTCTAATTTGGGACCAGAGAAAATCACTATTATATCCGGGTTTTCTCTTATATCTGGGCCATAATATAAATAGACAAAACCCGGATATAAGATAACGTTTATCCGATCCCGACAACTCTCTTATATCAGGGTTTCACTGTACTGAAATCAAGCAGGTGCAGAAATTTAAACACCTGGGAAGTGTACTGCAAGAAGGCGGATTGGCATAGCCAAAGACGAATTTCAATAGCTTAGCAGAATCACAGGAAGATATCGTTGGAAACAAAGAAAAGATCACTGATCTTCTATGTGGTACAGTGAATATCAGCTCGGAACGATAATTTGGGGAACCGAGTTCGAATTCCAGTTCAATTCCTTGCACTCACTTATGCGCAAATACCCCTGGAAAAGGTATTAATCTGTTTCTTCCCCCCCAGTTATAGGTTAAATAACTGAACAGATTTGGTTCTATAGCCTTGGCTGGCAACCAGTCTACCGCAAAAAGTAATGGCAACCTACTGCGGGATAATCTTCTGCCCAGTCAATCATGTCTCTTTTGAAACATGATCGCCCAAAGCGTGTATCACGTATGGCACTTAACTAACTGACTGTCTTCCTATATGGCAGCCAATGTTGGATGATCTGCTCAAAGATGAAAGACAGTTTGAAGCAACAGAAATGATGTTTTACAGAAGTTATGCTGAGGATACCATGAACAGAACACGTGAGAAATAACAAAGTTTTGGAGAGGATGCAAACGAAAAGGAAACTTATATGTAGCATCAGGGAACGACAGCTGAAGTTTCTGGGACACATAATGAAGAAGGAGTGATTGGAGAATTTGATACTCACAGGGCGGTTAAATAGAAGAAGAGACAAGGGAAAGAAAAGCGAGATATACTTGATGGGCTTGAGCAAGTTGATGGCAAAGTGAGGTTTGGGAGATATACAAATATGAAAAATCTTAAGAGCGATAAGAGATAGGAGCAAGTGGAGGCCCATGATCGCCCACGTCCTTTAAAGAGACGATACATAAAGAAAAAGACAGTTCGATGAATTGTTACTGTACAGTATATTTCTCCCTAGATAGGGGCTTTTAAAGTTTACTACACGTCCCTGTTGTTTTTCTTAACGTGGGGTTCAACGCTCACCAACACCTTCAATCTTCCGATCAGTGGTCTTCCTGCCGGATGTAGTTTATCCTCATCCCCAGACTTAAGCAATAGAGTGTTAAAAGACCTACAATGTTCTGTCTGTGAGAAAAAGGGTTGCATATAAAAGGTTAGCAAAGAATGCTCCTATCATTAATAGAAGGAGCGATAACAACTACTGGACCTGAGAAACCTATCTTTCTGAAAAATTGTTTTAAGAGAAACTTCAACTGAAAACGGTAATGACAACTAGGTAAATTAATGCAAATATTTCTTTATAGGGAAACATTTAATTTCACTATTGTTATTAGTATCCATGCACTTGATTCTTTTACTATTGTTCCTCTGGTTTCTTTTGTTTGTTTGTCTTTTCGTATTCCTTTTGTTTTTATGGTTAATGCTAATGGTCACTCCGTTCTACATGATCGCATCTTTCTATATCACTTTCATTAACCTTGTACGGCCCAATCTGTTAGATATTTCATTATATTTTTTCTTGTGTCCTCCATATTTTGTCGACAAAGGAGGCCTTTATTTTTATTTCTTCTATCGTCTTTATTTGGGCTTCATTTATGTTTTAAAAAATTCTTGTTTGATTTTTATATTTTTGTTCCCTTCCAATATCTTGTTTTGTTTCATCATCATTGCTTTTTGCGAAAAAAGCAGCAAAAAAACAACAAAAATCAACAATATCTGCATTAAAATATCTGTGTCACATCGACATTTTGCAAGAGCCCGCCTTTACTCCCCCGGCAAAAAAAAAAAAAAATCTGTCATTTTTGTTTTAAAACGTTCTTCTTCTTCTTCTTCTTCTTCTTCTTCTTCTTCTTCTTCTTCTTCTTCTTCTTCTTCTTCTTCTTCTTTAATATGGAAACATTTTCATTTCTTCTTTCCACACATTTCTCTTCACCGCTTTCTCTTCTTTTTTTCCCACTGTTTAACATCTCCTCCCAACGCATTGCTTCTTTTTTTTTCTTTTCAAGTCTTCTCCTCCTACACTAAATCTGCACCGCCATATTGACAATATGGCGGCTGTCACGATGAATGGGGAAAACAATGATTAATCACTAAACTGACTGTTAATGGCGGGAACATGAAAAGGTGACTGCTATAGTTTGAATGCATGGAATGCGACAATATGCATAAATGCAACCATGTATTTGGTTGAGTCGGAGTGTGTGTGTGAGTCTTTTTGTTGTTGCTGTTGTTGTGTATTGTTTTTGTTATTGTTGTTGTTGTATCTGTGCGTGTGTGTGTGTGTACACATGTGCACGTGCGTACAGAGGGAAAAATAAATCCCTGTTCAATACGCAGCACTGGCATTTTAAACGGGAATACTGAGTGTGGCTAATGTTTCCAATGGGAACGCCCTTCCTTGAAAATCTGTATTCGAAATACCTGGGCTCGAACAGTAGTCTCTCGTGAGAAAATCTGCAAGTCTCTCAGACATTAAGCAATTAACTCTCTGTTCGGCTGCCGGCGGTTCATGGGAATAGATTAATTTTATATTCAGCCTCACGCATCGGAGAATTCTTTGTTCTATTCTGTTTTAAGTGGAGAACGTTTATGTGAGGATTATCTTTCCGATGAAGTGTTTTGAGTTGAGACGAGGAATAATTCTTATTATATGATTTGCAGGAGGTAAACGGAAAAGCAGAAAAAGGCTTCGAGTAAGACAACCAAAACTTTCTTACATGTGTATAAGTCGACCATATGTCCATGCTTAAAATATTGCTGCCACATTCTACTCCAACAGCTTCTTTCCTCGCACTTCCAGCCTGTGGAACTCCCTTCCATATTCTTGCTTTTCTGACGGCAACAACCTCTAGGATTTGAAATGCTATGTAAATACCCATCTTTTATCCACTTGACTCCAGTTCTTTCTACATCACCCTGTATATCTTTTCCATTCTCTCTACCTTTGCAACTGTCAACCCACCTGTATTTCCATCCTTCTCTTGCCTCTTCTCTGACACCCACTGTTCGTCTTTCTCTTTCTCTTCTAGTTCGTCTTTCTCTTTACTCTCCTTTTATCTAAACTTTTACTCTTATGTAGCCCCCTGCTCATCAGTGGCGTTACCGATTTACATGGGATGAAACGACTAAAAAAAAAAAACAATATGGTCCAGTGCTCCTGCGATATATTTAAAGATTCTTGATATCCTAAGAAAAATCTGCAGTATTATTGATCCTGATCTGCACTCTAGGCTTCAGTCTCATTATCACTGTGCATTTTCTGTAAATGATTTCATGGTAATTGTTCGTTTTAGCTCCTCCCTATGGTACCTAGACTTTATGAAGTTCGACGCAGTACTATACATTTGTGTGGATTAATTGAAACAACTGCTTTTGTTTCCTTTCTTTCATCACACGATCAGTTTTAGACACACTAGAGTGACAGGGTGTAATCGATTTGTATTTTTTACTCAGATCATTTGCAGTGATGTGCAGTTATATGAATCTATTTTTGGTGTGTATGATGAAATATTTTTTGGCATTTGAAAATATTGCGGCACCCATGATTGCATTAGTTTTTTTTTTATCACGCCCAGAAACTATTGACTCGATTGTCGATGATGGACGTTACTCCAAGAAAACATGCAAAAATTGTAACGCGGCACGAACACACTGGCAAGCCTTACAGAGTGATCACGAATATGATTAGTATCAGCCTCTCAACTGCCGGTCGTGGTATCAAAGAGAAGAAACAGACGGTATCCATCATTCGAAATTGTAAAGGAAAATGCGGTCAGAAGAGCACAAAACGCAAAGAGACGACGTATACGTAATCAGGAAAATTGTGAAAGATCCGAGGAAGACATTATTTGTTTTGTTTCAATTAAGTTCCATAAGAGTGTAGATTAGCAAATAAGTATTATAAATTTATTTTTGATTTGGCAAGATATAACCGTAAACGCTATGCTATCAGTTTAATTCATCTCACTTCTCGTTTATCGAACTCTCTTCCTGCTCCTTGCTTTTCAGTTAATATCCTCATATCTTTAATGTAATGTTAATCGTTATCCACTGTCTTCCTGATTACTCTTCTATTGTTTTCTTTCCTTAGTAACGTCTTTGTTTTCTATTATTTCGTACCCTGTAACCTTTTGAATATTAATTGCTCTATTGCCTTGCTTCGTTCAAATAGTGATCGGGATTTTTGCATTCAGGAAAAAAAAAGGCTTGTATTTGTTATCGAAAGCAAAAAAAGTGAATGACTCAAGTTGATATTAAAGTTCAAAGAGAAATCATTGTCCTAATTTTCTTTCTTTCATTCATTTATCCGGATATCGACAATTGTTCTTTCTTTCTTTCTTTCTTTCGTTCTTTCTTTCTTTCTTTTCATCTGTCCGAGGTTTCTTTTCTTTTCTTTCTTTCTTTCTTTCCTGAAATTGCCGTATCTTCTTTCTTATCATTTATCAAGCTATCGCCAAACTTTCTTTTTTTCTTTCTTTCTATTTTCTTTCTTTATTTTTTCTTTCCTTTCGTCTATTCGGGTCCCTTATTGGTTTCTTTCTTTCTTTCTTTCTTTCTTTCTTTCTTTCTTTCTTTCTTTCTTGTAATTACCATGTCTTTTTTTTTTTCATCTATCCGAGGATCACCATACTTTATTTCCTTTTTCTTTCTTATGATCCATCCTGTAATCGATATAATTTCTTTCTTTCTTTCTTTCTTTCTTTCTTTGTGTGTTTTTCTTTTGAACTTTCTTTTTTCTTTCTTTTATTTCTTTCTTTTTTTCTTTCTTTTTTTTGTGTGTCTTTCTTTTGAACTATGCTGTAATTGTCATGCCTTCTGTATTTCTTTCTTTTAATCTTTCCGGGTATCGCCATGCTTTCTTTTTTCTTTTTTTTTTCTTTCTTTCTGTCTTTCTTTACTTCTTTCTTTCTTTAATCTAACTATAATCGTTATATTTTTCTTTTCTTTCTTCTTATCACTGCAGATATAGCATGTCTTTCTGTCTTTCTTTTCGTTTTAATTTTTATCGTATCCTGTAATCGACATACTTTCTTTCTTTTCATTTATCCAGTATCGCCAGTTTTTCTTTCTATCTTTCTGTTTTATTTTGCCTCTTTCTTTCTTTCTTTCTTTCTTTCTTTATTTATTTATTTATTTATTTATTTATCTATTTCTTTCTTTCTTACTTGCTTGCATTTTTCGGCCTATCTTCTTGCCACGATTTTCTTATTTCTTTCTTTTTTTCTTTTGATCTATCCGAATATTCTTTCTTTTTTGTCCTTTCCAGTAATCACCATAACACTTCACTCTACAATTCCTGGGCCTAACTAATAAAATGTTTAGTCAAAATTCGACTTTATTCATCAACATAGTGTTCTTCTAGTGTGGTACACCGATTCCAAACTTTTTGACAATTCGATGCCTTTTATTAGAACGATTTGTCTTTGGCCTCAAAATATTTCCGATATCACTTCTTCATTGGATCCAAATATCTTTCTCGGGAGCACACTTTGAGGTCTGCAAACAGCCAGCAGTCGATGGGGACCAGATCTGGAGAATAGGGTGGATGCAGAAGCAACTCAAAGTGCAATTCATGTGGTTTTGTCATCGTTTCGATCGACTTGTGAGACGGTGCGTTGTCTTAGTGAAAGATCACATTTTTTCTTCTTCATTTGTGGCTGTTTTTTGACGATTTCTTTCTTCAAATGCACAAATAATACTTCATAATATTCACTACTGATAGTTCTTCCTTTTTCAATGCCTTCCACTCAGCTGACTGCCGATTTGACTCGGAGTGAAGTGGTGGATCATGTTTCATGCAATGTCACATATTTACGCAAAAACTCCTTCTTGCTGCGTTGAAACTGTTGCAAAGAACGCTCTAAATCGTCGACACATTGTTGTTTTTGATCGACTGTGAACAAACGCAACACCCACTTTGAACACAGCTTTCTCATTGCAAAATGGTGAATACAATGCCGTCTGATATGCTCAACACCTCTGCAATTTCACCCAACTTTAATTCACTATCGGCCAAAACGTGCTTGTGGGATTTTTTTTTTTTTTTTTTGTTGTTGTTGTTTAGTTTTCCGGGATTACTGCCGATTTTGGGCGACCTGAGCGTTTACCATTATTTGTGTCTGTATATTTATTTATTTAATTATTTATCTACTTGTGTATTATATGCTCTTCTTTCTTTCTTTCTTTCTTTCTTTCTTTCTTTCTTTCTTAGTATTTTGTCGTATCCTGCACACGCCATAATTCTTTCTTTCATTTTCCATTTCTTTAGGTATGGCCAGTCTTTCTTTCTATTTTTCTGTCTTTCCTTCCCTCTTTCTTTCTTTCTTTTCGTCCTCTCCTGTAATCTCCATATTTCCTTTATTTATTTCCTTTCATTTGCCTGAGCATCGAATGCATTTCTTTCTTTCTTTCTTTCTTTCTTTCTTTCTTTCTTTCTGTTTTATCTTTTTCACTTATCATGTAATCGCTATACTTTCTTTCCTCCTTTTTTTATCACTTCAGGTATCGCCAGTCTTTCTTTCTATTTTTCTGATTTTTCATCCCTTTTTCTTTCTTTCTTTCTTTCTTTCTTTCTTTCTTTCTGTTTTATCTTCTTCTCTTATCATGTAATCGCTATACTTTCTTTCCTCCTTTTTTTATTACTTCAGGTATCGCCAGTCTTTCTTTCTATTTTTCTGATTTTTCATCCCTTTTTCATTCTTTCTTTCTTTCTTTCTTTCTTTCTTTCTTTCTTTCTTTCTGTTTTATCTTCTTCTCTTATCATGTAATCGCTAAATTTTTTTTCCTCCTTTTTTTATCACTTCAGGTATCGCCAGTCTTTCTTTCTATTTTTCTTACTTTCCATCCCTTTTTCTTTCTTTCTTTCTTTCTTTCTTTCGTCCTCTCCTATAGTCGCCATAATTTCTTTCGTTCGGCCTATCCTGTTGCCATACATTCATTACTTCTTTCTTGCTTTTGCTTTATCTGCATATCCCTTTCTTTCTTTCTTTCTTTCTTTCTTTCTTTCTTTCTTTTTTCTTTGTCTTCTGTAATTGCCACTCGTTTTTTCATTTATTTTCATCTACCTGTGTATTGTATGCCTTTCTTTCTTCTTTTTTTTTATCTATCTTGTAATCCCCATAGTTTTAATTCTTTCTTTTCTCCTATCCGGGTATCACTTGAACTTTCTTTCTTTCTTTCTTTCTTTCTTTCTTTCTTTCTTTCTATTCCTCAATCTGGGAATCGCAGGTCTTTCTTTCTTTCTCTCTATCTTGCATTTTTTATCCTATCCTGTATTCGGTGAACTTTTTTATTTAGGTTTTTTTTTCTTTTTCTTTTTTTTTTTTTTTTGTAGTCAGTTGTCGGGGTATCAACAGTCACTTTTTTTTCTGCCTGTTTTTCTTTCTTTTAACCTATCCTGTAATCGCTATACGTTCTTCTTTCTTTCATTTTCTCTATCCACGGATCACCAATCTTTCTTTCCTCCTTTCTTTCTTTATTTCTTTCTTTCTTTCTTTTGGCCTATCCTGTAATCGCTATACTTGTTCTTTCTTTCTTTTAATCTATCAAGGCATCGATAGTCTTTCTTTCTTCCTTTCTTTTTTCTTTCTTTCTTTTTTTCTCTCTATCTTTCTGTCTGTCTGTCTGTCTTTCTTTCTTTAGTATGTCCTTAATATCATTTTTTTTTAAAGACTATCAAGTCCAGAAAGTGTTTTTCTGAGCATTTGTGTTTTCAAATGTGTTTTCGTTAACTCAGGTTTTATTATTTAACACAGGATGCAAATGGTAAAGCATGGACAGGTGGCAAAATTTACTTTTGAATTGTCGTAGGTCGTTAATTTTTCCGCCCGTACATGTCTTAAATGACTCACTACCAAAAATATGAATGTCTTTATAAATTCTCAGCTCAACCGACCATAACATGTATTAGTTTTTTGTATGATCACCAAAATTCAACAACGTCGAACCTGGTCAGTACCTAGAAGAGTTTCCGCTTTAGATATCAGACACTATAAGCTTAAGCTTGTTCGTGGTTGAATGAATGACGGCTGGAAATCAGAGAACCGTGTTCTAATTTCAGTTGAGTTCGTTATATTTGCTTAATGCTTAAATCAATCAAAACAATCAACCTAGTCGTTTGCGCAATTACTAGGTTTTTTTCCCTATTGTGTTGTTTTTCATTTCGTTTTATTTCGTGCTGATTTAATACATTTACTGAATAGTAAGTTTACTGATTCATCTTTCGTTGCACAAACGACATTTGGTTTTCTTGACTGTGATGTTCACCCTGTACAAAGCTATAGAGCCTCTCGAGGTACATGGTTACAAAGTTTGAAGCTTAGATTTTGCAAATATGTGCAAAAGATAACGGTAAACCTTAGACGTGAACTGGTCAAACGTATAGTGATCAGAATAAATATCCTCTCTATAGTCGGGTCTATAGAGCAGTAGTTTCCAGGAAGAAGCTGCATGATTGAAAATTACTAATCACAATAGAACACGGATGCAGTGAGAAAATGGTTTGCTACAAACTTGAGCTTATATTTTCTCTCTTTCTATTGCCATGTCCATTCAGGACGTAGGCAAATATGACCTTTCACATCTCTCTATTCCTTATATCTCTTAACACATTTTTAACCCCCACCGAAAACCCAGATCTGTCTTCTATTCGCTCAAGCCCAACAAGTATATCATGTCTTGCTTTTACTATTCTTTTTTTTCTATCTATCTATTCTATCAGGATATCGGCTCGGAACGAGAAACTGGGGAGCCGAGTTCGAATTCCAGTTGAATCAATTGTATTCACTTACGCGCAAATACCCTTGGGAAAGGTATTGATCCGTCTCTTCCTTCCAGTTATGGGTTAAATAGCAGGACAGATTGGGTTCTATAGCCTTGGTCGGCAACCAGTCTACCGCATAGAGCAATGGCAACCTACTGCGGGATAATCTTCTGCCAAGTCAGTCATGTCCTGAAAGAGACATGATCGCCCAAGCGTGTATCACGTATGGCACTTAACTGACTGACTGATCTATTCTATGAATATCAAATTCTCCCAGCCCTCCTTCCTCATTATATATTCCAGAAACTTCTACTGTCTTTTCCTGATGTCCCGTATGAGTTTACATTTTGTTTCCATTCTCTCGAAGAACCTCGGTGTTGCTCATATATTCGGTCCATGTTATCCTCAGCATGCTTCTGTAGAACTACATTTCGGTTGCTTCAAGTATTTTCCTCATTTTTGATGAGATTGTTCAGCATTCGCTGCCATATTGAATGACAGACATCATATAACAATTTAATACTCTCTTCCTTGTTTTCATTTAAATTTTCCTGTTTTTTTATACTTTACTCAACTTCTGAAATGTATTCTTGACCATGCAAATACGCTTTCAGATTTCATGGGTGCACTTTCCATTCTCTCTTAAAACACTTCCTAGGTATTCAAATTTCGGTACCTGGCTAATTGTCGTATCGTCCACCTGTAGTTGGCATTTTGGGTTACACTTTTTACTGATGACATTGCATTCAGTTTCTCTCAGCTTATGTGTAGTCCTATCTTTCCATTTTCTTCAGTCACGTTCTTTAGGAGGACTTGTAGTTTCCTCTCCGTGTCTGCTATCAGCACTGTATCATTTGCGTATCTTATTTCGTTCAGATTGTGCGCGTCAATGACAAATCCGGACATGACTTCTGGGGTTCTCAGAATTCTCTTACTGTAAAGCTAAATAGATCGGGTGCGAAAACACATCCTTGTCTTACACTCTTTTCAATCTTTGTATATATACTCAGCTTACGGCCATATCACGTTGAATACACCGGTTCTCGCTCGATCACCAAAGTTAAGCAACGTTGAGTCTGGTCAGTACTTAGATGGTTAACCGCTTGGGAATACCAGGTGCTGTAAGCGTTTAGTGACGGATGTGCGTTGAGGTGCAGTGGATATCGGCCCGGAAAGAGAAATCGGTGAGCCGAGTTCGAATTCCAGTTGAATACCATACATTCACTTAAGCACTGGTACCGTTGGGAAAGGTATTAATCCGTCCCTTTCCTCCAGATATGGGTTAAATAACAAGGATAGGACTTGGAGACCCTGTCCTTAAAAACAAATCCCAATGAATCTTGATATTTGAAAAGAAAAAGTATTACCAGACACAAAATTTATATAAAAACAACAATAAATTGTTGAAAGAAAAAGGTATTACCAGCAATAAATAAATAAAATTTAGTTGGCAATAAATGACCCGCCGAGGTTGATATGCCATAAAACAAAAACAACCAACCAAAATATATACTCATTTCCTGTCCACACGCAGGTGGTTTGCTGCCAGTATAGCTTCTTGATTTTTCTAATGTCTTTCCCGAATATGTCACGAATCATCCCTAGTACAACGATAAACTAGAACCAGCAGCAAGTCCTCTGATAGGGAGAGGGGTTGAGAAGTGTTTGAAACACATCTTTTTTGATCCCGAGTAGTAGCACGTGTTAGGGTCCAGGGTTATGGACAGATAACGAAACCCCAACAAAACAAAAGCACAATATTATGAAAGTATAGAAATGTTATATAGTAAATATACCAGCAATACTTTTATATGAAAAAATTACGCGCGATACATTTTAAAGCAAAATAACAAACAATACAAACTAGAAAAATGACTAATAAAACATCTTAGAGCAAAATGACCAATAATACATTCTATAATAAAATAAACAACAATACATTTTGTATAGGTACCTTCACTAAATCGCTGAAAAAACAGCATAGTATGAAGGGAAAAGGCCCCAAACTAAATAAAATCAAAGTTTTGTCAGCAGAATGTTTATGTTATTATTAAGAGGATAAATCAAAGTAATTTTTATTTATTTTTTTAAAATATTTTTTATTTTTTCTAACACATACCAAATTTTGGTAAAAAAAACTTTTTTCTCTTTCGTCCGAGGGTTTATAACTGCAAACGTAATATGAGGCAAGGCACTTTTTTGCCGGTGAAAGACACATTAATTTGGAAATTCTTGCAAAAATCAAATAATGGTCGGATTTGGATGAGAATTTCAGGACTTATTCATAATTGAGTTAAATTATTTTTAAAATAATAATTTTTAGAAACTCTTGGTAAAAATATGTTTTTTTATATATGAAACTCCCAACAACCCCAAATTAATTTCCGAAAATGTCTAAAAAATTGCCATCGTTTCCCCATAAACCTAATATTAATTAAATTCAGAAGTCATTGGGGAATGCTAATCAACTTTCTTTTTTTTTTTTTTGATTCTTGACTTCTTTCCTTTCGTTATTTCTTCCTTTTTTTCTTTTTCTTCCTCCAATCTTATTTATATTTTTCTTTCTTTTTTCTTTCATTTTTTTCTCTTATCTATTGTCCCTGTCTTTTTTTCTTTTTTGCAGTCTTTCTTCGCTTTATTCTAATGTCTCTCTTTTCATTAGGTTCCTCTCTTTCCTTTTCTTCCTACACTTATTCTTGTCTTTGTTCTTTTATTCCTATTGGTTCCCCTTCTATTGACTTCCTAAGTTCTTTCTCCTTCTTTTACTTTTAACCTTTCTTGCTTTCATAGCTCTTATCTCTTTCTTTTTAATCTCATTAAATGTCTATTCGTTCTTTCCGTCTTTCTTTTCTTGCCCACCTCTTTCTTTCGTTCGTCCCCGTATTCTATATTGTGCTTGTCACTCCAAACTTTTTGAGACGTCATCTTCAACCTTTGTGTGATTTTCTGATTAGCATAAAAAACCTTTCTTTTCATTTCAGTGTACAACAGTCCAACCTGCCAGCATTTCTCGCCGAAAAGTCCCTATTATATCCCGCCAATCGAAACGTCCGTTTTCCGACATTTTCCTACATTCTGGTAGGGTTTTTAGAATTTTCTTTGCTTATATTTTTCTTTCTTTTGTTTTCTATTATTGTTTTCCTTTTTGTTGTTCGACTATTTCTTTCTTTCATTCTTTTTTTTTCCTTCCTTCTTTTTTTTCTTTCTTTCTTTTATCTTTCTTTCATTCGTTCTTTTGTTCTTCTCCATTCATTTCGCTATTTTCCGTTTCGTTCTTCTTACCAATTCATTCCATTTCTCTAAAGCAAAATTTAAGAAGAATATAACTTCAACACGTCCTCTGTTTTCTCTTTCTTTCTTTCTTTCTTTTTGCTTTTTTTCTCTATAATCCCTTTCTTTCTATTTTCGTTTTCTATTTTTTGAAGCAGATATTAAATGTTGGATAGCATTAATGCTGCCTCAATTTTAACTTTCTTTTCTTATTTCTTTTTTTTCTCTATTTTCTATTTCTTTCTATTTTCCTCTTACTTCCATTTCACTGAAGCAGACGTTATATGCCTGAAAGTATGAACGTTTCCATTATTTAACTTTTCTTTCTTTCGTTCTTTCTTTGTTTCTTTCTTTTCTCTATTTTCCATTTCTATTTTCCTCTTTCTTCCATTTCACTGAAACAGACAGTGTGTGTAACTGTTAAAATTTCCTCTGATTTCGACATTTTTTAAATTTTTTTTCTTTCTTTCTTGATTACATCCTTTCTTCCTTCTTTTCGTTATTTTCTCTATTTTCTATTTCTTTCGATAATTTTAATGCTTCTAATATTTTCTCTCCATATCTTTCTTTCTTTGTTTTGTCTTTTCTCCAGTCCTTTTTCTCTTTCACTTCTTTCCGTTCTTTTCGTTATTTTCTTTTCCGTTTCTTTCAATTTACCTTTTCTTTCTATTTCACTGAAGCAGAGTTTATATGCCTGATAAAAGTTAACGTTTTTCTTATTTGCACTTTCTTTATTTTAACTTCATTCATTCCTTCTTCATGCCATTCTTTCCTCCTTCCTTCCTTCTTTCCTTTCATTCTTTTCTGTATTTCATTCTTTTTTTATAATGTTAAAGGTTCCTCTATTTTTTCTCGTTTTATTCTTTGTTTTTTGCTTGATTTCTTTCTTTTTTTCTCTTTCTTCATTCCTTCCTTCCTTCCTTTTTTCCTTCTTTCGAACTTTTCGCTATTTTCCGTTTTTTTTTTTGTTTTTTTTTTTCGCGATTTTCCGTTTCTTTCTATTTTCCTTTTTTTTTTTCTACTTCGCTGAAGCAGACATTATATGCCTGGCTGCATGAAAGCTTCCACTATTTTTCTTTTTTTTCTTCTTTTTTCTTTATTTCTTTCTTTTTCCATTCCATCCTTTTTCCTTTCCTTCTTTTCGTTATTTTCCTTTCTTTCTGTTTTCCTTACTTCTAATTCTCTGTATATGACTTTAAGTACCTGATAACATTAATTTTCTTTCTTTCTCTCTTCTTTCTTTCTTTCTTTCTTTTTTTCTTTCTTTCTTTATTAAATTTAATCTGCTACCCATATTTTAAGTCTTTGTTTTACGCCCATTTTTCTTTCACCTGCCCGCTTCTTTCCTTCCTATTTTTACTTTCTTTCATCAAAACGACATTATTTTTAACAAATATATTTTTCTATTTTTCTCAATTTTTTCCACTTAATTGACGGAATAGAAAACTTCTCTAAAATCATTTTGGCTTTCATTATTTTGTAAAATTAATTCATCTTACAAAAAATATTTCTTGAAAGTTTATCCCATGATCAGTTTGGCTTCATTTATTCTTTCCCTTCCGAGTTTTGGTCGCTATTACAATGTCGGAAAAAATGTCTTCATACACCGGAAGTATTCCTGGAAGAATTTCCTGTGTCTTTTAAAACTTGTTTTGCAATGCTTCCGGTTTCCTTCTGATTATTGGGCAGAAGTCAACTGAAGGTTAATTAGCATTTTCGTTATATATTTAAAAAAAGACAAGATTCTAAAATAGCATTTTCAATTTAAAAAAAATAAATTTAACGATTTTTATAAATGCAAATAAACCTTCTTTTGTTTGATCAATAAAGAAGCCCAGCCTGATGATGGCTGATAGATAAAAGAGTACAGTGGATTGGGTTATATTTTTTTTAATCAATTTATAAAATGTTATATCCTGTAAATAAAAACTAAAACAGATAAAAAAACAAGTGAATGCATTTGTTTGTTTATCAACTTGCTTATTGAAACTATTAGCAACAATTGCTTTTTTGTACACACATACAGACGCACACAAGATCACACAAACACCTATATATATATATATATATATATATGCATACACTACAGGCCATAATTATTAGGCTACCCCAGTTTGTTAAAGAAATGATGTATTTCATACTAATTTTAGTATTTATTGCCAAATGAAAATAGAATGGTTCTTTTGTTATTATTACTTTGCAAAATTTTACAAGACAAGGAAGCAAAAATGAACTCGTCCAAATCATCCTAAAGTTTCCTTTATTCTTTCATTGATGAAACTGCAATATAGGTAATTATTAAATATTTATAAATTCATTTGATGCACATGCTTTTGTGCAGTATTAATAAAAACATTCTATTTTCATTTACAATTATTCACTTGGCAATAAATACTAAGAAATAGTATGAAATACATCATTTTTAGACACTGGGATGGCCTAATAATTATTGCCGGTAGTGTATATATTTTTAATATCCATTGTATATATATGTGTGCGTGTGCCTGTGTAGATAGATAGATAGATAGATAGATAGATAGATAGATAGATAGATAGATAGATAGAACAATGATGTATTGCTTTTATACACATACAGACGCACACACGATCATATATATATATATATATTTAACTCCCATTATATATATTTATATTTGTGTGTATAGATAGATAGATAGATAGATAGATAGATAGATAGATAGATAGATAGATAGATCAGTGATGGATGCATGCATATGTATTTGCCCATAAAATGCATTTTTTAAATTCACTGGCGCTATTAAGGATATTTTGAAAGTTAAATGGAAGAGCGATACAGTTCTACAGAAGGATAATGAGAATTTCTTTGGAGGAAGCGAATAAGCAATGAGCAAGTCTTAAAGAAAATGGTAACTTAAAGAAAGAACACTTATACTTAGAATCAGAAAAAGAAAAATGAAATTTCTTAAACACATAGTGTGGAAGGATGGTTTAGAAAACTTAAAACTCACAGGGCATACTATGGGCATGAGACATACTAAAGGCAGTGAGCTAACAATCTGACGATCTTGTGTGAATGAATCACAGAAAGTGAGGCGGAACCCTTGCCAAAGTAGAAAAATGCCTAAGAAGCAAAAAAGGTTGGAAGTATTGGAGTACGGGGTCGTCTGCGGAGTGTTGAAAATAACTTTTGTGATGTTCTAAGTGCCGATTAGATGTGGCACAAGGCCGGAAGTATTGAGTAGGGCACCCAGTGAGGATCGAACACACTACTAAATTCACTTATGCGAACATACCTCCCCCTCAATCTATGGGTAAAATAGGATAGCAGAGTGAACTATCCAAACGTGGTTAGCAACGAGTCTAATAAAATGAGAACTCAATTTAAAATCGTAAACGGCCCTGTGTCGAAATTGCAGGTTACGCATTACAACCGGAAGCAACCCCTACCAACGTTACGATGAATACATTTGCACTAAGGTGTTCGATGTGGTTAATAGCTGAATCTACCAGAGAAGATTTGTGGGACTGACATCTGACCTCCAATGGTGCCATGAAAAACTCTTACATCCTGGACAGAGAATGAGATCTAAGTATTAAAAGGCTTATGGCATATCACGTTGAATACACCGGTTCTCGTTCGATCACCGAAGTTAAGCAACGTTGAGCCTGGTCAGTACTTAGTTGGGTGACCACTTGAGAATACCAGGCGCTGTAAGCGTTCAGTGACGTATGTGCCTTGTGGTGCAGTGGATATCGGCTTGGAAAGAGAAATCACTGAGCCGAGTTCGAATTCCAGTTGAGTACAATGCATTCACTTCAGCACTTGTATCCTTGGAAAAAGTATTAATCCGTCACTTCCGTCCAGTTCTGAGTTAAATAAAAGTATGGGGTCTGGAGGCAATCCATTTAGCGTTGGTGTCACAATAAAAACACCCTTGGTAGCCCTGGCGAAACATCAATTATTCAGCTATTTGACAAGATTATGAATTTTACTGCAAAACTGCACCATGGTTCCAAATGCACAGGGAATACTGGAGGTGTGTAGTGAGGTCTATCTCGGCCAATGGCCGCAAGACGACGATTAAAAGGCAGATACAGGTTGCGGAAATACGTAAATTAGCGTCTTTTGCATCCTAATATATGTGAAACCCCAAACTTTCGAGGGCACATAGAGGCGTAACGACGTACACTTTAGATAAAGTCACCTCCAGAAGCATTGAAACAGCTTTGCTTTTGTTGTTCACTGAAGACATGTGGGTTCAAGATCAAAAGATGAATATGAGACAAGAGTAAAGAACTTCTGCTTTTACTTCCTGATATTTACATTTAGACCTGATAAAGAAATAAGGACAGATCACCATTTTTTTAACCGAGCCATTTTTCAAGTCAGCAGACTTACGGAGCACGTGGTAGACAAGTGTTTCTCATTGCCAAGGTGCTGCCTTGATCGTTTAATCGTTTAAAAATTGAATAGCTCTGAATGACTACTCTTGGATTTAGCCTTCCGTTTCACTTGTAAAGACTGCATTACTTGTTAAAAAGTATAAAGCATCAAAATCACAAGAAACCTGTCAATGGGAGAAAAGCAAGCGAAAATAAGGAAAATTGATAAGAGACATTGTTTCAGCATTTCGCTTAGCCAACACAAGAATTTGGAATTTTCTGAAAGAAAAATACTAAGCAACAAACATAGAACGGGTCGGCAAAAGAAAACAACACCCATGGATGTCAGAAACATAGTGAGAGCTGTGAGGAGAAAACTCAAAACAATATCCATTGACATCACTAACAACCTACAGAGTTCGGGGGTGAAACTTCCACAATTCACCGTTTGAAGAAAACTTCAAAGGCAGAAATATATAGGCCTTACCACAAGATGCAAATCACCCCTCAGCAGTAAGAATCGGAAGGACAGATTGGAATTTGCAAGGTAGTAGAGAGATGAGCGACAAATGTTCTGGGAGAAAATTTTATCAGCTGATGAAACAAATAATAATCTATACCAAAGTGATGGAAAGGCCAAAGAGGGTAGAAATATGATCTAACGCATACAATTTCATCTTTGAAGCATGGTTGGGGGGGGGGGCAATATATTGACATGGCTGTTTCTGGAACAGGCTCCTTCACATTTATTGATGGAGTAACGACAGATGTGCGTTGTGTTGCAGTGGATTTCGGCGCAAAACGAGAAATCGGGGAGCTGAGTTCGAATTCCAGTTGAATTCACTGCATTCACTTACGCGCAAATACCCTTTGGAAAGGTATTAATCCGTCTCTTCCTTCCAGTTATGGGTTAAATAACAGGACAGATTAAGTTCTATAGCCTTGGCAAGCAACCAGTCTACCGCAGAAATCAATGGCAAACTAGTGTAGGATAATCTACTGCCCAGTCAGTCATGTCTCTTTCGAGACATGATCGCCCAAGCGCGTTTCACGCAAGGCACTTAACTGACTGAACGACTGATAGTAGTAGCAAAATTAACTCAGAAGTCTACAGAAACATTGTCTGCCAATTTACAGAAAAACGCGTCCAAACTAACCTGGAGTAAATTCAACAGGTCAACAACCCAAAATATACTGTCAACACAATAAAGGACTTCAGTATAGAAAACAAGGTAGATAGTTTTAGACTGGCCAAGTCAATCACTGGACCCTTAATCCAATAGAGTATATTTAACCTACTCCCCCATAGGAGCGAGATGTCATGTTTTTAACGTGGGGGACCTGAGTGCGAACGCTCAGGTCATTGGTCAAATATTACCCAACCCCCGCTTACGCAAACTGGTCTTATCTGGTCAGAACTAGTCATAGCTGGTCATATGCCACCTACCAAAAAATATGCTAGAATCCAATAGAGCATGCATATCATCTCCTGGATAGGAGCAAGCATATCATTTGAATAGGAGACTGAAGAACGAAGAATCCGAAACAAGTCTGGAAAATCATCAGGAATGAAGAATACAAGAGTTTGGTCATGTCAGTGCGCTGCAGGAAACAAAAAAACAAAGCTCAAAAAATATACATTTCGGTATTAAATAAAGTATATTATATGCCGTTAAACAAATTAAACCAAACCACTGCGCTGTTGAGAACCCCAATGAAAGCAAGGGAGTAAGTTAAAATGTTTTGTCGCAGGGTCCTCGTCGATAGAACAAAACAACGGTTATCAATGCCATTTAATTCGAATGATGAGGAAAAATAAATTTAGTGATATTGACTTTGCTGAAAAAGCATAAAATTGACACAGGCGAAATGTATGACTTATATAGATGCTGAGCAAGTTGTTGTCAATGAGAAAAAAGGTTTTCTATTGACATGTATATTTAATTTCTACAAGGCCCAAGATCACACGAGCGGTTTCAGAAAAAGAGGTAGCACCCCAAGCAATTCTATCACGAATTAGAAAATTTAGAAGTAGAAATAAAGGAAACGATTTTAGAGGGAATTGGAAACCCAATCTTAAACAGAATAAGCATCAAATCTATAGCAGTATCTACTGCTAGGAAGGTTAGTTCACTGCGTCATGCTAGGAAGTCTTTCGCGTCAGAATCCATTTTGTACATTTATAAATCTACCATTTGTCTATACATTGAATACTGTTTCTATATCTAGTCAGGTGCTTGTTCTGTATATCCCGGGGTTCTCGACGATATTCAAAGAAAGATCTACAACATAATCGACGCTGACTTGACAGCCCATCATCAGTCACTTTCTCACCGACGTGATATGGCTGCCCTCTGTCTTTTCTAAAAGTACTTTCGTAGCAACTGCTCTGACGAGTTTTTTCCCTGCTACCCGACCATAAGTATTTACTCGTGGTACTAGATTGGCATCTAGGTCCCACCCTTTTACCGTCGAAATAGTTAAATGCAACAGCCTCATCTACTCCACCAATTTCTTTTCTCGGACTTCCCGTTTGTAGAATGCTTTTTTGTTTACTTGCTTTCCTGATAGTTACGATATCCAAAAGTTTAAATGTACTTGTTTTCCTGATAGTTACGATATCCAAAAGTTTAAATGTACTTGCTTTCCTGATAGTTACGATATCCAAAAGTTTAAATGTACTTGTTTTCCTGATAGTTACGATATCCAAAAGTTTAAATGTACTTGCTTTCCTGATAGTTACGATATCCAAAAGTTTAAATGTACTTGTTTTCCTGATAGTTACGATATCCAAAAGTTTAAATGTACTTGTTTTCCTGATAGTTACGATATCCAAAAGTTTAAATGTACTTGGTTTCCTGATAGTTACGATATCCAAAAGTTTAAATGTAACGTCAATTGTCATCTTCTATTTCCTTGATACCACTTCATCTCTTATACTTTCTCCGACATACCTAGAGCTTGTTTTTTTTTATCTCACTGTAACTCCTCTGCGCACGAGCGGCAGTCCTGCCTTGTTCGGGATAAAACTATTATAAAAGAAAAAAAAAACTGTGCAAAAAGACCGGGCTGGAGTGTGAACAGGAAAATGGCCAAACATTTATTTCCCTACTATCTATAGGTAAGGAAAAGTCAAAATAAATAAAAGGTAGGTTTTAGGCAGAAACATGCAGTTTAAGTAGAAGTAGAAAGAACCGGAAACGGACCTAAATAGGAAACAAGCGATAAAACACTACTCCTGTTCAATAGATGTGGGAAAAAGGGGGGACAGAGGACGCTAGAAAAACCTACTTACTTCTTTTGAGACAAAAATAAAGAGTTTAGGGGGAGACGTTGAAGTGTCGAGATGAAATATGCTTTAGATATATTTTTTGTTAAATTCAACGCTCATTTTTTTTATGATCCTATCGCTCCATTTTACTGCCACTGTTTTGCAGAGGGTTTCATAAATGGAAAGTTATGAGAAAGAGTGACAGGTTATAGGGGGTGTCAGGATGTGGGTAAAAGAAGGATGAGAATACTGATGGGAGTGGAGTGGATGGAGAAACTAGTATGAGAGAGAGAGGATACAGGTTAGTGAGATAGGAGATGACTATTGATTTTACATTTAAATATCTTATTAAATGATAATGTGTTGTCACCCAGTATTCAGAAAACAAGAAATGTGAGAATAATATAGATACCGAGTAAGTTGCTAGAGATTTTAGAAGACATGTTACTGAATATTCAAACATAACTAATAGTCGTGGAGTTGTTGTGCGGAAATCTTCGTCGCCAAGTCTTGGAAGAAAGACACGGAAATAAAAAAGGGAGTTTCAAACAGTGCATTAGAATAACAGAACAATATATAGAATAATAAGTGTTAGTAATCAGCAGATAGAGAAGTGTAAGTCCGAACAGTATAGTGGCGCTGCGTCTCGACTGTCTCTGGACTGCATCACAGCTGCGTCCCCGGAAGTCACTCCGGTTACTATTTATCGTAGGAGGAAGAGTCCATTTCACGTAGAAGGGCACCATAATACTAACATATATATAATTGAAATATAAATATTTATATAAAATAAGGATATTATGTAAAGGCTGGAGATTTTAGGAGATCAAGAAAACTGAATGCATGGTCATCAGCAAAAAGAGGAGACTAATATGTCAACTGGAAGTTGGAGAATCTAAAATAAAACAAGTAAAAAAATTCAAATACTTGGGAATTGTTTTGACAGAGGATGGAAAATGCGACACGTAGATCCAAAGACCCATTGACATGGCCAAAGACCCATTCAGAAGCTATCCCGAGTACTGAAAGACAGGAAAATCTCTTTAGAAACAAAGAAAAGAGTGCTGGATTGCTACGTGATATCTGTCCTTCTGTATGGAAGTGAATGCTGGACGATCTCAACAAAGACGAAGGAAAGACTTGAGGTCGAAGAAGTGTGGTTTTACAGAAGGATGCTGAGGATAACATGGACAGAGCACATATGCAACGATGAGGTGTTTGAAAGGATGCAAACGAGAAGAAAACTGATACTAAATATCGGGAAGAGATAAATGAGGTTCCTAGAACACGCAATCAGGAAGGAAGGCCTGGAGAACTTGACACTCACAGATCGGATAAATGAAAGAAGAGACAGGGGTAAGCAGCGTGAGACGTACTTGCTAGGTCTTAGCAAATGGTTGTCGGAGTGGGGTTTGGAATAGATTCCAAGAGAAAAATTACTAAATGGGGCAAGAGACAGAGCCAAGTGGAAGTTTATGATCGCCTACGTTCTGAAGAGATACGGCACGTGAAGAAAAAGAAGTGTATGGTTGTCAGCAAAACACTTCATCATGCAAATTAAACATGTTAGACACTGGTTGTGTTTTACGGTATATCAACCTCATGAGTTATTTAATGCCGACAAGTTTTTTCTTTAGGATAGGTTTGTACATAAGTATTCTTTGTAAGAAATCAATAGGTTCGTGTGAATAGAATACCTATTCTTTCTAAGAAATTATTTTGTGGATTTGGTCTGATTGTCGTATTTTGTAAAGAGGTATTCTGTCGAGAGTCTGGCTTCATTGATTTTGTTTGGTTGTGTTTTACGGTATATCAACCTCATGAGTTATTTAATGCCGACAAGTTTTTTTTAGGATAGGTTTGTACATAAGTATTCTTTGTAAGAAATCAATTAACAGTTCGTTGATGTGTTTTGTTAAGGTTTTATCGAGAGTCAAATGTATTGCCATTAATATTATTTTTTAAAAAAATCTATTGCCGGTAATATTTAAAAAAAAGTATTGTTGATAATGTCTTTTAATTGTGGTGTTGCAATACAGTTTTAAAAAGAGGTTCCTGGGACACGTAATAAAATGCTTGTAGAAAGAACAGTTTTTTCATGCTTCCACATGTGTATAACCATGACATTACAACATACAAAAAATTCCAGTTTAGATAATTTTCACGTTCTAATGAACGCTAGCAATTTGTCAGCCGTTACATTTGAAGCAGGAAAAATGTACAATATTTTTTAACAACACAGTTTTCCGGTTACATCTGTTTCCATAACTCACACCCCTGAGGATGACCTCGGAAAGAGGTTGAAAGTACTTGGGTACCTTAAGAAATGAATGAAAATAACATGTGTGTGTGTGTGTGTGTTGTGAAATGTGTATGTATATAACTATAAATATATTTATGCAATTTGTTATATATATTAAATTATTTATATATTATATATCGCGGTACTTATTTGAAAGCGCTCAATATCAGTGATAGAGCGAACATATTCAGTTAGATAGGTGTTAGATAGGTGAGTTTGTGACCCTGGGTTTCATGCTCTTGCGATCGTCAGAGATGGTTCAGAAACTCACACCTATCTAACTGAATATATATATATAACATGTGAAGTGATGACGGAAATAGACACCAAGGCAGTCAAACATCAAATTGCAAAAATGTTTTCTCAGTCGAATTTGAAAACAAATATTTAACATTTTCCAATCAATGGGTCCCGTTCCTGCCGACAATTAAAAAAGACGTGTTTCATGACCTGTTAGAAACGTATATAATAACAGTCCTCAAACCAGACAAGGCATTCACGAGCAAGGAACGACAACAGACAGCAATAGTTCACAATGTTCGGCACGGTTTCAAAGAGATTCCTAAACTCAGTCGCCATTCCTTCTCACCAAGCTACGTCATACGTGCGCTCTTTTTCACCAAGCTATGTGATACTTACATTCTTTTTCTCCAAGCTACGTGATAATTACATTCTTTTTCACCAAGTGACGTAACACTTTCCTCCTTGACTAAAGAAATCAAATTTCTGTTTATTTTCACAAACTACGACAAAGAACTTTAGAATGCTGTAAAAATGTAGTTGTAAAACACAGAAATACAAATATTTTATATTTTTATATTAAACACAAAAACTTTTTCGCCGTATTTTTTTTTTCCAGCGGTTGATTAAAATCCACAACAAATACAATAAGGAAACTACAATTGACAATTCTTCTAATACAGAATTAGCTACCGATTTCAAAGAAATAGGATAGTTTAAAAAACTGACACAATTTTATTTTTATTAATTAATTTTGATCCAAACTAGGGCTTACGGCCTATCACGTTGAATACACCGGTTCTTACTCGCTCACCGAAGTTAAGCAACGTTAAGCCTGGTCAGTACTTAGATGAGTGGCCGCTTAAGAACACCAGGTGCTGTAAGCGCTTCGTGACGGATGTGCGTTGTAGTGCAGTGAATATCAGCTCAGAAAGAAAAATCGGTGAGCCGAGTTCGAATTCCAGTTGAATACCCTGCATAAATTTATTAATCTTGAATCTTGCGTCAAAACTTTATTGAAAATGTTTAACATGTGCTCCGTCTATAACCCTGTAAGTTTTAAATCTATCGTTAACGTTTCGAAACCCATTTTGAATCATTTCAGGAATTATCTCCTACACTGCTAACTGAATGCATTCTTTAAACCCAGCTATACTAATGATGTGCGTTAGATAACGGCTCGGAATGAGAAATTGGAGTGTCGAGTTCGAATTCCAGTTGAATTCCTTGCATTCACATGCGAGAAATTACCCTTGGGAAAGTTATTAATCCGTCTCTACTTCCTCCAGCTATGGTGTAAATGGCAGGACATATTGGGTTCCATAGCCCCTGTGAGAAACCAGTGATGCAGAATGTAATGGCAATACACTGCGGGAAATAGACTTCCCAAGTGTCTATTATGTTTGGCTCTTAACATATTGTTAAGACAAATAAAACATATTCCAAGGGAATTAACCCTTTCCTGTTCCCAAACAGAGTACCTCCCTTTTTACCCCTGAAAGTGGGTACACGCAAGTCACGTGATCAACAGCATATTAAGACGCGAGACGCATGAGGGAACACACTTGGAATATGGCCATCAATGTTTAAAGAACGCATCTATGTTCTTCTGCCCGAATGGTTGTGACACACAACGCGATAACTGGGGACTGATACCGCATGTACATATTTTGTAATGTTTTCCATGTAAAATAAATGTATCTTCCAGTCAACCGTGAGTAGGCATCTACTTTTCTTTCGTTCCATGCATTTTCTCCACGTGCTTCACACACACACACACACACAGACATATTCGTCCACGGACCATGAATCATATTACAAATTAAGGCATTTTAGTTATGAGACAAAAACCCCGTTCATAACACATATTATTGATAAATAGCTTGTCAGAAGAATATCTTGTTAGAAGAAATAGCAAAAACAAAGACTTTCCTACGTGCTACTCTTGTAGTAAGAGCCAGTTACCATCTTTAATATCATGAATAGACTGATGCATTAATGATAAGTAGTCCTGGGTAATTGTCTAGGAGGAAGAAGATTACTTGTCTGGTTGAGTATTGAATACGACTAATAATTCTGTCGAGTTGTTTATTGTGACATGCCAGATCCACACATCACAACAGCTTTAAGGAGAGGAAGTTGTGGAGAGTCATGTGCAGCCGCGTCTTGAGGGGATAGATTACATAGAAGAAGATGAAATTAAGGACATAGAAAAATAGTTTAATTTAGCTGACAATGTGTTTTATCCTATATTGTGTTTTCTCTATGGGATGCTGTTTTCTTTAGAAATAAAATGGCGACATTTTTTCGGAGCTTTTTTTATAGGTAAATTATTGCAAAAAAGATCATATGTCCGCCCCAGATTTATGATTTTCTCTTAAAGGTGGAAATTGTTTTTTATAATCATATCGCCCCAAGCAAGGCATCTTACTGCCACTGTTTCGCAGGGGGTTACATCGGAGGAAAGTCATAAAAAAGAGTGACAGGTTATAGGGGGTGTCAGGAAGAGAATAAAAGAATAATGAGAATACCTTTGAGACTGGAGAAGACGAAGAAAGGAGCATGAGAAAGGTGATGCAGGTTAGTGAGATAGAAGATGACTATTGACTTTACATTTAAATTCTTGGAGATTGTAGCTGTCGAAGAAGCAAGTATGAATTCCACAGGATGGAAATGCGAGAAAAGAAGCTGATGGAGAAGAATTTGCGTTTGCAATTTTCACAATAAAAGGGTGGGACCTAGTTGCTATACTTGTTCGAGTAAATTTATATATATGATCTCTAATGTTAGCTATTCACCTCGGTGCTTCAAAGCAAGAACGAATCCCAGCATGACAATGTCAAGTGGTATATCCTAAAGTTTATAGGTAATGACAGCAAGAGTTTCCGAAGCCAACAATTCCAGAGGCCTCAGTTCGATACAAGGACCAAGTGGACGCTTGATCACATTAACTTATCACTTATCGGCAGCTTCCGTTTTGTTTCTCGGAAGCAGACTTCTCAAAAATCTGTGGATCACAAATCCATTTGTTCAGTTGCCTTCTTTCATAGTTTACCTTTTCTTAATCCACTAAACTTTCTCATCCATTGACTCTCAAAATATTCCCGCCCCCCCTCTCTCACTCTCAAACACGTTAATCTCTCAGCGTTTAACCCTCAAAATCCTTCCCCACTCTCTCAAACAAACACATACACACGTACGAAAACACATACATCTACACACTTAAAGACGAACACACATACATATACACACTCTTATGAACACAAATACAAATACACACATACGAACACTCTCACATATATATATACACAAACACACACACACATAAACATATACATATATATATATAAATATATAAATATATATATATATATATATATTTATATATATATATGTGTGTGTGTGTGTGTGTGTGTGTGTGTGTGTGTGTGTGTGTGTGTGTGTGTGTGTTTCATTTATTAATATAGATATATTATGTCAATTTATTTTTATAATTATCCTTTCTAACATTCGAATTAGTTTTTCATGTTAAGATAAAATTCATCAAGGATGGCGCCGTAGTTTTTTTAACCCAAGTACTTTCGATCTCCTCCTGAGATAATTTTCAGGGGTGAATTGCGAAGCAAAACTTAGTGTAACTGTGTGTTTTTTTTTTGTTTGTTTTTGTTTTTTTTTATCATATCACCCCAAAGCAAGGCGGTAACGCCACTGATGTGCTACGTAAGAGTGAAAAGATTAGAAGAGAGAAAGCCGGAAACCACATCCTATACAGGGAACAAAGGATGAGCCTCTACATCTGTTCAATAGACGTGGGTAGAGTGTGAAGCGGGCGATAGTTTAGTCAATCTACTCCAATTGAAGAAAAAAAAAGGGGAGATTGGAAGAGAAAGCCGGAAACCACATCCTAAACAGGAAACAAGGGATGAGCCTCTACACCTGTTCAATAGACGTGGGTGGAGTGTGAACCGGGCGATAGTTTAGTCTATCTACACCAATTGAAAAAAATCAACAAAAAAACAAAAGAGTGAAAATATGCGTGCGCGCATGTAAGTGTGTATTTGTGGTTTTGTGTGTGTGTGTGTATGCGTTTGTATGCGTGCGTAAATGTGTGTTTGTGCTCGTGCGTGGATGTCAGTGTGCGAGTATGTATGGGACTCTGTTTGTGTGTGAGTATCCGTGATTGTGTGTGTATTTACGTGAACGTGAACGCGCGCACTCGCTCCTAAAAGTGTGCGCGTGTGTATGTATATGTGGATGTGTGTGACTGTGCTTGTGTGCGTGAATATGTGTGTGTCTTTGCGTGCGTTCGTGCGTGGATGTGTAAATGTGTCTGCGCTTGTGTGTAGAAATGTGTGCGTATGGATGCGTATGACTGTGTTTGTTCGTGTGTGTTCGTGAATGGGTGTATGTTTGCGTGCGCCCGTGAATGTTTTTTGTGTGTTTGTGGATGCGTGTGTGGATGTATGTGTTCGAACGCGCTTTTGTTTCTGTATCTGTGTGTGTGTGTGTGTGTGTGTGCGTGTGTGTGGTGTGTGTGTGTGTGTGTGTGTGTGTTGTAGCGGACGCCCGTGTGGATGGGCTAGTGTCTTGTGGATAGCAGCCATAGACGAACCATCTGAGAGTCGATTTTATTTTATTTTATTTTTATTTTTTTGCATCCGTTTCTGCGTAAATGCCCTTGGATAAGTTATCAATAGATCCCAGTACCCTCACTATATGTGGACAAGCGGTAACTCAGACTAGGCTCTCTAGTTGGTGTTGTGGAAACCAACCTAGGAGAAGAACATATCTGAATTCAAAAACATATGCTGCTCTGTCGTAACACATTATATGCACCCTTCGACGAGGTCATGCAGTTCACCACGAATTTACAATCTTCAAGGCGGTTAACTTTCGAGAAATTAATGTGTGATTCTGTCTATTTGAATCAAATAACCCCTGTCAGTATTAAAGAGTTCAGGCATTTTCTAGGAATTATATCGATTTTTTATTTCTTTTTTTCTTTTATATTTAATTGTTTACACAACTTACCATTCGACCTAATTACATACACTTGAAACAATATCGGCATGAACCACTAGAGACAATATAAAAGTTCTACATATTTCTTCCGCACGCCAGGCAAATTCTTGCTATTCACTTTTCCCGTTACTTAGTACACCACCCTTAGTGCGCACACTTGCCACCTGTGGCGCCGTTGTCGTCTCAAGACGAATCAAAGAAACGAAAGACACAGTTTTGCGCGTGAATGCCATTGAACTTATGACATATGGCATAATAACACTTGCCGTCTCAGATAATATCTTATATTCTTCGTATTTTTATTTAGATTGCATTTGTGGTGCTCCCTGCTGTTATTGATAGACAATAAGAATAATTATCTGTCATCGTGTACATTTGTATAACGACGAATTATCACATTATCCGAAACGTACGAAGATCCGCGCAGACGGGAGAACGCGCGTGAACGCACATCTGGGCACGAGAACACAGTGCGGAAAAAAATTACACCAATTCTAAGCCTATAAAAAGTTTTTAAAAAGTCAAAAATATCAGCAATAAATTGCCTATACCCGTTGAAGAGGAGACAAAAAGATCTATCCACTAAACTCTGGAGGTGGAATGCCTAAAATAACATTTATCACCTAAGTGACAAAATTCTACTTTATATATATATATATATATATATATATATATATATCCGAGTGAGTATAGAATGAGGAGAGAAAAAAGAATATTTTTTCCGTCCAAAACATTAATTTAAAACAGTTCTCGATATATGATGTATAGAGCAGTAAATATTTATTATAAATTATGTTTTAGAACATGTACATAATTTCTTCTATAAATATTTTCATGGCTTCTGCTCGGATGAGCTTAAGTCACTGATACCTCCTCAACAGGTGTTTACTCGTGCAACCAGACTGGCAACTGGGTCCCACCCAATCACAGTCAGGTTAGCCAAATGCAGACGACAATTCTACTCCTGCAGCTACCTCTCTCGCACTTCCCGCCTGTGGAACTCACTCCCGTATTCTTGCTTTCCTGACGGCTACAACCTCCAGAAATTTAAATACAAAGTCAATACTCATCTACTAACCACTAGCCTATAGCTCTCTCCCCTCCCCTGTATAACCTTCCCTTTCTCTCCACCTATATATCTGTCATCGCACCTGCTTTCTCAGCTTTCTATTGTTCCTTTCTAACTAGTTTGTACTCCTCACTCTTTTCTAATTAATCTTTTGATATTTATGTAACCCCCTGCACATCAGTGGCGTTTCCGCCTTGCTCGGGGTGAAATGATTAAAAAAAAATGTCCTCTTCCCTACTATCATATGGTTGTTTCAGTGTTTTGATTTAAACACCTCTTCGGTTTTCCCCCGCAGAGGTGTTTAAATCCAAACACTGAAACAACCATATGATTGTAGGGAAGAGGACATATACAGAAGAAATTATGTAGATGTTCTAAAACATAATTCATAATATATATATATATATATATATATATATACATATATATATATATATATATATATATATATATATATATATATATATATATATATATATATATATACATATATATATATATATATATATATATACATATATATACATATATATATATATATATATATATATACATATATATACATATATATATATATATACATATACATATATATATATATGTATATTAATGCAGGTTTCATTGAATAATATAGACAAGTTTTGTCTATTAATTTTGTGTAGGATCCGTTCATACCGTCTGATATACTTGATGGTGATGTCGTTAAAAGACAACAAAAAATCACAGTATTTGTTGAATTTTTTATCAGGTCTAAGCTTTCGGCTCACATAAGCCATTATCAAAGAGTAAATAATAACACACAGTAAACATAGAACATTTAAGCTATTAAATTTATTGTTGTCAGTGTTAATTAATATATCAAGAAAAGGAATTTTGTTATATAAGTAAATTTTAAAACTGAGTTATTTTGAAACTGTTTTTGAAGTTGTAAGATTTCATTAGTATTTTTAATTGATAGTAGGATATCATCAACATATCTTAGATATATTGATGGTTTTGTAAATTTTGCAAAGGTAGTATTTTCAAGGTTAGACATGTAGAAATTACTAAAAATCGGACCAAGCACTGAACCCATGGAGACTCCGTCACGTTGTATATATATAGTGTTGTTTGGATCAACAAAAGGCACTTCAGTAGTACAAGCTAGTAGAATTTTTCTTAGGATGTTGGGATTAATTTTGAGTGGGGGTAATGAAGGATTACTGTAAACATTTCTTATAATTATATCAATAGTTTCACTGACGGGTACATTAGTAAAAAGGTTTTCCACATCAAGTGAAGCTATGATTTCATTATTAGGTTTTTCACTCTTGAGGATTTGGATTGCCTCTAGGGTTGACTTTATGCTGTATTTACTCGGAAGGTAGGGTGTGATAAGCTGGTTAATATGTTTAGTTAACTGGTATACAGGAGTAGGAATTTGGGATATGATAGGGCGGAGAGGATAGTTAGGTTTATGAGTTTTTATGGTTCCGTATATGTAACCAGGTTTATAGTCACCAATAATTTTAGGGAGTTTTAAGGAATTCTGATCAGCGTTGTTGGCACTAATGAGTTTATTAAGTTTAGATTTTAGTTGGTGTGTCGGGTTTTTGTTAATTTTTTTAAATTTTGTGTGGTCATGGAGTATGTGGTTGAGTTTTGTGTTGTAATCTGATTTGTTAAGTACAACAAAGATGTTAGCCTTGTCAGCTTTTTTTACAATTATGTGAAGGTGGTTGCGTAGTTCGTGCGCGGCAATTTTTAGTTGTTTCGATAGAATTTTTGAGGAGCTTCTGCTTTTATCATGGCGATCTTTGATTGCCTCAGCCTTAAGTAGATCTTTCAGTTCGGGTTTAACGGTTATAAGTTTTTCATCTTGTAATTTAGTGATGCTTTGATAGAGCGTTTCTATTTCAATTTTTTTAGTAAGCTGGTTATACTTACGGTATATATGGCAGTTAGGTCCAAGGTTGAGTAATTCTTCTTGGTGCTTAGTTAGTTGGTGGTTGGAAAGATTTATGAAGTTATCGAATTTTTTAGGAAGAGTGATCGTGCCATTGTATAGTGAATTAAGTTTTTTGACAATTTTAGCACGGTGTTCAACTTCAGATTTTGCAGTGATTTTGGATAGTCTGAGTATTATTTCTTCTAGTTGGTTTGAGGTAGTTATATCTTTCAGTTTGTTGTAGAGGTCATGTTTGTTCTTGTATAATGTGTCAAGATTTTCTTTCGCTATTTCAATTTGCCTTTTCACAAGGCTCCATTTATATTTCAAGGTGGTGATGGTGTGTTGGGCTGCTGGATCATGTAATTTAAATTGTGTGTATTTTGGCAGCATTTTTTCATTAATGCAGGTTTCATTGAATAATATAGACAAGTTTTGTCTATTAATTTTGTGTAGGATCCGTTCATACCGTCTGATATACTTGATGGTGATGTCGTTAAAAGACAACAAAAAATCACAGTATTTGTTGAATTTTTTATCAGGTCTAAGCTTTCGGCTCACATAAGCCATTATCAAAGAGTAAATAATAACACACAGTAAACATAGAACATTTAAGCTATTAAATTTATTGTTGTCAGTGTTAATTAATATATCAAGAAAAGGAATTTTGTTATATAAGTAAATTTTAAAACTGAGTTATTTTGAAACTGTTTTTGAAGTTGTAAGATTTCATTAGTATTTTTAATTGATAGTAGGATATCATCAACATATCTTAGATATATTGATGGTTTTGTAAATTTTGCAAAGGTAGTATTTTCAAGGTTAGACATGTAGAAATTACTAAAAATCGGACCAAGCACTGAACCCATGGAGACTCCGTCACGTTGTATATATATAGTGTTGTTTGGATCAACAAAAGGCACTTCAGTAGTACAAGCTAGTAGAATTTTTCTTAGGATGTTGGGATTAATTTTGAGTGGGGGTAATGAAGGATTACTGTAAACATTTCTTATAATTATATCAATAGTTTCACTGACGGGTACATTAGTAAAAAGGTTTTCCACATCAAGTGAAGCTATGATTTCATTATTAGGTTTTTCACTCTTGAGGATTTGGATTGCCTCTAGGGTTGACTTTATGCTGTATTTACTCGGAAGGTAGGGTGTGATAAGCTGGTTAATATGTTTAGTTAACTGGTATACAGGAGTAGGAATTTGGGATATGATAGGGCGGAGAGGATAGTTAGGTTTATGAGTTTTTATGGTTCCGTATATGTAACCAGGTTTATAGTCACCAATAATTTTAGGGAGTTTTAAGGAATTCTGATCAGCGTTGTTGGCACTAATGAGTTTATTAAGTTTAGATTTTAGTTGGTGTGTCGGGTTTTTGTTAATTTTTTTAAATTTTGTGTGGTCATGGAGTATGTGGTTGAGTTTTGTGTTGTAATCTGATTTGTTAAGTACAACAAAGATGTTAGCCTTGTCAGCTTTTTTTACAATTATGTGAAGGTGGTTGCGTAGTTCGTGCGCGGCACTTTTTAGTTGTTTCGATAGAATTTTTGAGGAGCTTCTGCTTTTATCATGGCGATCTTTGATTGCCTCAGCCTTAAGTAGATCTTTCAGTTCGGGTTTAACGGTTATAAGTTTTTCATCTTGTAATTTAGTGATGCTTTGATAGAGCGTTTCTATTTCAATTTTTTTAGTAAGCTGGTTATACTTACGGTATATATGGCAGTTAGGTCCAAGGTTGAGTAATTCTTCTTGGTGCTTAGTTAGTTGGTGGTTGGAAAGATTTATGAAGTTATCGAATTTTTTAGGAAGAGTGATCGTGACATTGTATAGTGAATTAAGTTTTTTGACAATTTTAGCACTGTGTTCAACTTCAGATTTTGCAGTGATTTTGGATAGTCTGAGTATTATTTCTTCTAGTTGGTTTGAGGTAGTTATATCTTTCAGTTTGTTGTAGAGGTCATGTTTGTTCTTGTATAATGTGTCAAGATTTTCTTTCGCTATTTCAATTTGCCTTTTCACAAGGCTCCATTTATATTTCAAGGTGGTGATGGTGTGTTGGGCTGCTGGATCATGTAATTTAAATTGTGTGTATTTTGGCAGCATTTTTTCATTAATGCAGGTTTCATTGAATAATATAGACAAGTTTTGTCTATTAATTTTGTGTAGGATCCGTTCATACCGTCTGATATACTTGATGGTGATGTCGTTAAAAGACAACAAAAAATCACAGTATTTGTTGAATTTTTTTTTTTATATGTATATATATATACATATATATATACATATATATACATATATATATATACATATATATATATATACATATATATATATATACATATATATATATATATTACTAAAAATAGCAATTATAAAAAATCTAATAAATCGTGCAGAAACTAATTCATCCACAAAACAGATTTTTTACAGTGAACTTTTTTTTTAATCGTATCACCCCGAGCAAGTCGGTAATGCCACTGATATGCAGGGGGCTACATAAGAGTAAAAAGATTAAGTAGAAGATAGTGAAGAGGAAGACGAACCAGTTAGAAAAGAGCAAGAGAAGGATGGGAATGCAGGTGTGATGACAGTTGTAAAGGTGGAGAGAAAATAAAGGATATACGGGGTGGTGAAAGAACTAGAGTCAAGTGGTTAATAGATGAGTATTGACATTGCTAAATTCCTGGAGGTTGTAGCCGTCAGGAAAGCAAGAATGTGGAAGCGAGTTCCACAGGCGGGAAGTGAGAGAGAAGAAGCTGCAGGAGTAGAATTGTCGTCTGCATTTGGTTAATCTAACTGTGAATGGGGGGGACCCAGTTGCCAATCTGGTTGCAAACTAAAGAATATAAAACAAACACTTATTAATAATAGCTTCCCAAACTATATAGTTGACGAAGAAGCTTTCTTAGAAGTCGTAATACTAAGCATATGAAGCTAATATAACTAACCTCATATATTAATAATATATTAATCTCCTATATCGCAATCAAATGCATGCAAATTATAAACAAGATGAAAATATACTAAAAAAATTAGTAAATACTAATATAGTTACAACAGATCCTAATTAAAAAAAAGTTAATCACATATTACTCTAAATCTAGTATATCCAACTCATTTATTTATTATTTAACATTTATTTATTATTTAACTCCCCGAATTAGCGATTTGAAAAAAACCAACATAGTTTACACATTCAAGTGTCCTTTGGGAGATTGTATCTCTAACGGATTAAACAATATTTATCTTAGTCACAACACAAACTCGCTCTCACGACGTTTGGCACTACATTTAAAATATAATTCTAACATATTTAGACATTTAAAACAACATACAAGGCCACATAAACAATTCTGCGAAATCCTCGTCGAAAACACGAATATACTTAAACATGAAAACAATGAACAAAAACTAAAAATTCTCGAAGCCATATACATAAAAAAGTTGAAACCTAGCCTGAACAAAATAAACTACGAAACCTCCATTCTTAAATACCTATAATAGATAACAGAAGCGATTAATTATCCCAATGGCTTTCCATACTTAATACTTCTAGCCCCCACTCTCACGTGATCATGTGTGATGTCTCGAGCTGTAGTGCAATTTTCGCTTCCAGCACGCTTTCGTCGTTGCTTTCAAATTCTTCCATCCAAACAAAATAGACGACTACTACTATTGTGCAGCCGCGAACTGTTTAATACACTTAATATAATTGCCATCTTTGATAATGGCTGATGCAAGCCGAAAACCCAGAAAGGATTAAAAAAATGTATCAATATTGTGATTTTCTTTCTTCTTTCAACTATGAGGCTATTAAGCTTATCAGACAATATGAACAGGATTTACATAAAATAAATGGACAAAACTTGTCTATATCATTTAATGAAACATATATCAATGAAAAAATGCTGCCTAAATACACACAATATATATATCCAAATGAAAAAGGAACGAAGAGAATATTTATAACGTTCAAAACATTAATTTAAAACAGTGCTCAATATAGAAATAGAGCTATGAATATTTATTATAAATTATATTTTAGAAATTGTCCGAACTGGTAAATTGTAGTTTGGACATGTTCTAAAATATAATTTATAATAAATATTCATAGCTCTATTTCTCTATTGAGCACTGTTTTAAATTAAAGTTTTGAACGTTGTAAATATTTTCTTCGTTCTTTATTAATTTAGATAATCTGCTCCTATATAAAATTCAGCACTTTTACCATTAATATAAATTGGAACATGGATAAAGTAAATTTCGCCATTTTATCAGATCGTAGTTTGGACATGTTGTAAAATATTATATATATATATATATATATACATATATATATAAATTCAACTTTTTTCCATATCATATGGTTATTTAAAGCAGTAAAACTATAACTAATATTATCAGCGATCATAATCACTTTGGTAAAATACAGCTACAATCTCCAGGAGTTTAAATATAAGGTCAATAGACACCTCCTAACACACTAACCCTCTTTCAAACACTCTTCCTATCTACCCACCCCCCAGCCTTGGTATCCTTACCCATCTATCACCCTCCTTCTGACATTTCCTATATCTAACCACTCTTTCTCTTTACCTTCTCCTATATAACCCCATGCGCACTAGTGGCAGTGGATTGCCTTGCTTGGGGTGAAATGATTAAAAAAAACAATCATTTGTTTGCAGAAACGGAAGTAAAGGTACTGAAAAGTGAAGGAAAAGAAAAAAGAAAACGGAAGAAAAGGAAGAAAGAAAAAAGAGGGACGAGGAAAAGGAAAAGGAGAAAGAGGAAGTAAAAGTAAAAAGCGTGTCAGATTTGCAGACGGAACGAAAATCTTACAAACTGAAGGTGGAAGAAGGCGAAATAGATTCATTAATATTTTTTATAATATAAATACGTATATAGAAAAATAAAGGTTTCAGGCTTTTCAATTGGTTTTTGTTTCAATCCAAAACAGGGCCTGGATTAATGTTAATTTCAAAGTAATTACGTTAAAAAGTTAAAAAGTTAAAAAGTTAAAAAGTTACCTCATGAATATAAAAGAATAAAAGGAGAAATTAATCTGTAACATAAGTAAATTATATAGTAAAAGAGAAGCAAATAAAATATATTAAAATTTACATTAATTATAGGAAATTAAATTAGAAATAAATTCAAAATGGCATCAATAGATCAGTAATATTTCTATATAAATACATAAAAATTGAACGAAATCAAAAGAAATTATTTTATAATCTATACATACATGCATATATATATATATATATATATATATATATATATCCAAGTATGGGTGGAATAATATTCCTTGTCCAAAGCAACACTATTCTTAAAAAAAGTGCTCAATACAAAGTAGAGCTGATAATATTTATTCTGAAATTATAACATGGATATGTTACAATATCACTACAAAAGTAGTTATTTTGTTTCGACACTTCTTGTGTCTTGTCAAATGATATGCTTTATTTTAAATTGAATGGTTTTAAAAGGTTAAAAACAAGCAAAACCCTTTTAATCAGAGAGGCATTGTTGTATGTACAATGTGAACCAATCAGAGTAAAGCAACTTCTAATTTGGAGAATATGTGGGCAGACTTAAAAAATTTTTAAGGGGCATTGGTATTAAAATTTGATTAAATTGAGATCAGCATTATTAATTAACTATTATATCTACTTTATTTTTGTTGCGAAATTTAAAAAAATATTTTAGTTTAACAATTTAGTAGATTTAGAAAGTTATTCATATATTGAACGAAGAAGGGAAAGAATGCTTACATAAATAAATCTACAAACATCCACACATGGAAAAATAGACGAGTATATTCACAAACACTGGCAAACAGACACATATACAGATTAATATACCCGCGCATATATACATACACAAATTACAATATTTAGCCTTTATAGACTTGTCAGTGTGTCCGTTAACATTTAAAGAGACTAAATTGTTACATATTGGATACAGTCACGGCGAATTCATAACGTGACCGGCCCTGGATGAATGAGGTCGGGATAGACGTAATCATATTTCAAAGCATGAACATATAAACAGAATTAAATATATAATTACGCAAAAAAACAAAAAAACAAGCTAAAGTTCGGACAATTTCTAAAATATAATTTATAATAAATATTCACATCCCTATATTTCTATATCGAGCATTGTTTTAAATTAATGTTTTGAACGTTATAAATATTTTCTTCGTTCCTTTTTCATTTGGATATATATATTGTGTGTATTTGGGCAGCATTTTTTCATTTGGATATATATATATTGTGTGTATTTAGGCAGCATTTTTTAAGAGACAATGAATATTTATTATGTTTATACATGAGCCGTTCTAAAAGTTCTATTTTGGCTTTAATATTAATATATTAATTTAATATGTATTTTAGAATATATATATTTAGTGTATCGAGACAGCAGAGAATTTTCAAAACATATGCTGTTAAATATAAGAGGCAATGGATGTCTTTTATGTTTAATCATGAGCCGTTCTAAACATCGTATTTTGGCTTTAATTGCAGGTGAAAATAAAGACAAAAATTCTCCAACATTTGGAAATTATTTTTTGTTAAGTTCGTTCTAAGCTTTCGGCTCACATGAGCCATCTTCAGAGAGGTTACAAGGACGTTAACATAAAAACCTCCACCTCTCTGTAGATGTTTAGAATGGCGCATGATTAAACATAATAGAAATTCATTTCCACTTATATTTAACAGTACATGTTTAGAAAATATATATATATATAATCTCAAGTTATATTGCTAATAAGAAGGGATAAACCACAAACAATAGTAATTCAAAATAATTAATGTTATTAGGAAATTAAATTAAATTAAATTAAAGACCATGACTGCATTAGTATTAACCAAATAGGTTATTTCTCACTTATGTCAAAATAAAAAATAGAACTGGAATGAAAAAAAAACAAAAAACCTAAAAGTAGAGTAATAAAAATAGGAGAGAATGGGAGGTATTATTATAAGTATTCTGTAGAGCAGGGTTAATAAGAGAAAATAAACCAATTATTTTAGGAAAAATAATTTATGGCCCCACCAATATCAAACATTTGGACTAGAAGTCAAAGTTAAAAATATGAACAAATATTATTATAACACAAAATTTGTCCATAATTTCCATTGTCCCAAGCACATTTTGGCCAACAATTTAGACATTTTTAAGGGGGTTGTTTTAGGTGTTATTAATATTTTTTCATACCTTTCAAAATATATGTCAATTTTGTATTGTCTTGAATACTTGTACGAGCGTTTTTTTTTTCAAAGTATTAGCGTGTTGTATGCGACTGGAATTAGAGTAAGCGTCTTTTTGTTTTTGAAAATTCATTCAACACTTCGTTCCTACTGTTAAATAAGATAAGTTATATGTATAGTCATCCGCAGACAGAGTTGTTTCGCTGTATCACAGCTCAGCACGACGGTTAGATGTCCGATTGCTTTTATTGAAAGCCGACCAAATTGGCGTCAGTCGGCGATTCTACCTCTGAGCTATGCGCCCAATATATATATATATATATATATATATATATATATATATATATATATATTAAAACATTAATGGGTTGAAATCAAGGTACCCGAATCTTTCGAATTACAATATATATATATATATATATATATATATATATATATATATATATTCTAATTCGAAAGATTCGGGTACTTTGATTTCAACCCTTTAATTTTTCCAGGCGTTGTATATTAACTGATGATGTAACGCCATTTTTGAATGCATAATATTAACATCCAGCATGCATTACCGGAAGTTTACAATAAGGAAAAGGTTTGTAAAGAGTCGTAAACATTTTTTTCTGGTTTTGGACGATTGTAAAATGTATTTTTCTGTGGTATTTACATCCAGACATTAATTCGGATTTTTTCTCGCTCTGGATACTATGGCTGAGTTCACTTCTTGGCACGAATTGTAGACATCACCACCGTCGCAAGGTCTTACCTTTTTTTTAATATGCTTTAAGTTACATAAAGGTATTTGCCATATCTTTTTAATTTTTACACGTGGTTTTCTAGTTGTTAAAGCTTTCTGATGTAAAAGTCGATTTGTGATTATACCATCATTTTTTAAATTTCCCTTGAGTACATCCTACAGATATTTTCTCTGTCTATTTGTATCTTGTACTTCTGCTTTATGAATAAGTGCTTTTGTTTTACAAACTCCTTAAAGCGAGCGTTTGCTTTTATCTCTGCAGTAACATCTTTCATTAAAGATATTTAGCTGCACGTTATATATATATATATATATATATATATATTGCCATCCGCAGACAGCTCATCAGCACAGATATACACCCGATTGCTCCTATCCAGGATTGAAACCCGACCAATTTGACTTCAGTCAGAGATTCTACAATTAAAATTCTATCATGGTTGAGGAAGGCACATTTTAGCGTGTTATATACACTATAGTTTATCCGGTATAGTAAAGTATATGTGTGTTGAAACAGATTAGTTGGATTTGGCCTTGTTTGTTAGATAGCCCACCATAAGAGGGGTATAAAACAAGAAAATCAAATTGTAAATTGTAACAAAAATTGATATGCGTATAAATCAATTAAGGTTTTTACAAATAAAATTAATGTATTTGGTTGATACAAGTTCGTTAAAATATTCGTAGTAGTCCTTGCAAGAATGTGTTTATGTGTACGTAGGCAGGAACGTATGTGTGTATGTATGTGTGAGCGTCATTTTGGGTAAGGGGTGTCTTTAAAGTATTTACTCGGTCTTAAAGGGTTACATTCGGTTATCAAGTATAAGAAAAGGAAGATTGGGAAACCGTGAGAATACGGAGATGAGGGAGAAAGATAAAGATAATGATAATAATGATCGTTTATGTTAATTACGCTCGTCTCATTTCTCTCTGGTGACAGTCAAAACTTGCCCGTCTTTTATTTCGTTTGTGGGGCTCGAAAAAGTCATTTGAGAATTCACTCTCGAATGTGATTCTGGTCGTTCCATTGGACAACAATCAAACTTCGCTTCGGCTAGGGAAAAGGGTCCGTAAAAATAATGTGTTTGATAATTGAAGTTTATTTGAATTTTGTTTCTTTTTAGAAAAGTTTTTGTAAATTCGAGAAAATTCGGTTAATCCTAACAAAAACAGACAGACATCAAAAAATTAGGTTATTCTTTAATTAATTTTGTATTACAATATCTATACAAGTTTTTCCTTTCCTGAAGTGTGTATTCAACTTTAGTTACTATATATATATATATATATATATATATATATATTCATAAAGGCAGGTGTGAGTTTGTAACACGTGCGTTTGTAACAGGGGCGTTCGGTCACTGAGGCTTGCATAAACATACAGATTCGAATCGTATCTGTATGTTTATGCAAGCCTCAGTGACCGAACGCGCCTGCGTGTGTGTATGTGTGTGTGTGTGTGTGTCTGTGTCCTTGCGCGCGTTGATGGGTGTACAAATGTATATATATATATATATATATATATATATATATATATGTCTGCGTCTGTCGTGACGAGAGATTTCCCCCACTTCCACAAAAATACACGAATATAACCAATTTTTAAAAAAAATTAATTAGTTTGTCTGACGATCGCAAAAGCGTGAAACCCAGGGTTACAAACTCACACCTATCTATACGAATATGTCTGCTCTATCACTGATATTGAGCGCTTTTAAATAAGTACCACGCATATATAATATGTAAACAATATAATATATATAACAAATTGCATATATATATATATATATATATATATATATTGATATTTATAATTATATACATACACTTTTCACACACACACACACACACACACACACACACACACATATATATATATATATATATATATATAAACTTGCTTATATGTAGTTATACACGTCTCGAAAACTTTCCTCGAAAACTTTCGAACGAAGGAAAAATGGTTTTATAAAAACAAAAAAGGTAAGAGCTTAGGACATGAGAGTCTGTCAAAAGTGTTCGGACAGAAATCAGCACGAAGCCCAAAGATAAAGGAAAAAAAGCCCGACACGAGTAACCACATAACAATACAAGGTAGAGCGAACTTAACAGAACCTAATGAGTCTAGGTTTCTCCTAAACGGATCGTCAGGGAAATCTGACCAGCTTTCCCTGACGACCCGTTTAAGAGAAACTTAGGTATGTTCGTCTGGGTCACTAGGTTCTATTATATATATATATATATATATATATATATATATATATATATATATATATAATAGAAACTAGTGAGCCTAGTGAGTAAACTGTAAGCACATTAGGGATCTAACCCTACAATCATGCTAGGCAATACTAGGAATTTGATTAGATATTTTTATTATAAATGATTAAAAATGCTATAGAAAAAATCGATCTAATAAATCCTTAAAGTAAGGTCTAATACCCACAAACATATCTAAATAAATAAAATGTAAACTTAAATGAAATAAACAGGCTCCCAAACTATAATCTATGAAAAATTAAGCATTAAAGAAAAAATCGATCCTATAAATTAAAAATTAAGATTAAATACACAAATTTAGATAAATTATAAAAAAAACTGATAAAATACAAATTTGCATTTACCTTCTAAAAATACAAGTTTAGAATTTTTATAAATAACTTTACCTAAATACAATAATACTCCACACTTCAATGAACACCCCTATCCCGCTAAAATAAAAATAAAAATAAACAATTCTATAGAAAAGATCAAACTACTAAATTCTAAAGCAAAGTTTAACATTCCGAATTAGATTAGAAGCCTACCCATAAAAACCTTACTTAAATACAAAAATATTCCGCACTGGAAAAATAAAAAATAAAAAGGAAAACACACCCCACCTCTATCAAGTCCATCTAAGGAACCCCAAGGAAGACAGCCTGGCCACTAGATGAAAGAGAATACATAAAATCTGTCAAGCACTAGCTAACCACGTGACTGTCCTAAAGATTCTTAAGGTCAACAAACAAGATGGGTTCCCTAATCACAACCCCCCCACACACACACGAAAAACTGACCAAGTAATCAACCCCCACACACCACGTTCTTCGAAATTCTAACGAAAAGATATACCCGACCAATAAAAACGTACATTCTAACAGATAATGCCATTAATCAACCATTTTAGCATTTACAAACCAAGTTCTTCAAAAGTCTAACGGTTAACACGAAAGACATATTCCCTTCATTATCAATAACCCCAACCAACTCCACAACAACAATGAACCAAATATAGGCAGCAGATGATTTCAGTTCTTGCCCATTCCTCCTGATGAGACGTCGGATACCCAAAGTCGAAACAACCATATGATTGTAGAGGACATATATAGAAAAATTATGTACATGTTCAAAACATAAAACGGATATATATATATATATATATATATATATATATATATATATATATATATAATTGTTGTTGACAGAATTATACACCTACAATTAATATTTTAATATTCATAGTTGGTTCTGTATTTAGTCGTAATTCGTGATATTTTTAGAATTTTCGATCTATTATGTTCACAGTTATATTATTTTAATTGTTCATTGTAAAATTATCAACTACCCGCTGCTATTGAAATCTTGTCTATTCTAATAAAAACCGCGGTATATATATATATATATATATATATATATATATATATATATATATATATATATATATATCCTTCCCATTACACTCATGGAGAGAGAAACAATGGCGAGGAAAAATCAACTGAGTTCATAAGAGAGAAAATAGCAAAGCAGCATCGGCTCAGTTCATTCCGTTTACTTCTTGCTACGTGTTTGTTTTTAACATGCCCTTATTATTGTTATGTTGTCATTTTTCATCATATTTCGATTCCTGCTATGGTCGCACTACCAACCAAGTCTGCGGGAAGAACTAAGGCAGGTCGTGGCGTGTTGTTATGGCTCCATTAAATGTCTTTTTTTATACCTCCCGTGTCATCTCTAGCGTTACATAGACAAAGTTCTCCTTAGTGTGCGGGCTGTACTTAACAAGACAATTTTTTGGATATCTCTTATGCTGACGTTTCCAAGGATTCTTTCAATGTGTTGTTTTGTTCCATTCTTTATCATTCCAAGTGCACCTACTATCACTGGAAGGACTCTTGTTTTCAATTTCTACAATTTTTCTTTTTAAATTTCCTGGTCTAATATTTTGACAGTTTTTCGAATTCCTTGGTTGCTATGTTACAAACCCCTGGACAAGCCATATCAATTAATAGACAAGTTTTTTTCTTTCTGGTTTTTAGCAATAATATTTGGTCTATTTACTTCAATTTTTCTGTCTGTGTAGATTGTGTAATCCCATAGAATGGTGACATCTTTTAATTCTGTAATAGTATTTTTATTTCTGTATTGTTATTATTATTATTATTATTATTATTATTATTATTATTATTATTATTATATCGTCAAGTAGTCCTGAAACTTATAACACCCAGAGTAAAAAAAGATTTTGGTCAGGCCTCTTGACTTTCTGTATTTTTTTTTAATGTTCTGTAAAATTAAACCATTTGTAATTTGCGGCCGGATGAGATTGGTACTAAGAACATATCCGTCTTTATAGTTTATAAACAACTAAAATGAATCGTTTTCTTTTTCCTTTATATATACCATATCGCTTTAGTTAATTTATACCCATCTATCTCTTTAATGATTTATATTAAAATAATCTATTTGGATTATACTCTCCGTTTACGGATTTGATATTATTACCTATAATGATAGACTTTGAAAAACAGTAGCTACTCTGGCATCTACGCATAGTTCATTCAGCAATGAATTAGAACACTCCCAGCTATTGAGCATGAATCATGATAATATACACGCTAAAAAGTCTGCCGCCTTCTACCGAGCGCCCGTAGCTCAGAGGTAGAATCGCCGACTGACGCCAATGTGTCTGCGTATGACTATATATATATATATATATATATATAGTCATCCGCAGACAGATCTGTTTCGCTGTATCACAACTCATCAGTACGGTTAGACAGCCGATTGCTTTTTACCCAGGATTGAAACCTGACCAAATTTATATCAACTGGCGATTCTACCGCTAAGCTATGGGCGCTCGGTAGAGGAAGGCGGACTTTAGCGTGTTACATACAATGTAAACATACGTCAGTAGCATAGAGTGTTCAAATTCATTACTGAATGAACGATATATATATATATATATATATATATATATATATATATATATATATATATATACTCTCTTTTCATGCTCAGGTATTTGAATTATTATTTTATTATGTCTTAATGTAAGATACTCAGTAGTAGGTACATCAATATATATGTTGCCGTCATTTTAGACGACATATCGAAATAAATGTTTTGCCGTAATTTTTAACGACACGGGTTCACACGTTATAAAAAATTGTTGTTGTATGCCAAGTGAATTATTTTATTTTCTTAACTTGATATTTAATACAAATACCCACTGACTCTATAGCATCCTAAACTGTAATGAAAAAGACAATATGTGTTTGTCACATACGATGATAATTCATTCATTGTGTAACCCTGGTGAAGACGGCTGAACTTTACAAGAAGCTCCGAATTTTTTTTTTTTTTATAAGCGTTTCACCCCGAGCAAGGCATGTCACTGCCACTACTGCGCAGGGGGCTACGTAGAGTGGAGAAAGGATGATTAAATATAGGAAATGTCAAATGTCAGAGGGTGGGTGATAGGCGGGTAAGGATACTGAGAATGAGGGTTGGGTAGATGAGAGTGTTCTGAGAAAAATTGGGAGTTAGTGTGATAGGAGGTGTCTATTGACCCTACATTTAAACACCTGGAGATTGTAACTGTCGGGAAAGCAGAGTTGTGGAAGGGAGTTCCACAGGTGGGAAGCGCGAGAAAAGAAGCTGTTGGAGTAGAATTTATGGTTACATCTTATTTGTTTTTTTTTTTGTTTTTTTTTTTTTTAATCATTTCACCCCGAGCAAGGCGGAAACGCCACTGATGTGCAGGGGGTTACATAAATGTAACAAGATTAATTAGAAAAGAGTGAGGAGTACAAACTAGTTAGAAAGGAACAATAGAAAGCTGAGAAAGCAGGTGCGATGACAGATACATAGGTGGAGAAAGGGAAGGTTATACAGGGGAGGGGAGAAAGCTAGAGGCCAGTAGTTAATAGATGAGTATTGACTTTGCATTTAAATTTCTGGAGGTTGTAGCCGTCAGGAAAGCAAGAATACGGGAGTGAGTTCCACAGGCGGGAAGTGCGAGAGAGGAAGCTGCAGGCGTAGAATTGTCGTCTGCATTTGGCTAACTTGACTGTGAATGGGTGGGACCCAGTTGCCAGTCTGGTTGCACAAGTAAACACCTGTTGAGGAGGCATCAGTGACTTAAGCACATCCGAGCAGAAGCCATGAAAGTATTTGTAGAAGAGACAAAGGGAGGCCACATTTTGACGATGGTGAAGTGCCTGCAGTCGAGTCGCCAGATCAATACCTATCACATTACAGACTCTCCTTTGGAGCTTGTCAAGAACACTGAGGAGAACGGCAGGGGCACCTGACCATAAATGGCAGCAGTACTCCATGCACGGACGGATGGTTGATTTGTATATATGCAGGATGGATTCAGGTGGAAAAAACATCCTGGATCCACATAGTGACCCAATCTTCTTAGCAGTAGATTTTGCTATGGATTCAATATAATGGTTCGATTTGAGGTCTGAGGACAGGGTAAGTCCGAGGAGGCGTAGTGTATTACTCTCAGGGAGAATCACTTGGTCCATGCTTATGGGAGGCAGAAGAGGTTGCCTGTAATGGTTGACAGACAACAGCTTGGTCTTAGATGAATTGAAGTTGACAAGCCACTTCTTGCCCCAGTTCACCACTGAGTGTAGATCCCGCTCAAGGTCAGCAGCGAGATTATGTCTGTCCGCCACGACAGGTTTCTTACTGGAGCGGGAGTATATTGTAGTGTCATCTGCGTAGATGCCTACTTGGGACTTGATCTCATCCGGGAGGTCGTTGATGAAAATAAGGACGAGCGTCGGGCCCAGGATAGAGCCCTGTGGTACACCAGCATTCGTGCTGTAGGACGAAGAGGCACGCCCATTCAGAACGACTTTCATTTTGCGGTTATTTAAGAAAGATTGGATTAGGTCAAGCAGGCGGCCGGTAATACCATAACCGCGTAGTTTGCATAGGAGGCCAGAGTGCCAAACCCTGTCGAAAGCCTTGGAGATGTCCAGAGCAACCGCGCGAGCCTCGTCGGACTCATCAAGGGCCTGTAGCATGTACTCCGTTACGGATGTTAACAGGTCGGCCGTGGACCTGTCAAAGCGGAATCCATATTGCCTGTCGGAGAACAGTTTGTGGGCGGTGAGATGATGAACTATTTCAGCATTGATTATAGCCTCGAATACTTTCCCGAATATCGGTAAAAGACTGATAGGGCGATAGTTGGATGGGTCCGAGGGTTCACCACAATTCTTAAAGACAGGAACGACTGAAGAGAATTTCCAGCATGCAGGAAAGCAGGAAGCAGAAAGGCAATAGTTAAATAGTTTAGAGAGGACAGGGGAAAGCTCAGGAGCACACCTCTTAAGGACTATCACCGGGATTCCTTCGTCTCCACACGCCTTATGGGGGTTGAGTTTTGAAATTACTCTGGATACTACTGTCGGGGTAATATGTACGTCGTGCAGTTTGGCCTCAGTTCTACTAGGGAAGTCGGGTGGGTCCACTCCGGATGAGTCGAATGTGGAGTTGGATGAGAATCTCTGGGCAAAGCACTCAGCTTTGTCCGCAGATGTCGTGAGAACCTCAAATCCATGGATTAAAGGAGGTATTGAGGATTTCCTGTTGTTGAGCACTCGTTTACAAATCCTCCAATAGTCCTTGGATCCAAACTTGCGGTCAGCTATGTGCTGTCGTATTCTCTCAGCAAACAATTGTTTGGCGTCATTTAGAGTTCTCTTGCACTCATTGCGAGCAGATGTGAACAGGCGCCTATTGTGATCAGTTGGCTGTCTCCGGAATAGACGGAAGTAATGGTTCCTGTGGGCAATGGCGGCTGAGCAGGCAGGCGAGAACCACGGAGAGGAATGAGGTTTTAAGCAATACTTCCTGGTGGGTATGAAGGCATCAATGCCAGCTTTCACCCATGACGAGACCTCAAAGACACAGTCATCAACTGATAGGTCAAACACTTTTGCCCAAGGGACGTCGCAGAGGAAATCGCGAAAGGCATCCCAGTCAGCTTTTTGGTAGAGGTAGGAGGTTCTATATGTAGGGGGCTCCTGGGGGGAGTGAGATTGGAAAGAAATACTGAGAGAGACTACAGCGTGGTCAGAGTTGCCGAGAGGGCAAAGCTGTGAGACTTGACAGGCGTCAGGCGCAGAGGTGAAACATATATCTAGTATTGAGGAAAGACCCGAGGGACTGCTTGGGAAGCGAGTGGGGAAGTCCACCACTTGCGTAAGGGATTGGGAAATAGCAAAGTTCATGGCGTGAATGCCCGCCGGATCAGTAACGGCGTTTTCAAGCCACTCAGAGTGATGGGCATTGAGGTCTCCAAATACAAATATGTGGGCGAATGGGTGATAGGAAATAGCCTTGTCTATGTCGTCAGCAATGCTATCTAGTAGGGAGTAATCAGGAGAGGAGGGAGAACGGTAAAGAACTGTAAAAGGGTGGGACCTAGTTGCTAATCTAGTATCTCGTGTAAATTCGTGCTTAGGCGGCACCAGTGAACTCAGCTCATCGGAGCAGTAGCCATGAAAGTACTTGTAGAAGAGGCACAGGAAAGCCACATCACGCCGGTGAGAGAGCAGCTGCAGCCGGAACCAAACTTAGAGGATGCTATGCGTTGCCTAATTCTGGTAGCAAACGCCCTCTTGGCTTCGTTCAGCACTTTTTTACACTTGTTCCGTGCTGAGGCGAAAAGGCGCCTGTTTTGGTTCGACGAGCAGCTTCGATAGAGCCGGAAGAAATGGTTCCGGTGGGCAATGGCGGCCGAGCAATCGGATGAGAACCAGGGGGAGGAATTTGGTTTTAGTTGGAATTTCCTGGCCGGGAAAGATAGCTGATATATACAAACAATGTGATGGAGATATACAACACTCTCCAAGCGTTTAAATGTTCCTACTTCGATGAATTTGTAGCATTATAAAGAATTACAAAGGGACTGATTGGAATTGAATTAAGGACTGACAGAAAAAAATTTGATTTCTGATAGAATGGAAAGGAACATTGTTAAAAATGTCTTGAAAAATAATCACTTCATGACAAAGGATAATGTCAATGATCTAATGACATCAGGATTGAACGTTTTGACGAAGACAGTAATTAGATGCTTTCATCGATATGGACTTCGATCTTGTCGCCGAAGGAAAACTCACTTGCTCAGGGCTAAACAGATAAAATTCAGATTAGCTTATGCCAGACACCATCTGAAACACGGGAGTAAATACTGGAACTCTGTTCCATGGTCGGATGAAATGAAAATGTAATTATATTTCCTCGTGAACTCCCGACATATATATATATGGCAGAAAGTAAATGATTCTGAAAAAAACAAAAATTGCCCTCCCTACAATAAATCACTGTGCTGGAAGCAATGGGTATGTTTTACTGTTTATTGTCCAGGAGAATGAGTGAGAGTACTGAGTAACATGGATAAGGAGCAATATTAGCTATTCTTAAAATTAGTATTAAACAGAGGGTACAAAAGCTGTCTTTGGGGCGACACTTGACGGTCATACATGAAAATAACTGAAATAATTAGATTATGTACAGCGCCCAAGTTTCTGATGTAAAACCTATTAAAGGTTTATTAGCATATTTGAAAAAAAAGTAAAAGAAATACAACTTTCAAATTTGGAGGAATCACTTGCTATTTCCACGAATGAAGCTAAATGAATAT
>JBBBDQ010001430.1:0-2500 GCA_037127315.1 Ascarosepion bandense
CGAATGTCGCAGGCTTCGGAAGAGAGTGATTGGCAGTTCGACTGTGTGAAAAGAGAAATTACTTTCACTTGCTGCTTGCCGAGCTGACTCTTTGGGGCTACGTGTAAACATTTTTTAACTGCTTGCACTGTCTCCTGGTCGTTGGACTTGGAAAGGCGACCGTTTTTTCGTGTATCACTTACAGACCCTGTAGCCATGTATTTTGCCTGACAGTTCTTGATTGCCTTTGCGTCAGCTTGATCATGTCTTCCTCTCCTGCTCCTCCATCTTTGCACCCGAACAACAAATTTTCAAATTTATTGACATGCCTCTAGCTGAGCATGCTCGTGCAAGGTAAAATATCCAGCCATGTCAAAATTTCAAACAAGATAATCATCCTGAAAGAACAGATAAAAACAGATTAAATTATCATACATTAAAGATTAACAACAAAGGATTTGGGACAAAACTTACCATGAATAAATAATTTACCATTACTTTAAAATAAGGAGTTACTTATCAGCTATCCCATCCTATATATATATATATATATATATATATATATATATATATATATGAAAAGGGAATTGTACCCACAGAAATTACTAATAGCTCTAAAGAGTGTGGACGTCATTTTGATATAACCCGAGGAACCTTTCGGCCAACACTTGTCAAGGGTCACGTTGGCAAAGTTTATGAATAGGTAAGAAAGAGGACAAAACAGAATGGAATATTTGCACTACTGGGAGCTGATGGAATTACGCTTAAAAATAAATTTATTGAGGAAATTTAAAACATAAGGGGGGTGTAAACATATGAATTCCACAGAGTGAAAATAGAGTGAAAATAAAAAAGAAAAAGAAAAAGAAAAAGAAAAGAAAAGAAAAAGAAAAAGAAAAAAGGTTACACTCTGTGGAATTCATATGTTTACACCCCCCTTATGTTTTAAATTTCCTCAATAAATTTATTTTTAAGCGTAATTCCATCAGCTCCCAGTAGTGCAAATATTCCATTCTGTTTTGTCCTCTTTCTTACTTATTCATAAACTTTGCCAACGTGACCCTTGACAAGTGTTGGCCGAAAGGTTCCTCGGGTTATATCAAAATGACGTCCACACTCTTTAGATATATATATATATATATATATATATATATATATATATTATTTTCTTTTTATAATTGTGTTGCCCCAAGCAAGCCATTTTACTGCTACTGTTGTACAGGGGGTTACATAGGAGGAATGTTGAGGGTTGAGAGGTTGCAGAGGGTGTCAGGAAGAGAGTTGGAGAGGGAAGAGAGTACTGATGAGAGTGGGGTGGATGTAGAAAAGCATGAGAGAGAGTATGTAAGTTAGTGAGACAGGAGATGACTATTGACTGTACATTTAAATTCTTGGAGATTGTAACTGTCAGGAAAACAAGTATGCGCAAGAGAATTCCACAGGCAGGAAGTTCGAGAAAAGAAGCTGCTGGAGTAGAATTTGCGTTTACAATTTATTGGTTTCACAATAAAAGGGTGGGACTTAGTTGCTAATCATGTGGCTCGAGGAAATTCGTATATAGGGGGTACCAGTGAGCTAAGTTCATCGGAGCAGAAGCCGTGAAAGTATTTGCAGAAGAGACACAGGGAGGCCACATTTCGTCGGCGAGAAAGCGACTGTATCGTAGCTGCCAAGTCGGGATCGATCACATTACAGATTCTCCGTTGGATTCGGTCGAAGACACGTAAGTGAATAGCAGGAGCACCAGACCAAATATGGCAACAATACTCAATGCACGGGCGGATGGTAGACTTGTATATGTGCAGGATTGTTTGGGACGGGAAAAACTTCCTAGCCCTACACAGAGAACCAACTTTCTTAGCAGCGGATTTAGATATATATATATATATATATATATATATATATATATATATATATATATATGTGTGTGTGTGTATTTATTTATTGTTTAGTTACTTAGTTTCTGGGCATAATAATAATAGACCAGTGCACATTTGTATTAAAACGTGTTCAATAGAATTATATTGTAGAACTTTTGAATATTTTCCATTTGCAAACGAGTTATTACGCGACCTAGGTTTCTACCATGAGTGCTGTCTTCAGGCCATTTGCAATAACTGATTTTACCGTTTACCTTTTTTTTTTAAAGAAAAAAAACACTGTTACGTGAGCGTTCTAAAAAAACGGTGAACGATAAAATCAGTTATGGCAAATCTCTTGAAGACACCACTCATGGTAGAAACCTAGGTCGCGTAATAACTCGTTTACAAATGGAATATATATATATATATAACTTGGACATAAAAATTGGATATAAAAATTGGACAAAGCCATGCGAAGCTCGTATTTTTTCTTTCTATAGTCATTTCATCCATTTTAAAGTATCTATCTAACCCCTCTACCCTCCGTGTCAGGGTTTTCTCTCGTCTGCAAGTCTAACATACTGTTTCCTTCTCCTTTCTTCCTCTCCCTCTTCCCCTTTTCTTCTTTCTTATCTCTTTTTCTTCCCCCCCCCTTTCTT
>JBBBDQ010001430.1:5000-10000 GCA_037127315.1 Ascarosepion bandense
TGCAGAAAATCGATAATATATATATATATATATATATATATATATATATATATATATATATATAAAAGGCAAGATGTTTGTGTGTGTGTCTGTTTATCTGCCTGTATTTTTTCAGCCCTTTTAATTTAGTTTTTACTTTGGGTTTGAATCTCAGGAGGTATAATTGTAGTTCTTAATCTCAGCCATGATACCATTTACTCAGAGGACTTATTTAGCCTTCAAAATTCAGTTTACGATGAAAAAACTTATTTGATATCGATACCAGGAAATCAAAATTTGACTTACATCCATTCATTTTTCTTTCAGTCTACGGTTTCGATTTAACTGGAAGCAACTATTGCTTTTTAGTCTTTTGTGCCAATGTCCAAAGAGTCTGAGCTCCAGGACCATGGATTAGTTTTAAAGCTTTCATTACACCTAAGCAACGCCGGGCTATACTGATAGTTATAACATATTTATGCTATAAATTTAAAATATATATTTTTCGCTCTACTTTGTATTGAGCACTTTTTTTAAGACTAGTGTTTTTGGGATACAGAATTTTATTCCATCCATACATACGCTATGGTTATATATATATATATATATATATATATATAAAGAGAGAGGGAGAGAAAGATACATAGATAAATTGATGTCTTTATCTGATAATTCAATCATGCATTTCATGGGCTATTCGCACTAGTTGTTCTCCCTGCTGCCATCCATTTGGATTTCCTTGTTTTCAAAAACATTCAATATCGTTCACTTTGCTTGTGGGCTTCAAGGTCTATAGCGCGGAAAATCTTCTCTTTCTCCGCTTCACAATCTACTCACCAGGGGAATTGATATTGTAGCAAACAGATTCAATCACTCAACAACCGACCAACCACATATACATGGTCATTTACAAAGCAACAAAGAAGGATAGATTTCATTCACTTGCTTCAGTGATTGCGGAATAACCCGGTGATCTGAACTTTTAATATCAATTCATAAATCAGCTGCTTACAAAAATTAGGAAAGCGTTTTAAAAAAAATAATGTATTGTTTATATATTATATCTTTATTATTGTTCACTGACAACTACTCAAAGTAGAGGTTTAGCGAATGAGGTTGCTATATGAACATAAGAAGAGGAAGTAAGAAAATGCAGATATGTAGTAAATATAAAAGTTGGACCAAGTCTTGAGGGGCTTTACATCGTAGCGATCGAGGAAGCATCCTCTTCTTTTTTACAAAGTAGCGGTTCTTGGCAAAAAGCTGTCTGAAGGAAATTTCCTTCTTACCAGTAGATTAACAAGGAAATGAGGATGATTCGATCGTGTGTACCTGGCAAGAAGGGTTGTTTGTTTTATTTTTCTCATTCGATATATATGAATCTCAATGGGTTATTTAATGACGACAGTATTTTTAGGATATGTTCGTGTAAATTAAATATGTTCGTAGATCAATATGGAGGCCACAATTTGAACAGCATAAGGTATGCAGATGATAGAGTGCTGATAGCAGACACGGAAAAGAAGCTACAAGACCTCCTACAGAAGGTAGCTGAAGAGAGTTACAAGAAAGGACGACAAATAAACTGCAAGAAAACTGAATGCATGGTGATCAGCAAAAAGAGCGGCCAAAAATGCCAAATACAGGTGGGGTATGCTAAAATCAAGCCGGTACAAAAATTTAAATATCTGGGAAGTGTTGTAATAAAAGACAGAATGTGCGACACAGAGATCCGAAGGCGAATTGGCATGGCGAAAGAAGCGTTCCAGAAGTTGAGTAGAGTATTAAGAGACAGGAAAATTTCGCTAGAAACAAAGAAAAGAGTACTGGATTGCTATGTTATGTCAGTTCTTCTGGACAATATCATCGAAGATGAACGAAAAACTTGAAGCAATTAAAATGTCGTTCTACAGAAGAATGCTGCGAATATCATGGATCGAGCATGTGAGCAATGATGAGGTTTTAGAAAGGATGGAAACCAAAAGGAAATTAATACTGATCATCAACATAAGACAGCTGAAGTTCCTGTGACTTGCAGTGAGGAAGAAGGGCTTGGAGAACCTGATACTAACAGGCCAGATAGAGGAGAACGAAACAGGGGGAAAGCAGCGGATAACATATTTGAAGGGTTTGAGCAGGTGGATGACAAAACAGGGGTTGCGTGGTGTAACAGGAGAAAGCGTTCTAAGAGCCACCAGATATGGTGATAAGTGGAGAGCCATGATCGCCTACGTCCTGAAAGAACAAGGCACATAGAAGAAGAAGAAGATCAGTTTTCATTGAAGTTTTCTTGTATAAAGAGTTTTTTGTTGAGAGTCAAATGTATTACTGGTAATATTTTTCTATATATATATATATATATATATCTGTTTTTTATTTTTATGCAAAAACATATAGTTGGTAATATTTATTTCTAAAAATGTATTTTTCGTAATACTTTTTCAAATATGTATTTCTAGTATTATTTTTTCTCAAAAAATAAAAATATACATCTAGTATATTTACATTGTTCAGATTATTTTCCTCGTCTTTCTTGCCATTTTGTACGATGTTTCGGCCATTGTACGCTCTGGCCTTCTTCAGGTGCTAGAAATTTCGAACAGAACTTTGGCAACAAAGATGAGGACAATAGTCCGAATAATGTAAAAACTGTAACTACTACCTCATCCCACCTCATCTCAGAAATATAGACAAATAGAATGATCTATTATTAAACGCCAGGTGCTAGGAATTTCGAACAGAAGCATTTATTACAAATATAAGGAGAACAGTCCGAATAATGTAAATACTGTAAATACTACCTCATCTCAGACACATAGACAAATACAATGATCTATTATTTACAAATAGCAGCAAAGATGAAAACAACAGTCCGAATAATGTAGATAATGTAAATACTACCTTATCTCAGAAATATAGACAAATAGAATGATCTATTATTAAACGTCGTACAAATGGCAACAAAGATGAGGACAAAATTTCGAATAATGTAAATACTGTAAATACTACCTCATCTCCGAAATATAGACAATATAACTCTTTGTTTTTGTTTTTTTAAAGTATTGCCGGGATTTTTTTTTCTTTTATTCGAAAATGTATTGCTGGTATTTTTACTATAAAAATCTTTTTCAATGCTTTCATACTGTTTTGATTCCAGTTTGGTGTTTAACTATTTGCTAATAGCTTGGACCCTAACAAATGCTACTATTCCGAATCATAGTGGACCTTTAAACAACAGTAATTAAGAGGCGGTTTCCCGCTCTTCAGAAGCCCCCGATCAAAGGCCTTGCTATCGGATGTAGTTCATCACCATATGAACTAAGGAATGGAGTTCATCTGAACATTTGCCATTGAAATATAGATGGCTTTGCGATGTTTTGTCTGTGGGTAAGGTTATGCAGAGTGGGAAATGATTAATCTATTACAAGATGGGGAAAACATTATTAAACTCTTTCAATCATGAAAAATGTTGATTGGTCACTCTCGTAGAAGCACCAAATTTGCTGCCAACCCTTACGGCAGTAATGTATCTAGCATGTGGTAGCCTGACAGAGCCCAAGTCTTTTCAAGCTGGTTTTAAATTCAATTTTCATTCTCCTAAACTTGTTGGCATCTAACAGAAGAGTCTAATCTGTTCTGTTATTTAGCCTATAGATGAAGGTAGATTAGTTTCTACAAGAGAATTAGCGCAAAGTGAAAGAAAGAGAATCGACTGGAATTTGAAATCGGCTCACCAACATCATATTCGCGCTAATACCCGATACCCTACCGATCCAAATTTAATACTTTTCGATTTTTAGAAAGTACTATTCACACATTTAGACCGTAAATGAAACTGTTTAAAACGAAGCAGTTTCACATATCCGTATATCTTCTTTTCGGTTTTCATATCATCACAAATCAATTTGTTTTTGTTTTTTTACAATTATTTTTTTAAATTTCTTCTTATGACCTTTTTTTTTTGTTTATTTTAATCCTCGGCTTTTTACGTTTTTGCTTAAGTGAATTAATTTAGTAATACTCTTTAGAACATCAGAAATATCTGTTACTCTTGGTAACATCATTAATACTCTTTAGAACATCAGAAATATCTGTTACTCTTGGTAACATCATTAATAAAATCCCAGCATTTGTAACTATAAAAGTATAAAAAAGATAGTGATATTTATTACTGATTTATATATTACTAAGCAGACCTTTTGTCAACAGAGGGGACTCAATTACCTCCAATAAAAACATGCAAAAATGAAATAAATTAGATAAAAAAAACCTTTTTCATAGAATCTGATGACTCTGAATATGATGGGGTGGTGAATTTTTAAAATGTTTGATTTCTTTTATATTTGAAACTATTCGTGTTATTAAAAACTTATGTTATGACTATCTTTTTTATTTACATTTCACTCCATTGAAATAAGATTTGCAACGTTGTTTTTGTTTCATAAATGCTTTGAGCATAAGTTTGCTGAGAGAGATAACATTCATGAACGTTATCATATTTCAGTCAGTTAAGTGCCATACGTAATACACGCTTGGGCGATCATGTCTCGAAAGAGACATGACTGACTGGGCAGAAGGTTATCCCGCATTAGGTTGCTATTGCTTTCTACGGTAGACTGGTTGCCAACCAAGGCTATAGAACGCAATCTGTTTTATTATTTAACCCATAACAAGACGTTCTATAAATTGTTCTATAAATTTATATAGGTGCGTTCTTGGAACGTTTACTCAACATGATTGCCGCTCTCTGGTTCGAAAGTTCCATAATCCAGTGACAAGAATGATCAAGATGTCCTCTCATAGTTCTGACGCGGGATTTCAATCAAGATTTGTTTCGATTTTGAACTGTTTGCCACCAAAGACAGAAAAGCTCAGTCGGCATTACTTTTTAACCCATAGCCGTAAGGAAAATAAAGTGGATCCATACATTTTCCAAGGGTTTTTGAGCGAAAGATTATATGACGTATTTGGCAGGAATCGGAACTCGAAAAGGAAAATTTTTCGTTCCAAGCCACTATTAC
>JBBBDQ010001430.1:15000-357500 GCA_037127315.1 Ascarosepion bandense
CTTCCTATACAAGCCCTGGTAAAATAATAGGATGAACTAGGTACATTTGCCTTGATAAGGCAATGCGTCTTGGAGAAGGGAAACTTTGAATTCAAAACACCCCTCTGTTTCTTTTTTAACCGTATTAGAGAATCAGCAAAAAGAGCTGGCCAAAATGCCAAGTACAGTTGGGAGATACTAAAACGCAGGTACAAAAAGCAGGTACAAAATTTGAGATACCTGGGAAGTGTTCTAACAGAAGACGGAAAGTGCGAACCAGAGATACGAAGGCGAACTGGCATGGCGAAAGACGCGTTCCGGAAGCTGAGTAAAGTATTAAGACACAGGAAATTTTCACTAGAAACAAAAAAGAGAATACTAGATTGCTATGTGATGTCAGTCTTCAATATGACAGTGAATGTTGAAAAATATCATCAAAGATGAAGGAAAAACCGGAAGCAGCTGAAATGTGGCTCTACAGAAGGATGCTGCGGATATCGTTAACCGAGCATGATGTTGTTTTGGAAAAGATGGAAACAAAAATGCAGTTAATATTGAGCATCAGGAAAAGACAACTAAAGTTCCTGGGACATGTAGTAAGGACGGAGGGCTTGGAGAACTTGATACTAACAGGCCAGATAGAGGGAAAAAGAGACAGAGAAAATCAGCGGATAGCATATTTGAAGGGCCTGAGCAGGTGGATGACAGAACGGGCGTTGCGTGGTGTTACAGGAGAAAGTGTGCTGAGAGCCACCAGGAATATGGAAATGTGGACTGTCATAATCGCCTACGTCCTAAAAGAACAGGGCACATAGAAGAAGAAGAAGAAGAAGAAGATTGTCCCTTGTTTCTTGAGTGGGTTTTCGGTTCCTTTTAGTGTCTACTTTAACTCTACACTTCTAATATGTTCGCCTGGACAATGAAATTTTATTTAATGACTTTTTCTTCTTCAAAAGAACTACATAGGTTTTCTTATCATCAGACTCACACTCCACCTCTGTCTTCTGAACACGAGTAAATGTTTTTCGCTTCTTCTCTGTTTAGGAAGTAGGTTTAGATTTCTTCTCATGTCCTTTTCTTCGATGTCCTGGGCATGACGGTAAACTGTATCCGGCAGCAAGGCCTCTGATTGGGAGGTTGTGAGGAGAATGTAACAACCTCTTAATTGCTGTTGTTCGCAGGTCCACCTTAACCCTGTTAGGGTCCCAGCTATGGGTAAATAGTTAACCACCAAACTGGGTTCAAATCACTTTAAAAGTATAAAAATGGACTTTTATAGAAATATTTACATAAAAATAGACTTTTATAGAAAAATATACATTTTGAAGGAAAAATATAACCCACAATATATTTTTTAAGGAAAAGAGATTGGCATAATACATTTTTGAAGGAAAAAAATTATTACCAGCAATACATTTTTGAATACAAAACCTAAAGACATCTTCAGTTTTCTAAAATAAAAAAATAAAAATAAAAATACATTTTTTCTTTAAAATCTGACTAAATCTACCTTCTCACTATAACGGAACATTAAAAAAATATGCTAAAATCTCACCTTTTTGGCATTTAATAACCCACAAAGGTTAATATGCCGTTAAACAAAACTCGAAACTCGAACAATTTTTTTCTTCGCTTTCACTCCTACTACCTCTCCCACTGGATGTGCGTTGTGGTGCAGTGGATATTGGCTCGGACCGAGAAATCGGAGCGCCGAGTTCGAATTCCAGTTGAATTTTTTGCATTCACTTACGCACAAATACCCTTGGGAAAGGTATCAATCCGTCTCTTTCCTCCAGTTACGGGTTAAATAACAGGACAGATTGCGGTCTATAGCCTTAGCTGGCAACCTGTCTACCGCAGAAAGTAATAGCAACCTACTGCAAGATAATCATCTGCCCAGTTAATCATGTCTCGAAAAAGACATGATCGCCTAAGTGTGTATCACGTATGGCACTTAATTCCACCAATGACTTCGAAAGACATGTTTATTATTATTATTTTAGACGATTCCGATGGATTAGGTGCCAAGCAATCAACAGAGAAATAAAATTATATAATTTTATTCATGTAAAGAAAGAAATCTAGACAACATATCGTAAGAATCCATGAATGTTATTTTTTGCAATTCATATATTTTAAGGCTTCCAGGAGCTTGATGCATATATTTATTTATCCGTCTCTTCCCTCCAGTTATAACAGAACAGATTGGGTTCCATAGCCTTAGCTGGCAACCAGTCTATGGCAACCTACTGTGGGATAATCTTCTGCCCAGTCAGTCATGCCTCTTCCTTGATATGATCGACAAAGCATATATCACGTATGACACTTAACTGACTGACCTCTCCCACCCTTGTGTCTTGTTCTCATTGACCCCTTGCTTGGGGTTAACAGATTTTTAAAAATTGTGGAAAAACAAATCTCTCTCTTATCTTTCCCAAGGTGACATAGCAATTCACAGACAATAATGAAAAGGAAGTTGTGGTGAGCTATATTCGTTTTTAGACGGAATGAACATTTTTCTCTGTCGTTTAGTATGGCAATATTTTTTATTTTACTTTTCTTACAACAAACCCATATATATATATATATATATATATATATATATATATCAGCATGCAGTGTGGATATAGAAGAATCCAAAGGAGTATCCTGTACATACAGTGGTAGGATAACTCTCTAAGAGACCTTTAAACATATATGCATATAAATACATATAGAGCAAATATAAGAAAAATTAAGACAAACATTATTTCATGGTGAATCGGAACTTTTGTAAAATAAAGACGGAAGCTGACGATGGTTCGCCTGAAATAGGCCTAAACTTCCGATCCACCATGAAATAACGTGTCTGTCTTAATTTTTCATATATATATACTATTTCTATTTCTCTCTTGTACATTCACACTCTCTCTTATCCCAAGGTTTTACCATATTCTGAGAGTTTTATGCTTTGCCCAAAGATTGAAGATTCCGTTTCGACATTACACATGCGCACACGAGTCAGGGGTGAAGAGAGATGAGACGAAGTGTTTGGAACAAAGATCAGATAAAAAGAGGAATTTTCCTTTTACTTTATTTTTATTTCTCGTTTTGCGCCCATCTTTCCTCTCTTATCTTCAGGTTCCCTGCTGTGTCTGTTGTCTGCGAATTCGTCTGATTCTCTCGCTATTTGATTTCTTTGTGTTCCATGCAATTTTACTTTTTTCTTTTTCTTTCTTTTTTTTTAATCTTTGTCGTCTGTCCGTCATATTCTTTTGGCTTGCAGAGTGTTAGCCGTTTCTTCACTGATGCTCTTTTTTATATCTTCCATAGAAAAAATCTTAGAACTTATATCGTTCTTAAAGAAGTAAATTATATTATAACTTGAGCCCCTTTATCCGTACATTTTTTAGCGGTTCTGATTATTAATCCAGAATGATACAATATAAATGGTTTGTAGCGATGTTGACAATCCTGATATATCAAAAGCAAACATTAAAGTTCTTCCTATAAGTTAAAAAATGAAAGTTCTCACCTTTATAAAGAATATCCTATAAAAATCATATGCTGAATTTAGTAAGATGTACGATAACATATCCATCGCATATCCATTGTTCTAGAAGTTATCGGTTATCATGTAGTGTTGTCGACCTCGTATTCTAAGATCTACGGTAGGAACTTTTATTACAGTATATTTGTATAATAACCCTATTTTATTATTAGCTATTCCTGTTAATCTCTGATTGTACCTCGTATATTTACGATAAGAACGAATCTTCTATGTGTAACATAACTTTGATTACAGCCTATCTATTGTTATAATTGTTTTATTTATTAATAGTTATTGTTGTATGTGCGTTGTGGTACAGTGGATATCGGATCGGAACGAGAAACCGGGGAGCCGAGTTCGAATTCCAGTTAAATCCATTGTATTCACTTACGTGCAAATACCCTTGGGAAAGGTATTAATCCGTCTCTTCCTTCCAGTTATGTGTTAAATAACAGGACAGATTGGGTTCTATAGCCTTGGTCGGCAACCAGTCTACTGCATCTTGCAGAAAGCAATGGCAACCTACTGCGGGATAATCTTCTGCCCATTCAGTCATATCTCGAAAGAGACATGATCGCCCAAGCGTTTATCACGTATGGCACTTAACTAACTGACTGTCAATGTCTTCTTGTGCCTAATCTATATAAAAGGCAAGCTGTGTGTGACTGTTCCCTATGCACGCCTACATTTTTAAGCTACGCCATTCAAACTTTCTAGGGACACATATCTCCAGGGAAGCCAGGTCGACACATACTTTTTGAGTTTTAAGTTCAGCAATTTTCCTTTTCGCACTTTTTGGCCAATGGAGGCGATTGTTTACATTTGCTCCGTAAATCATCTAAGATCTAAGATGGTTGCTGAATTACGTCATAGAAATCAAATCACACGTGTCAAACGCGACTAAGATATTTTTTATTAAAAAAAAAATTAGCTTTTATATTTAATTTTTATTCCGACGTTTTAAAAATGCATTTGGTCAACAAAAAAATGGATATATTTTTCCCCGTAATTTTGAAACAAAAGAAATATTTTTTTTAAAAAAGTGTTTTTTTCAAAAAACAAAATATGTAAAAAAAGTGCTAATGGTTAATTTAATTATTTAAATATTTTTTTTTTTATCAGATTTAATATTTTATGCTTCAGAAAATAAAGTTAAAAAATAATAAAGCTTTTTTTTCGCTAAATATTTCACGCAGGAAATCAACTGTCTGTAAATGATTTTCATCTACTCCTCTCATTGGCATCTTCTACTACTAAAATGTTCTGAGTTGCCCGGGCAACGCCGGGCTATGATGCTAGTAAGCTCTACGGTAAGAAAGAATCTTCTATCCGTCACATAGCTTGTATTGCAGTACAACGTTACAATTTTTTATGCACGTTGTCATCAGTCCAGCTTACAGAAAAATTTTCCAAGTGTAGAGATTGCCTCTCTAGTGCAGCTTTTTTTAGTAAATAACCCATGCAAAAACTAGAAGTGCCACCCCCTTTAGGTTAAACAGTAGAGCAGACTGGGTTCTCTTGCCTTCAGGTGGCAATGAGAATAGGAGAAGGAAAACATTGAATTCAAAACCAGCTTAAAGACATATATTCAACGACAGATGATCTTGCTTTAGAACATTTACTGCCGCCACTGCTGTAGTAGATATAATACCCACAAGATCCTAACCCTAACCCTTAACGCGCTGATTGCGATCATGTTTAAAACGAAGTACTGCTGTCATATTTGGTCAGGAAAATCCCAATCCTTTCCAGTCTCGATAGGGACTAAAATGCAGCCGCGTTCTTGTGGATGACAAATTATTTTCTACCCTGCAACACTCCTCTCACAGACGAAAAGAAGAAAGCCTTTCACTGTTCTATTGCTACTTCCATGGAAAGTGCTCATTTCCTAGTTCTACCATTTCTAACCTTCACGCCTTTGAGCCGCCATGCTACGCAAACCACCATTAGTTCCCAACTGTATTCTATTAGTGAGAAGTTACTCTCAAGCAGCTTCTTACCACTAACGACTGCTCTGTGGAACCAACTTCCAAGACGACGTTTTCCAGATCAACACAATCTTAACCACGAACGTGTGCTCTGTGGAACCGACTTCCAAGAAGACGCTTTCTCGATCAATACAATGTTTTCCACGAACGACTGCTCTTTGGAACCAACTCCCAAGACGACGCTTTCTAGATCAATATAATCTAAACAACGAACGACTGCTCTGTGGAACTGACTCCCAAGACAATGCTTTCCCGATTAATACAATCTTAACAACGAACGACTGATCTGTGGAACCGACTTCAAATACGACACTTTTCAGGTCAATACAATCTTAACCACGAACAACTGCTTTGTGGAACCAACTCTCAAGACGACACTTTCCTAATCAATAAAATCTTCACGAACGACATCTCTGTGGAACTGGCTTCCAAGATGACACTTTCCCGATCAAGACAAACTTAACCACGAACGATTGCTATGTGAATCCGACTCCTAAGACGACGCTTTCCTCATCAATACAATCTTAACGGCGAACGAATGATCTGTGGAACCGACTCCCAAGACGGCGCTTTCCTGATCAATACAATCTTGACCACGAACGACTGCTCTCTGGAACCGACTCTCAGGACGACGCTTTTCTCATCAATACAATCTTAACGACGAACGAGTGATCTGTGGAACCGACTCCCAAGACGATGCTTTCCCGATCAATACAATCTTAACCTGTTCATGTGTCGTTAACTGTTATCTTATCCGAATAAACTTTGCCTCTTACTCTGTAAATATCTAACTCGAAAGGCTCCCGTTTATTGTATAGAGTGAATCACACAAAAAAAGAAACAAGTGTAGCCGAGGCTAATTTATACCCCGGGTATTCAAGAGATTAATCTTATACAATTCCCCTTGAGTAATGGGCATACTGTTATTTTTACTGGATTTTACGGTGGGCGTTAATGGGTTAAGATGAAGAGGCACTACAAAGAAGCTACTGTTGACTATCAGAAAGAGACAGGTGAAATTGTTAAAACATGTACGACGGAAGGAGGTCTTGGAAGATTTAACATTCACTGGGCGCGGCGAAGTCAAGAGAAGCAGGGGAAAGCAGCGGGTAACCTACTTGAGAGGGTTCAGCATATGTCTGAAGGAACAAGTACCTCAAAGATAAATAAGGAATAAGGCGCAATCATTTAGAAAAGAAAAAAAAAGAAAGGAGGTTCTCTGTGTGCCTGTACGCGTGCGAATTCTTTTTTTTTCTATGTGCCGCGTCACTTATCATGGGCGGTAATGGCTCTTCACAACCTCCTATGCTTTATAGATCATAGTATAATAAAGATTCCTGTATTCTTCTCTACGTACCGTGTCACATATCATGGGCGATAATAGCTCTTCACGACTTCTTATACTTTATAGATCTTAGTAAGGTTTCTCTGAAATTAAAGTGCTTACAGAACTTTTTTCACTGTTCACATAATTCAGGGAATGCAGTAATTTTAAAGCTAATCCTGCTTGTGATATCTTTGGTCGCATAAACAATGAGTATGGTTTACCAAGGCTTAAAAATAAAAATAGAAATATTTTCTGACAAATATGCATACCGATTGTATGCCTTGTAGTCAGTAAAGTGCCACAATTGATACCCACTTGGGCGATCATGTCTTAAAAGATCCTTGACTAAATGAACAGATTTTTTTACTATAGATTGTCATTACTATCTGCGGTAGGCTGATTCCTAACCAAGGCTATAGAACTTCTCTCCTGCTATTTAACCAATAGCTGGAATAAGACATGAATTAATATCTTTACCAAGGGTATGTGCGTGTAAATGAATGCGAGGAATTCAACTGGAATTCAAACTCGGCTCTCCGATTTCTCGTTCCAAGTAGAGATCTATTGCACCACAACGCACATCCATTTAGTACAGGTACAATAAGTTACCATTCAGGAAAAGCGTTTATTGACACCTTGTTTTAAAACGACAATACGGACACCAGAAGAAAAAAATCTAAATCTCCTTTAAGGCAAACCCTCTCTTCTTTAGACATTTTCATTCTTTTTTCATTTTTATTTTATTTCTTACAAGCAATTTTCAATTCGTTATCTCGGCTCGAAAACTCAAATTAAGTGCCTTTCCCAGTTTTTTCCTCTCTGCTACATTTTCATCGCCTTTTGCGCGCCCATCAATAGACTCTAATGAGAAAAGTCTGCACAATCGTTTCGGATACAAACCCGACAAGGGACTATCTTCCATGAAGTTCTTTAAGGACTTACAATAATGTTGTTGTTGTTGTTGTTGTTGTTCGTTAACAGTTTCAGGGCAAATTTTAAAGTTTCTCTTTCTCAAATAATGCATCTTGTTTACTGTGAAGAAGATTCGCCGGAGTTTCACTGTGAAACGAAATATAGAAACTGGTTCGAATTTCTGAAGTGGTGACTTATATTCACTTTAGAAAGGCATGAAACCTCTCATCCTTGAGTTGCTGTTTCATTTTCTGATATCTTGATAAAAAATTATTATTTCTAGTATACTGTAGCGTTGGGAGCTGGTTCTTGGTATATTCGACAATTTATAATGAGGTGCGTGTTCTTTGTACGTCAGAGCCACCAGTTTATAGTAGGTTATCCGTTATAGCGATGTGTATGTATATGTTGAAACAGATTAGTTTGATTTGGCCTTGTTAGTAGATAGCCCACTATAAGAGGGGTATAAAACAAGAAAATGAAATTGTATATATATATATATATATATATATATCAATTAAGGTTTTGTGCAAATAAAAGTAATGTCTTTTGGTTGGTACAAAGGTCGTTAAAAATGTTCATAGTAGTAATTGTTGAAAGAGAAAGCGGACAATGTCCGGGTTGGTTGAAGTTTGAAGTTGTATTTTAGATGTGTCTCTGTTTCGCTGCTCCCATCTGAGTCTCTGACTCTGCGAATTCATTTATATGTCGTTTTGAGTTTCGCACTGAATCACTAAGTTCTTTCAAGTCTTACAAGTCGCTCCCATTGGTCAAAAATCATTTTAGCACCTACTTGCGAAATCTGGGTTCGACTTTTTCGTTAAGAACATGGTCAAATCTTTTTTCTATTTGGGAAAACCAGGATTTCACACGTCATTGTGAATTTTTGTAAAAGTGAAGAATGTTGATTTTAATTAATTTCTTATCCGCTACAATACCACTATTTTTGATTGAAGTAGAAAAAATTTTCCATCGCCAAACACAGTTTTTTTTTTTTTCAATAATAGAATGTTCTGCAACACTACTGAAGTCTAGTAGCCGACTGGTAAGAAATAAGGTAGAGTTTTTTTCTGACAATTTCTCTGGATTAGCATTTATTAAACCTTAAACTACGTGATATCATTTTTATCATATTAAAAAGTAAGCCCAGTTTATAGTATATAAATACAGGGTTAAATCGAGCCCTGATTTAGCTAGCTGTACTATATTTTTATTTGTAGTATTTGATATATTGGCAATTATTGACCGAACAGACACGGCTGTTAAAATTTATATCATTTTTCTGTTAAAATTTTTTAAAAAATAGTCTTCTCGGGTCCAGTAACTGTTATAGCTCTTTCCATTAATAATGAAGGTTTCCTTTTAATATTTTGTTCGAAGTTGTGTAGGATTGAGTTTGAGTTTTGTTTAACGGCATATCAACCTTTGTGGGTTATTTAATGCCAAAAAGATGGGGTTTTAAGGTATTTTTTAATGTTTGGTTATAGTGAGAAGGTTGATTTAGTCAGATTCAGATTATTTTATTTATTCTAGTTTTGTAATAAATGAAACATATTGTCAATGACATTATTTTCTCTTTGAGTTACACGTGCTTTCTATTTTAGTTCTCGGTGTTGTTGAAAACTAAGTTATTTGCTTCCTGTTTTTCGGTACAGTTCTTTGTGTTTCTGTAACGCCTGTCTATGTGGTTTGAAGGATGGTCTTCTAAGACCTAAGAGTTTCATTCTCTCAAATCCATTTTAATCATTGATCTGATAGATCAGTCATATAAATTTTAGTTATATTTGAACCCAGTTTGTTGATTCTACTTTCCGTATTCAAGTGGAATGACTATATAGAATTTATAGCTAAATCCGCTGCTAAGAAGTTCGGTTCTCTGTGTAGGTTCAGGATGTTTATCCCGTCTAAAACCATCTTGCACATATATAAATCTACCATCCGCCCGTGCATTAAATATCTGGTCAGGTGCTCCTACTATCCACCAAGAAATTTTTTACAAAATCGTACGGAGAATCTGTGAACGATCCCGACATGACAGCTCAGATACAGTCACTTTCTCGCTGGCGCAATGTGGCTTTCTAATGAACTTAGCTCACTGGTGCCCCCTATATATGAATTTGCACGAGCCACAAGAGTAACAACTAGGTTCCACCTTTTACTGTAAAACAAATAAAATGTAACCACAAACTCTACTCTGGTAGCTTCTTTTCTCGCACTTCCTGATTGTAGAATTACCTTCCGTTTACTTGCTTCCCTGACAGCTACAATCTCCAAGAATTTAAATGTAAAGTCAATAGTCATCTCTTATCTCACTAACTTACATCGTCTCTCTCTCTCTCTCTCTCTCTCTCTCTCTCTCTCTCTCATGCTCTTTCTCCGTTCACTCTACTCTCATCAGTATTTTCATCCTTCTCTTACCCACTTCGTGACACTCCCTATAGCCTGTCACTCTTTCTCATAACTTTTCTCCTATGTAACCCTCTACACAACAGTGGTAGTAAAAAGCCTTGCTTGGGCGATACGATTATAAAAATGTAAAATAAAAAAAGTAACCAACTTCCCCTCAACGAAACAAACTGGGCTAGGCAAAAACAAGACCCACCCATATCGTGTAACTATACTGATTATTATAGTCCATGATACTGTCAATCGACCAGTGTCACACGCCTGCAGACATATCTTACATGCATTCTAAGGACCGGGTTTTGTTCTTTATTAATCTTAGGCCTTATTATTCATATTTAGTAGACACTAACAGTACAGCCCGGCGTTGCTCGGGTGCAATGAAAGCTTTAAAACTAATCCATGGTCCTGGAGCTCAGACTCAGCCTAAAGAATATTTGAAATAATAAAATAACTGCGACAATTTACCAATCGCACCTTATATATATATATATATATATATATATATATATATATATATATATATATATATATACCAGTATATCCCGGCGTTGCTCGGGTGTAATGAAAGCTTTAAAAGTAATCCATGGTCCTGGAACTCAGACACTTTGGACGTTAGCAGCAAAGACTAAAAAGCAATAGTTCTTTCCAGTTAAAACGGATCCATAGACTGAAAGAAAGATGAATAGATGTAAGTCAAATTTTGATTCTGATATCGATATCAAATAAGTTTTTTTTCGTCGCAAACTGAAATTGTAGGCTAAATAAGTCCTCTGAGTAAATGGTATCATGACTGAGACTAAGAACTACAATTATACCTACTTAGAGCCAAACCCTAAGCAAAAACTAAAATAAAAGGAGTGAAAAAATACAGCTATACAGACAAATAAACAGACACACATACAAACATCTTGCCATATATATAGATATATATATATATTATTGATTTTCTGCACTATTGTAAGAACTGAAACCTTGAAACTTCTGAATATCGTTTCTTATGTCTTTGTCTATGAGTGTATCAAATTTGATTAAAATCGGACCACTCCTTCTATAACATGATTTTGTCGATTATCTATTTTCGATATTTATCGGGGTTACCTCGACACAAAACCTAGCTAAGAACACTCGCAGACGATTATAGTACAACTGTGTAAATTTTCAAGAAAATCGGTTCAGCTGTTTCGGAGTCTATAGGTAACAGACACACACACACACACACATACATACACACACAAAGTTCCATTTATAAATAAGTTTAGATGTAGATTTAAGATGACCATTTTTCAATCATTTTACTCCCAATCGAGGCAAGAAAGCCACTAACACACTGGGGAGGTAGTTATTGAGCGTGAACGAATATAAGAAAAATAAAAACATTATTAAGCAGAAAGCACAGTAAAAGAACAGAAATTAAAAAATACAAAATATAACGATTGATATTGCAATTAAATTTTTGAAGATCAACCTTAACTGGAAAGCTAAAAGCCGGAAGAGAGTTCCACAGGGGAAATGTGCGAGTTATGAAACTCTTAGCCTTTACATGAATAAGATTTGTTCTTTTATTTTCAGTTAGCAATTTAAAGATCATGAAATAGGTTTTTATTAGGAACGTGTTTGTATGCCTTTAGAACATTCTGTTTATTTTTATCCAATAGTATTAATTCGACAAAACGCGTTCCTTTTTGCAAACATAGATACTTGATTACTGTTGAATGAGATCATATCAGCCATTATTACCAGTTTATGGACAGAAGCCATCACATAAACATTCTAGCGAAAAAAAAAACACTTGTTGAGAGTAGACCTTCGGGGTGCGTATTGATTTTAAGAAACCTGGATATGTTGTAACTGTTGAATAAGTTATCAGCCATTATTACCAGTTTGCAGATATTAAATGCTAAGAAAATGAAATACTTTTAGAATAATCGAGAACATATATTGGGAATATACTACCTGCATACGGCTAAAAATGAATTGAGTAGCTAACAGAGGACAGGAAATGCGTCACTGAGATCTAAAGAAGCATTGGTATGGCCAAGGGCGCATTTCAAAAGCTAATCAGAGTACTGAAAGACAGGAAAATCTCATTGAAAACAAAGAAAAGAGTGCTGGGCTGCTAAGTGATATCTGTCCTTCTGTTGGTTGGTTTGTTTTTATGGCATATCAACCTTGGCGGGTCATTTATTGCCAACTAAATTTTTATTTATTTATTGCTGGTAATACCTTTTTCTTTCAACAATTTATTGTTGTTTTATATAAGTTTTGTGTCTAGTAATACTTTTTTTCTTTTCGACAATCAACATTCATTGGGATTTGTTTTTTTTTAAGAGCAGAGTCCCCAAGTCCTACCCTGTTATTTAACCTATAACTGGAAAGAAGGGACGGATTAATACATTTCCTAAGGGTACCAGTGCTTAAGTGAATGCAGGGTATTCAACTAGAATTCGAACTCGGCTCACCGATTTCTCTTTCCGAGCCGATATCCATTGCACCACAACGCACCTGGTATTTCCAAGCGGTCACCCATCTAAGTACTGACCAGGCTCAACGTTGCTTAACTTCGGTGATCGAGCGAGAACCGGTGTATTCAACGTGATAGGCCGTAAGCCCTGTCCTTTTGTATGGCGGTTAATGTTGGACGATCTCTTCAAGGATGAAGGGGAGGCTCAAGGCAGCAGAAATGGGGTTCTACAGAAGAATACTAGCATGGACCGAGTACGTGAGCAAAGACGAGGTGTTGGAGAAAATGCAAACGAGAGGGGATGAAAACCCATATTTACCAAGAGACTGCTGAGGTTCCTGAAACACGTAATGAAGAAGGGAGGCCTTGAGAATCGAATACTCAAAGGACGAATAGATAGAAAGAGAGATAGGGAAAATCAGCGCGAAATATATTTGATAGGCTTGAGCAAATGGAGGGCGGAGCTGGATTTGGGAGATATAACAAGAGGAAAATATTAAGAGAGACAGCGGATAGGGGCAAATGGAAGTCCATGATCGCCTATCCCTGAAGGTACACGGCCTCAGAAAAAAGAAGCTCGACAAAAATAGAAAAGGTTGAGAGTTAAGGATACATCTTCTCCGCATATTAAAATAACTTGTAGTGCGACCACATCCTAAGGTGCCTTGAGACTCTACCTGGATTTATTGTCGGTTGGCGTAACCATAGCAATATAAGATATGCTGATGACAATGTGTTGATGGTAGACTCAAAAAGAAAACTAAAGGGTCACCTGGACAAGGGTGGGGGTCAGTAGAAGAAAGCGAGAAAAAAAACGACTATCAACTATAAGAAGATGAAGTTTGATCATGAACAAAAAAATATTCAAGATGCGATTTACAAATTAAAGATATTGGTGGAAAAATTTTTAAATTAAAGATTCAGGTGCAAAAAATTAAATTTGCAATAAATTAAATTTGCAAAAAATTAAAGATTCAGATGCAAAAACTTAAATTTACAAAAAATTAATGATACAGAGAAAAAAAAATTAAATTTGCAAAAAATTAAAGATACAGGTGCAAAAAATTAAATTTGCAAAAAATTAAATATTCAGGTGCAAAAAATTAAATTTGCAAAAAATTAAAGATACAGGTGCAAAAAATTAAATTTGCCAAAAATTAAAGATACAGGTGCAAAAAATTAAATTTGCCAAAAAATTAAAGATACAGGTGCAAAAAATTAAATTTGCCAAAAATTAAAGATACAGGTGCAAAAAATTAAATTTACAAAAAATTAACGATACAGGTGCAAAAAATTAAATTTGCAAAAAATTAAAGATTCAGGTGCAAAAAATTAAATTTGCAAAAAAATTAACGGTACAGGTGCAATAATTTAAGTATCTGAGAAGCATTTTTACCGAAGGTGGAAAATGTGACATTGAAATTCGAACAAACATTGAACTAGAGAAAGAATCATTTTAAACACTAAGCAAAGAGAATTACAAAATATATTATTTATTAATAAGTGTTTAATTATTTATTATATGATTATAATTATTTTATTATTTATCATTGTTGAATAAGTTAATGCCAACCATTACATGTCTGCTGTTTATTTATTTTTTTATTTTTTTATTTTTTCATTTATTTTCTTTATATTAAAATTCATTCTCTTTTGTTCTTTTTTTCAGATTTTTTGGCAAAAAAGAAATCTTCTGGAAGTCCTAGCCATCTTACCGCCCTGAAACCAACATCAAACACTTTTTATTCGGGCAGACAGTTCCAGGTAAAGAAATTGAATTTGTCTTGTCGATCCAAGAGAATTATTTGCTAAGTCTTATTTCAGAAAGTTAATCCACTTGGATTTAATTCAGTTCTTTAGAAAATAATTTTCAATAAATTCAGCTGCTATGGATGCAGAGCAATAACACTTGAAACGTTTCTTTTAATCCGAAGAAATTTTTTTCTTTATAATTGGTGGCTAGGAAATAAATGTCAAATTTTGGGTACTAAAAACCTATTCAAAAGATATAATAGTTCTTGTGAAAAAATAATCATTATTAGTATGCTAAAAATCATTATTAATAGCATTAAGAATTAAGCGTGCATATTTTATTCCTTTTATGGAGAAACTTTTATAAAACAGGATGTACACTAGGCAAACATTGGTGAGTCTGAAAGGCAACATTTGTTGGTCTGAAAAACAAATATTGGGGGCTCTGAAAGGCAAACATTATTGGGTTTGAAAGGTAAACATTGTTGGGTCTGAAAAGCAAACATTGTTGGGTCTGAAAGGCAAACGTTGGTGACTCTGAAAGGCAAATATTGGTGGGTCTGAAAGACAAATGTTGGTGTGTCTGAAAGGAAAATATTGTTGGGTTTGTAAAGTAAACATTGGTAGGTCTGAATGGCAAACATTGGTGGGTCTGAAAGGCAAATATTGGTTGGTTTGAATGGCAAACATTGGTGGGTCTGAAAGCAAACGTTGGTGAGTCTGAAAGGCAAATGTTGGTGGGTCTGAAAGACAAACGTTGGTGAGTCTGAAAGGCAAACATTGGTTGGTCTGAAAGGCAAATATTGTTGGGTCTGTAAAGTAAATATTTGTATGTCTGAAAGACAAACATTAGTGGGTCTGAAAGGCAAACGTTGGTGGGTCTGAATGGCAAACATAGATGGGTCTGCAAGGCAAACGTTGGTGAGACTGGAAGGCAAACGTTGTTGGGTCTGAATGGCAAATATTAGTGGTTCTGAAAGACAAACGTTGGTGAGTCTGAAAGGCAAACATTGGTGGGTCTGAAAGGCAAAAATTGTTGGGTCTGTAAAGTAAACATTTGTAGGTCTGAAAGACAAACATTAGTGGGTTTGAACGGCAAACATTGGTGGGTCTGTAGACCAAAGATTGGTAGGCCTGAAGTGCAAACCTTGGTGGGTCTGATAACATTTTGCTTCATGACATTTTTGTCTTCATGTGTCTTTAAGTAGATTGGGTGGCTTTCTGCTTCAGAAAGCTTATAATTGAGATTTTAGGTTGGGTTTATACGTTTGCCTCTACATTGATATTGGTCGGGCTTATATTTCAATCTGTTGGTAAAGATCGGTTTGGTTTCAATGATCAAACGATATGATAATTATCACTATGTATTTATTTATATATTTCGAGTTACATCTGTAGATGGTAGCGAGGTAAATCTATTTTAGTTACTAAATTTATTAGTCATTACTTGCCTTAATAATCTATACAAATGAAATATTTATCTGCATTTAGACCGAATTACTTCCAGAACCAAATTAACCGATTTTGAAGGAAACAATTTTACCAACAATACATTTCTGAAGAAAAAATTATTCTCAGCAAAACATTTTTGAATACAAAATTAGAAGACATTTTCAGTTTTCTAAAATAAAAATGATAAAAACAAATTTTCTTTAAAATCTGACTCTGTGTCTCTTCTACAAATACTTTCATGGCTTCTGCTCAGACGAACTTAGCTCACAAGATTAGCAACTAGGTCCCAACATTTTACTGTGAAACCAATAAATTGCAAAAACAAATTCTATTCTATCAGCTTCTTCTCTTACACTTTCTACCTGTGGAATTTCCTCTTGTTTACTTGCTTTCCTGACAGCTACAAACTTCAAGAATTCAAATATAAAGTCAATAGCCATCTACTATCTCACTAACTTGCTTTCTCTCTCTCTCTCTCTCTCTCTCTCTCTCTCTCTCTCTCTCTCTCATGCTTCTTTCTTCGTCTACTTCACTCTTATCAGTATTCTCATCCTTCTCTTACCCTCTTTCTGGCACCCCCTATAACCTGTCATTCTTTCTCATAACTTACCTCCAATGTTTGCTCAACAGTGGCAGTAAAATGTCTTGCATGGTGCGACACGATTATAAAAAAAATCAACCTTCTCATTATGACCGGGCATTAAAAAAAAATAACTTAAAACCCCACCTTTTTGGCATGAAATAACACACAGAGATTGATAGGCCGTTAAACAAAACTCAAAATCTAATCTGACGATTTGTTTCAAGATTTTAACTTTTTATATTTATTTATATATTTTTATTGACGGCTTGCATCATTCTTTTGAGAAATAACACGTTTTTTGAACAAATAAGCTTGTTTTTGTTTGCCGTTTTATTTGTTTTTTAATATAAATGTTCCCTGGACAGTTCTTCTTGACAAATTAAATATACATTATTATAAGAGATGTTAACTTCCCCAATTTCTGTCAGAATCTTTGGGGTGAATCGTTATCATTCTTACGCTATTTGCATTCGAACTTATGCCCTCGTCATTGTTGTTATGAAAATGTTTCGTTCGTTATGCCACCCGGGCTTCTTCAGGTGCGCTGATCGATAAATATCTGATGAAGGCCAGAAAATACAACAAGCGAATTGTTGTACTAATAACAAGGTGAGGATGTTAATCAGAGTGTAATTAAAGCAAATAATCATATACCACCAGCTGAATTGCATTCACTTATTTTTTTTCATAATCGTGTGGCCCCAAGCACAGTATTTTACTGCCGCTGTTGTGCAGGGAATACATAGAAGGAATGTTATGAGAAAGAGCGACAGGTTACAGGGGGTGTCAGGAAGAGAGTATGAGAAGGAAGAGAATAGTGATGAGAGTGGGGGTGGATGGAGAAAAAAGCATGAGAGAGGATGTAAGTTAGTGAGATAGGAGATGACTATTGACTTTATCTTTTGAATTCTTGAAGATTGTAGCTGTCGGGAAAGCAAGTATGCGGAAGGGAATTTCACTGGCGGGAAGTGCGAGAAAAGACGTTGATGGAGTAGAATTTGCGTTTACAATTTATTGGTTTCACAGTAAAAGGATGGGACCTAGTTGCTAATCTTGTGGCTCAAGGAAATTCATATATAGGAGGTACCAGTGAGCTAAGTTCATCGGAGCAGAAGCCGTGAAAGTATTTGTAGAAGAAACACAGGGAAGCCACACTGCGTCGGTGAAAAAGCGACTGTATCCTAGCTGCCAAGTCGGGATCGATCACATTACAGATTCTATGTTGGATTTGGTCAAGGACATCTAGGTGGCTAGCTGGAGCACCCGACCAGATATGGCAGCAATATTCAATGCACGGGTTAACTAGTAAATACCCTTGGGAAATATATTAATCCGTCTCTTCCCTCCAGTTTTGGAGTAAATAGCAGGACAGATTGGGTTCTATAGCCTTGGTCGGCAACCAGTCTACCGCAGAAAGTAATGGCAACCTACTGCGGGATAATCATCTGGCTAGTTAATCATGTCTCTTTCAAGACATGATCGCCCAAGCGTGTATTACGTATGGCACTTAACTGACTGAAGTATTTAATGGAGGTGAATCTTTCAGAGGAGTATAAAAGTATTACGATATTTTTTACTGGCACTGTTGAAAATTTTCATAAGTGAATCTAAGTAACTTTGTGCGTCTTAGTGGCATTATTACCTTGCTTAGCGTAAAACGATTAAAAAATAACCATAATAAACAATGACTTTGAATGGTATATAGTTTTTCTTTTTTTATATTGGCTGAAGTGGTTCTACAGAAAGATGCTGCGAATATCATGGATCGAGCATGTGAGCAATGATGAGGTCTTAAAAATGATGGAAACAAAAAGGAAATTAATATTGAGCATCAGGAAGAGACAGCTGAAGTTCCTGGGACATGCAATGAGGAAGGAGGGCTTGGAGACCCTGATACTAACAGGCCAGATAGAGGGAAAAAGAGACAGAGGAAAGCAGCAGATCACATATTTGAAGGACCTAATCAGGTGGATGACGAAACGAGGGTTGCATGATGTGACAGAATAAGGCGTGATCAGAGCCACCAGGGATAGGGAAACGTAGAAAGCCATGATCGCCTACGTCCTGAAGGGACAGGACACATAGAAGAAGAAGTATCAGCAAAATAATAGAAACCAGATAAAAATCAAAATGACAATTTCAAGCGCTTTTTTTTTTGTCATGATTTTTATATCGTTCTTATTTGTTATCATCTCTTTTGTAACAAAAGCAAAAATATTACTTATAATATCAAATTCCCGTGCGTTCTCTACGGGCGATTTCAAACAGAAGATATTACAGTACATTTCCTTCGTAAAAATGAACGCCGAAGAAGATAAACCAGGACAAAATTTGTCCTTTAGGCATTAGACTGTATCACTGATTGTATCTTAATGGGAAAATATGCCCAACTCTGTAATGCTATAAAACATTGCAAGCCTGCGATGTTCACTGACATTTTTCTTACTTTTAATCTGAACCCCACCCACCCGCCAGTTTCTTCCCTAAATCTATCTTTTCTTTTCTACCAATCGTTTTTCTCTTTTTCTTTTTTTTTTTTTCACTCGTTCTCTCTTCACTTCCGTTTTTCTTTTTCGCTTTCTCCTTCTGTGTTTACGTCGCTCTATCATTCTCTTTCACTTGCTCTCTCTCTCTCTCTCTTTCTCTCTCTGACTCTTTCTTTCACTCACTCTGTATATTTTAATCTGTCTTTTTCTCGGTCCTTGGCATAACGGTAAACTGCATATGGCAGCAAGGCCTCTGATTTGGAGGTTGTGAGGAGCATGGAACCACCTCTTAATTTCTGTTGTTCCCAGAACCACCCTGACCCGGACTGGTAGCACATGTTAGGGTCCTATCTTTGGGCAAATAGTTAACCCTCAAACACTATAAAAGTATAAAAATACACTTTTATAGAAATATATACATAAAAATAGAATTTATAGAAAAATATACATTTTTGAAGGAAAAATTATTTCCATAAGACATCTTCGAAGGAAAAAATTATTTTCAGCAAAACATTTGAAGACATTTACAGTTTTCTAAAATAAAAAATTAAAACAAAAAATTTTCATTAAAATCTGATTAAATCAATCTTCTCATTATAATCGAACATTTAAAAATATCTTAAAACTGTACTTTTTTGGCATTAAATAACCCACAGAAGTGTTGATATGCCATTAAAGAAAACTCAAACTCAAAACTGTCTTTTTCTTTCATTCTATCTGTGCAAATTTTTCTCTTTTTCTGCTCTTGTTTAGTTTTTTCTTTTTCTCTTTCTTTAATTTTTCGCTTTTTTAGCTATCCATTTCTGTATCTCTCTTCCACTATATCACTTTTTTTCTGCTTTATCTCTCTCTCATTCTGTTGTCACTCTCTGCGGATACCTGTCTTTTTCTTTCTTTCCGTCTCTCTCTTTTTCTTTCCTTGGTCATTAACTTTCTATTTTTCTTTCTCTTTTCTATCTTCTGTATTGCTCCCTGTATATTTTTCTCTTACTCTTTTTATTCTTTCCTATTTAAAATTTTTTCTCACTTTCTTTTATCTCCTCCTCCTCTGTCTCTCTCACTTTCTTTTATCTCCTCCTCCTCTGTCTCTCTCACTTTCTTTTATCTCCTCCTCCTCTGTCTCTGTTACTGTTAATATCTCTCTCTCTCTCTCTCTCTCTCACAGACACACACACACTGGTGATTTTCTAAGCGCAGATTAGATGTGACACAAGGCTGAAAGTAAGCGACACCCAATGAGAATCGAACTCAATACTCAATTGTAATGATGCTAGCGAGACAAGCTTGCTAACCATTACACTACCTCGAGATGTCTGTCTGTCTGTCACACACACACACACACACACACACACACACACACACTGTATTAGTTTCTTACTATTTTCTCTGTTGTTTCAAATCTCTTTAACCTTCAATTTTTCTCTTTCTTTCACTTTTTCTTTTTCTTGCTTCCTTTGTCTTTTCTCTCTTTTCAGTGCTTTTATATGTTTACTCTCTCTCTCTCTCTCTCTATATATATATATATATATATCCCTTTCTTTCATCCCTTTGTCTTCATTCTCTGATTTCCCTTCCCCATTTTTTATCTAATTATATACAAACGACACTTGACTTTGGATTTTGACCAAAGAATCGTTCAGTTAATGAGGTCGATCGTCTTCGCCACAACTCATACTACACCACATATTAATAATTTACCTGGAGTGGCTTTCGGGTCTGATATAAAGTAAACATGAATAAAACAAATAAATTAAATGCCCGTTCGGTACGTTATTCGATGATTTTTGGCTTACCCTTCTGTCTTCAGTATCTCTTGTGAGTGTGAAATATTCAAAAATCCACTCTTTTCATTATATTTCCAACAAATTTCCTTGCTATGTGTCCTTAAAACTTCATCGTTAGTCATATATTCAGTCTATGGAGATTGTGCAACATTAACTGCAATTATTTCTTTGTTTCTAAAGAAAAAGAATAATAGGTTCGTCATAAATATCTTTAAATGATAACTGTTGTGGAGCAGTAGATAGCGGCTCGGAACGAGAACTCGGGGAGCCGAGTTCGAATTCCAGTTGAATTCCTTGCATTCACTTACACGCAAATACCCTTAGGAAAGGTATTAATCCGTCTCTTGCTCCCAGTTATGGGTTAATTAACAGGATATAATGGGTTCTTTAGCCTTGGCTGTCAACCAGTCTACCACAGAAAGCAATGGCAACTTACTGCAGGATAATCTTCTTTCTAGTTTGTCATGTCTCTTTCGAGACATGATCGCCCAAGCGTGTTTCACGTATGGCACTTAACTGACTGATACTGCTAATCCTCTTTGCAAACGCTAGATCCAAATTGCATGTTTTCAAATTTCATGAGGAATGTTCTCCTTATTCAAGATTAAAGTGTTTCCTAGATTCGAGACAAACTGCTCTAGGCGAACATTGGTGAGTCTGAATGGCAAACATTGTCACAAGTTTTTCTTTACATCTTTAAGGAAATGGTCTATCATCCAGTGCAATATAAGAGGATTGATATTACACTTCAGTTCAGCAATATTTTGCTCGTTTCTAACGAAATATTCCTCTTCCTCAATATATTGCTGAGATTTTAATTTGAATTCATTTATATCAACACTCAAGCACCAGTTCAGTGTAACGAAAACTAACACATATCTGTACTGGGAACATTTTAACCAAATTAAACGTCATTTTGGACTCATAAAAAACACAATTTGGGGTGGTCACGGCTTTAAATAGCATTTGCTGTTATAGTATCTTATTTTGTTAGGTTAGCAGTCGGAAGTGAAGCGATAAAGAGAGCAGCAAAAAATTGGTTTATAGTTCCGCTAAATTGAAAAAAAATACTTTGGGGAAGGGGTATTTGTCTTCTGCTTTTGTTATGACAAGCGGAACAGTTACTGAACAGTTACTAAAAAACGAATCACATTTTTAACAGATTCACGGTTGCATTTTGGCATCCAACTTCATTTTTTTTCTTCTAGAAAGGACTAATCACAACCGAATGTGTATATGTGTACACACACGTTTACCTACCTAGTCGATGGCTCAGAAATTACTTTATCAATTCTTCTTGCTTATTGAGTATATTCTTCCTGATGCCGTCTTAAGTTACATAAGCCGCGCGGAGATATATTCCGATAGATAAGATTAATTTCTTTACTTAAGTTGATTTTCTAGACTGTAAATGCTATGAAATTTCATTATTAATAATAATAATAATAATTATTATTATTATTATTATTATTATTATTATTATTATTATTCATAATTCGATTTCTTCTATGGTCGCACTACCTACCAAGTCTAAAAATCTAAGGCAGGTTGTGGTGTGTTGTTATGACTCCATTGCATTTTTCTATCTCTCCTAACATCCCTAGCGTTACATAGACAAAGTTCTCCTTAGTAAGTGAGCTGTACTTAACAAGACATTTTTGTATATCTCTTAAGCTGGGGTTTCCAGAGATTCTTTCAATAACTTGTTTTGTTCCATTGTTTATCATTCCAAGTGAACCTACTATCTACTGGTACGATTCTTGTTTTCAATTTCCACATTTTTTCTATTTCAATTTTTAGGTCTTTATATTTGGACAGTTTTTCGAATTCCTTGGTTGCTATATTGCTGGACAAACCATATCAATTAATAGGCAAATGTTTTTCTTTTTGGTTTTTAACAATAATGTCCGGCTTATTTGATTCAGTTTTTCTGCCTGTGTAGATGGTGTAATCCCATAGAATGGTGATGTCTTCTATTTCTGTAACCGGTGTTGGGTGATACCAGTGTTTGTTTACAGGTTTTCCATAGTGTTTGCACATTGTCCAGTAATTATTAGTATTATTATTTATGGGAGCAGCATGATCACAAAGTACAACAAAAGACGTTGTAGTAGAATTATCCAAAGTATATTCTAATAAGGAAATATCTGATATATGCATCGCAATCTCTTATTGTAGATATGACTTTCAAGTCGCCTTGGCTTCCTCATCATGTTTCAGAGCCAAATAACTCCTCTTTGGGTGATATGTAGAACTGAAAATAAATGATGGAAACGGTTTATTTTGGGGAATGTGAGGTGTAAGTCGTGGTTGTAGGGGATTGAAGTTTGCTGTGTCTAAACTAGCCCATCAGCAGTTTGTAACCATAGAGATACACATTTGCGTTAGGAGAGAGGGGCAAGATGACTTAGACCTGGACTGGTCACTTTTTAATTATCACTAGGTAAATTACAAAGTGGGACCTGAAATTTTTTACGATGGATAGACAATTTTTATTTGTCTACTATCTATGAGTACATGGGATAGGAAGTTTAAGTCAGAATTTGGGTTGAGTGACCGTAGTATTCTTAGTTATATTGTGTTTAGAGCAACATTTACGTATTATATGGGTTTTTATTTTATTCATTTTTTCATGGATAAAACATAGTTATTAATTAAATTTTGAAGAAGATTATTCTAATTAAGCATCTAGGATGTGCGTTGTGGTGCATTGGATATTGGCTCGGAACAAGAAATTGGGGAGCCGAGTTCGAATTCCCGTTGAATTCATTACATTCACTTACGCGCAAATACCCTTGGGAAAGGTATTAATCCGTTTCTTCCTTCCAGTTATGGGTTAAATAACAGGACAGATTGGGTTCTATAGCCTTGGTCGGCAACCAGTCTACCGCAGAAAGCAATGGCAACCTACGGCGGGATAATCTTCTGTCCAGTCAGTCATGTCTCTTTCGAGACATGATCGCCCAAGCGTGTATCACGTATGGCACTTCAACTGACTGACTAAATATAATACTTGGAATCATGATTAAGGCATCTACCGGTCATAAAGTGGGGGATCGGTTTTCTATTGTCATAAAGTAATAAACTGATCCCCCACTAATTACTACTTAATGATATAATACATCTCTTCTCCCTTTAGCTATGAGTTAAATAACAGGACAGATTGGGTTCTATAGCCTTGGTCGGCAACCAGTCTACCACAGAAAGCAATGGCAACCTACGGCGGGATAATCTTCTGCCCAGTCAGTCATGTCTCTTTCGAGACATGATCGCCCAAGCGGGTATCACGTATGGCACTTAACTGACTGACTGAAGTATCTAGGGGGACCACATAATACTTAAAATAGGTAAATAATTTTTAACTGTAATTTGAACTTTTTTATGGACTCTTCCGTCAATTTCTACGCAAAAGGAACCGACAACCTCAGTCAGTGCTTATGTTTGTGTTGTATGTGACACTTCAGTCATGCCAGTGAACGGCATACAAGTTCCACATATTGTGTAACAACGAGGATCTCGGAACATAGCAACAGGAATATTTCATGACGCTTTTCGTCGTTGTCTCTTAGCCGGTCAATAAGACTGATTTTGGAATTTCTGATACAACTCTGGCACCAATATCTCCACTTATTTCTATCTGTGGCAACTCGCTCAAAAGTTCGTAAGAGGCACATTGACAAGTGTGTGTTTATTCGTTAGCTTTTCTTTATACCTGAGCCGGAGTATATATATATATATATATATATATATATAGAGAGAGAGAGAGAGAGAGAGAGAGGCATCTGTCTGAAGAAACCTCACGATTAAAACGCGCGTAGTAAGGTGAGACAGCTTATTTGCTATATATATATATAGTACTGTGCAAACGTATTAGGACAAGAACCATTTTATATTTTATGAGACATATTGAGAGAAAATAAACAATTTAATTAAAGTAATTTTATTTGATTTACTCAACAAATGCTTTAACAAGAAAAAAAATACGTGTTACAAAATAAATTTAATATTTAGTATAATAGCCTTTTGCTTTGATCACAGCCAGCATTCTGTCGGGCATTGACATCACAAAGTTCTTCAATGTATCTAATGGTATCTCCTGCCAAGTAGCTTGTATTTGTTCCCAAAGTGTATCTTGAGGAGTAACATTAGATTCATCAATGTTTTTATCCAAAATATCCCATAGATGTTCAACAGAGTAGTTTCAAAATAACTTGTTTAATAGACAATAGGAAAAATGAAATATAACTTCTTTTAATACATTTCTTTTACACCTAGTTTTAAACAATCAATATTTATTAGCAATTTATTTGGCTGTTCATTCTGTATTTGAGTTTCAGTGAGGTTTTTAGGAAAATCTCCCCTGTCCTACGACTTTTGCACACTACCGGTAGTGTGCAAAAGTGTTAGGACAGGGGTGATTTTAAACTTTATTTTGTTGCCCTAGAAAATATAAAATAGTTTTTGTCCTAATACTTTTGCACAGTACTGTACGCCCATAGCCCAGGTGTAGAGTCGCCGACTGACGCCATTTCGGTCGGGTTTCAATCCTGGGTAAAAAAAAGCAATCGGAGTCTAACTGTACTGATGAGCTGTGATACGGCGAAACAGATCTGTCTGCGGATAACAATATATATATATATATATATATATATCAAATAAAAGCTGTATGTGCAAGACTAAATAATTATGCTCTCATTACCTGGTGTTCCCAGGTCCACCCTGAACCGTGATGATAGCACCTGTTAGGGTCCCAGCTATGGACAAATAGTTAACTCTCCAAACAGGGGTCAAAACACTATGAAAATATAAAAACCGATTTTTATGAAATATATACATATATATAATAAAATATATAATATATAAAATTTTTGAAGAAAAAATATTACCAACAAAATTTTTTGAATGAAAAATATTACCAAGAATACATTTTTGAGGGTAAAATATTAACAACAAAACGTCTTTGAAGGAAAAATGTTACCAACAAAAATACGTTTTTAAAGCAAAAATGTTACAAACAAAAAATACGTTTTTGAAGCAAAAATCTCACCAATAAAAATACGTTTTTGAAGGAATCAATGCTTCGTCATTAAATGACCCCAAGGGGTCAATATGCCGTAAAACAAACCAAACCAAACAATCTGTCACTATTTACATGGCACATATGCTGACGAGCAACATCATCAGTCCTTGACCCGCCATGCCACATGCACATATGTGAATCATCCTCATTTCATGGCGATTTTCTTTTCTTGAAGTCTAGGGTCAATTATTATTTTTCGTAAACATCACTTCTTTCCGTTTTTTACGCTCATATAACACCATACAACCTTTTACCTCTGGTGGCTCTTGGGGTTTGTATTTGGTTAACAACAGTATAAAAACAACAAAACAGTTCACATATAATAAAGAAAATGAACCACCTACGTCCTGAAGTTATATAGCATTAGATAGTTGGCTACTCGTATCCGAAGTTACCTGCCGATATCTACTGCACCACTGTACCACGACGCACATCCTATAGAGATGTATAAAATACATCTTTTAGAAAACTGATGTGGCCTAACATTAATGCACGGTAGTATATATATATATATATATATATATATATATATATATATATATATATATAGCATAAATTATATGTTTTAATATAGTTTAATATTTGATAAAATATGAAAGATTCAGTCTAGAAGAACGACTCCTTGGAGTTGCTGATTGTCTGAAGCAACAATTCCTGAATTCTTTGTTAAATTTTCAGGACGATGCAGAATTATTTGTCATATTAAGACATTAACGAGATGAAGACACGTTTGCGCGTAATGTCTTATCATGTAGGCGGTATATCTAGGAGGTATTTCGGCCGAACCTTGTATGATACGAACATGAAGAGGTAATCTTAACAATATGAATATCCTGTTGCTAATGAATTAGATATAGTAACTGAAGTTGCTTGGTTTGTTTTTATGGCATATCAACCTTGGCGGGTCATTTATTGCCAACTAAAGTTTATTTAATTATTGCTGGTAATACCTTTTTTTTCAACAATTTATTGTTGGTTTTTATATAAGTTTTTGTGTCTAGTAATAACTTTTTTCTTTTCGACTATCAACATTCAATGGGATTTGTTTTTAGAGCAGGGTCCCCAAACACTACCCTGTTATTTAACCCATAACTGGAAGGAAGGGACGGATTAATACCTTTCCCAAGGGTACCAGTGCTTAAGTGAATGCAGCGTATTCAACTGGACTTCGAACTCGGCTCACCAATTTCTCTTTCCGAGCCGATATCCACTGCACTACAACACACATCCGTCACTAAACGCTTACAGCACCTGATATTCCCAAGCGGTCACCCATCTAAGTACTGACCAGGCTCAACGTTGCTTAACCTCGGTGATCGAGCGAGAACCGGTGTATTCAACGTGATATGGCCGTAATATAGCTTTAGATAGTTGGCTACTCGTATTCGAAGTTACCTGCCTACTAGGCTGCTAGCTCAGTAGGAAGGTATCCCTGTTGCAGACGCCTACTATGGTATATTGTTCTTATTGAAAACCAACAGGATCAACTGTGATTTATACCGTAACAATGCTAAGTGGACATTAGTTACAAATTCTGGGAGAGAGCGCATGAAAAAGTTAACCCTCGGTCACGATGACTACTGACTTCGTGCTAGCGAAGATATCGACGGCTCCCATATAGTTTCACCTACCTAATTTCATTCGCAAGGCTTGGGTCAACTCGTAGCATCTTTTTTTTTTCTGAAACACGAGGTTCGCCTTCCCCAGGTTCATAACATCAAGAAGTCACCTTCTAGAAAAACTGATCATGGTTAGATTCGAATCCGGGTCTCATGGTCAGAAAGTGAACTTTCTAACCACTCGGCCAGGTGGCCATGATATGACCTTAAAAAAATAGAGAGACACTATATTCTGCACTTAGAACGATATCATAGAAGTACAGACATATTTGGCGGGCTCACTTTTCTCTGACATCGCAAACAGACGGAATACGTGGCCTGAAAATCTCTAAACTTTGTTCTTTTAAAGTCTCCATTCTTATTGTCTGAGAGCGGCAGGGTTTGCGAGATGAGAGCATGATCAGTGCGTTGTGGGCTTTTTTTTTTTTTTCGAGTCCGAGCGGAGGTTTTTCGCTTTTCGGAAACATATGCGTGTCCATTCTTCTGTGAGAATACGCCTACAGGAGATGCATCATTATAATCTGAATTGCTGTTATTTTTTTAGTTGTTGTTGATATTATTTGATTAGTAGTAATAGCAAGAGGGATAGTAGTAGCTGTCCTTGTTTTTGTTGCTGTTGCTGCTACCCCAGTTGTTATAGTTGTTGTCTTTGTTGTTGTCCAGAAACAAATTTAAGAAGGGAATGCTCTTCAGTCGGTTCTCATCTGCCATAACCGACAAACATTTGATATGGAAAGACAGCTGCTGATGTGATCCACTAAATGTACTCCCTTCATTCTTCTCGATGTCATTTTATTCATGTGTGTGTGTGTGTGTGTGTGTGTGTGTGTGTGTGTGTGTGTGTGTGTGTGTGTGTGCGCGATCTTTTTTGTTCCTTTAGTTAACTTTTCTTTATAGTGTTTGTCAGTTGTTGTTCGTTTCAGTGTATTGTCATTGGAACTGTCTCTTTTCTTTCACATATCTCTGGTTCCTCGTTATTTCTTCTACGTTTTCACCCTCACTTTTTTTACTCCTTTCATCTTTCCTCCATCTTACTTCTGGCTTTTTTTATTCACTTTTACACTGTCCTTCTTTATCTCGCTGCTTTCTCTCACTTTGTTTCTTTCTATACCCTCTCTCTCTCTTTCTCTATCCTTCTTTCTGTTTCTGTTTCTCTCATTTTGTTTCTTTCTATACCCTTTCTCTCTTTCTTTCTCTTTCTTCCGTTTTCTCTCAGTTAGTTTTTTTCTATATCCTTTCTCTCTTTCTCTCTTTCTTTCTTTTTCTCTCATTTTGTTTGTTTCTATACCCTCTCTTTTTTTTCTCTGATTTGGTTGTTTTCTATACCCTCCCTCTCTCTCTCTCTCTCTTTCTTTCTCTTTCTCTCACTTTTTCTTTCTATACCCTCTCCCTCTTTCTCTCTCTTTCTTTCTCTTTCTCTCATTTTGTTTCTTTCTATACCCTCTCTCTTTCTCTATCTTTCTTTCTCTTTCTCTCATTTTGTTTCTTTCTATACCCTCTCTCTTTCTCTATCTTTCTTTCTCTTTCTCTCATTTTGTTTCTTTCTATACCCTCTCTCTTTCTTTCTCTCTCTTTCTCTCACTGTTTCTTTCTATACCCTATCTCTCTTTCTTTCTTTCTTTCTTTCTTTCTTTCTCTCATTTTGTTTCTTTCTATCCCACTCTCTCTCTCTCTCTTTCTCTCTCTTTCTCTCAGGTTTTCTTTCTATACCCACTCTCTCTCTCTTTCTCTTTCTCTTTCTTTCTTTCTTTCTCTTTCTCTCACTTTTTCTTTCTATATCTCTCTCTTTCTCTCTCTTTCTTTCTCTTTCTCTCATTTTGTTTCTTTCTATACCCTCTCTCTTTCTCTATCTTTCTTTCTCTTTCTCTCATTTTATTTCTTTCTATACCCTCTCTCTCTCTTTCTCTCTTTCTCTCTCTTTCTCTCACTTTTTCTTTTTCTTTCTATACCCTCTCTCTCTTTCTTTCTTTCTCTTTCTCTTTCTCTCTTTTTGTTTCTTTCTATACTCCCCCCTCTCTCTCTCTTTCACTCTCTTTCTCTCAGGTTTTCTTTCTATACCCTCTCTCTCTCTCTTTCTCTTTCTTTCTTTCTCTTTCTCTCATTTTGTTTCTTTCTATATCTCTTTCTCTCTCTTTCTCTCACTTTTCTTTCTATACTCTCTCTTTCTTTCTTTCTTTCTCTCTTTTTGTTTCTTTTTATACCCCTCTCTCTCTCTCTCTCTCTTTCTCTCAGGTTTTCTTTCTATACCCTCTCTCTCTTTCTCTTTCTTTCTTTCTTTCTCTTTCTCTCATTTTGTTTATTTATATACCCTCTCTCTCTTTCTTTCTCTTTCTCTCACTTTGTTTTTTTTCTTTATTTTTTGTGTTTATATCTTTCTGTTTTTCTTTCGATTTCCTTTTTTATTGGCATTCCTTCTTACATTTTCACTATGAATTCTTCGACATTATCTCAGTCTTTTCTTATCTATCTATATATCTCAGTCTGCTCATGCATGTTTGCCTGCCTGTCTGCCCGTTTATCTAACTAGCTAGCTAGCCAGCTAGTTGTCCGTTTCAATCTGTTCATATATATATATATATATATATATATATATATTACGGAAATTAAGATCAACGAAACTTGGTTATAAACAACCGACAATTTGAAATTATTTGTTTGAACATTATTTTTTTTTATCGATACTCGTATTCAAGTAGATATTCTGTTTTTAATTAAACAGTATTATATATTTATATCTACTGGCCTGATTATTTACGATAAATTTTTATGACGAAAATGTGTGTCATTCGGCAGGATAACCAAGCTTCGTTAATATTCGTTAATTTCCGTAACATGTTTACATTTGTTGACATTACGTTACATTTCAGTGCACATATGGTTATTTACATGAATCGAAAATTGTGTTATATAGGCTTGATTTGGCTTCGTTTAAACTGTTGGTCATTCGTGGTCGAGAGGTCTTAGACGTGCCAGATCACATGGTAGCTTCCCCTACAAATCCTGCCGAATGACACACATTTACGTAATAAAAATTTATCGTAAATAATCCGGCCAGTAGATATAAATATATAATACTGTTTAATTAAAAACAGAATATCTACTTAAATATGAATATCGATTAAAAATAAAGTTCAAACAAATCATTTCAAATTGTCGGTTGTTTATAACCAAGTTTCGTTAATCTTCGTTAATTTCCGTAACATGTTAAATACGAGTATCGATAAAAAAAATAAAAAAAATAATGTTCAAACAAATCATTTCATATATATACATACATGTCTGTCTCTGTATTTATCTATGTCTGTTTTAGTCTGTTCACATATATCTGTTTATCTGAGGTTATCAGATTATCTGTCAACCTGGTTATCCTTCTATCTGTTTCAGTCTGTTCATATTCAGTCTGTTCATATTCATGTCTTTCTGCCTGTTAGTGTGTGTATATAGATATATATATATATATATATATAAGCTGTTCTTATCAGTCTGTTCTTATCAATCTACCCGTGCGTCTATCTATTAAACTGTTTATATATACCCTTTTACTCTCTCTCTCTCTCTCTCTCTCTCTCTCTCTCTCGATAGATAGATAGATAGATAGATAGATAGATAGATAGATAGATAGATAGATAGATAGATAGGTAAGAGACTGGAAAAGATAAGAGACTTGGATAGATAGATAGATAGATAGATAGATAGATAAGAGACTGGTAAAGATGAGAGACTAGATAGATAGATAGATAGATAGATAGATAGATAGATAAGAGACTGGTAAAGATGAGAGACTAGATAGATAGATAGATAGATAGATAGATAGATAGATAGATAGATAGATAGATAAGAGACTTTTTTTTTTAATCATATCACCCCGAGCAAGGCGGTAACGCCACTGATATGCAGGGGGCTACATAGGAGTAAAGAGATTGGAAAAGAGAAAGCCGGAAACCACATCCTAAACAGGGAATAAGGGATGCTGGAAAAGATAAGGGACATAGATAGATAGATAGATAGATAGATAGATAGATTAATGCGGGGTGCGTGTGAGCGTAGTTTTATTTTTATTTCTGGCTAGCTGTTTTTGCTTTCATTTTTTATATTATCTTCTCCAGTGTTGCATTAGTCATATGCTGTTTTTTTTCTGTGTTGATTTTTTATTTCCATTTATTTATTTATTTATTTTTGTCTCTTTATTTATTTTTCTTCGTATTTTCTTTCTTTGTTCATGTTACCCCTTGCTCTTGCGTTTTCCGTCTTGTAAATTTCGTCTATACTTTTATCTTCTAAGGAAAAAACAAAGCAGTGGTAGAATATGAAAAACATACATTTCCTTTTCATTCCAATCTCCTAAAAGAATTTTTGTTTCTTGATTTACCAAAGACGGCACATAATATGCAAATAAAAAAAAAATAAAAAAATCACAGATTTGAAAAGGAAGGAGAAAGCCGAACTTCTTTCTTCTGCACTATCTTGTTCACAATGCTTGGAAAGCCTTCCATCAGTCCCAACGTTCAGTTACTCAACCATCTAGAAAAAGAAAAGGAAAGTGAGAAATAAGAGTCTCAATTTACATGTTGTCTTGTGTATTCATCCGATGTCTATTCGTTCAATGGGAATACACGCTACTGCAGGGCATGTCGACAACAAATAAACAAAAAACAAAGAGACAAAAGCTAGCCCTATTTATGTGATGGTATTGCAAATAAACAGAATCTTTCGTGTATATGTGCGCCTACCTCTGTGTTTATATCAATCCATAGTTGGATCTCTCAGTTCAAATAACACGGAGTTTTATGACGAAAACAAAACTAGAGAAAATGGAGAAATTATTCGTGAGCAGTTTGTAACTGACGCATGCGCTCTCATGCATCAATACAGATGTTTGTTTGTTCTTACAAATTGTTCACGGAAAGAGCCACTCAAAGGAGATTGTTACTGAATGAAGTTATTGGGTAAATATAAGACGAGAAAATAAAAATATGTATATGATGAAGATATACAGAGAATATAACGTTTTAATCTAGACTTGAAATGCAGTATTTACACTATTCGGACTATTGATCTCATCTTTGTGGCCATTTGTACGACGTTTCGGCCGTTTTACGCTCCGGATTTCGTCAGGAACTAGGAATTTTGACCCGAACACTTATTACAATCACTGAGGTATATCATCCTCATTTCTTGCGTAAATCCTCGACTGGACGTCATGAGTTATCTCCCTCAAACCCAACAAGTTACTTGTTCAAACAAATCATTTCAAATTGTCGGTTGTTTATAACCAAGTTTCGTTAATCTTCGTTAATTTCCGTAACATGTTAAATACGAGTATCGATAAAAAAATTAAAAAAATAATGTTCAAACAAATCATTTCATATATATACATACATGTCTGTCTCCGTATTTATCTATGTCTGTTTTAGTCTGTTCACATATACCTGTTTATCTGAGGTTATCAGGTTATATTATTGTAGCCTGGTATTGAACTCACAATTCTAAGAGTCATGTCAGGAACTAACCAACGTCTATATCCACTGGGCCATGTGTTCTTAAAGACTTCATCTCTACTGTCTGAGTGATATTATCGCCTTACTTGAAGAGGTTAAGCAGCAATTGTCTTAAAAGTGTCTTTCACACTCGTTCAAAGGCGAAATGAAATACAGTAAAACGCAAAAAAAACTCTAGGAAATTGTCTTTTTGAATTTTTGTTAGTCTTCAACGAAGTACGCCATATTGAAAGGTAATATTTATTAATTTAATATATAGAAAACATGGTACCTTGAGTAGCTAAGTGTTGTGGATCCCAGGAATGTGACCCGCACAAATAAATGAACAACGACCAGTAATTGAGATAGAAAATAAGTGTATTAACGTAAGGATACAGACTTGGATGAAAATTAGTCGTCCAAGAATGCGGGTTAGTAAAAAGTATATGTACAAGTCTCAGGACGTGAAGTCGTAGTATATTGAGTGTGTCCGCATCGGAAGCTGACCGGTACGGCGTAATAATCTCGATGAGTGGAGCATGAAGCTACTATAAACTACTAGTCTCTGACTACTAGTTTCTGACTGCTAGTCTCTTTCTGGACTCTAGTATTCTCCGATTAACTCTCTATGATAACGCGGTATTCGGTATTTATTTACCCCCACACTGGGGCAAAATGTGGCACAAGGCCTTTTTAATATGAGTTCTCCGGGCCAAATAGCCCAGCCAAAAATATCTGTCTAATTTTGCCCAGTCGTGCCTCTACACTTCGGCGAAGCCACGACAGGGTTAATGTTCTCCGCCCGAAAGCAGAGTGCTGACAGTGTCAAAGGAATTCACACGAGAAAACGCGACGTTCTCCAGTCTCGCTTCTATAGCAGTAGTATAAGTATACTCTGGACGAGCCCATCTTTATGAAAAGAGAGAACCCCCACAATACTCAGTTAAACCTGGACGAAATAATAATTCAACAAACAATTTTATTTATCCTCACCAACATCATCGGGATAATTCTACTTAACGCTTTTTGAAAATGCAGAATTTTTTTTTTTAATCATTTCACCCCGTGCAAGGCGGAGATGCCACTGATGTGCGGGGGGTTACATAACTGAAAGAAGATTAATTAGAAGAGAGAGAAGAGAAGTTAGAAAGGAGCAATAGAAAGCTGAGAATGCAGGTGTGCTGACAGTTTCAAGGGTGGGGAGAAAGGGAAGGATATACGAAGTGTGGGGATGGCTTGGGCCGAATGGTTAGTAGATGAGTGTTGACATTGCATTTAAATTTCAGGAGGTTGTAGCCGTCAGGAAAACAAGAACAAGGGAGCGAGTTCCACAAGCGGGAATTGCGAGAGAAAAAGCTGCAGGAGTAGAATTGTCGTCTGTATTTGACTAACCTAACTGTGAATGGGTGGTACCCAGTTGCCAGTCTGGTTTCACGAGTAAACATCTGTTGAGGAGGCACCAGCGACTTGAGTTCGTCTGAGCAGAAACCATGAAAGTACTTAGAGAACAGACAAAGGGAGGCCACATTTCGTCGGAGGGGAAGTATCTGTAGTCGAGCCGCCAAGTTAGCACCTATTACGTTACTGACTCTGAGGTGAACGGGAGGGGCGCCTGACCATAAATGGCAGCAGTACTCCATGCACGGTCGAATGGTAGACTTGTATATATACAGGATGTATTCAGGCGGAAAAAACATCCTGGATCGACACAGTTACCCAACCTTAATGAGAGTTTTAGAATGAACGCAGGCAACATCTGGTAACCCTGCTAAGCATGACTGAATGCCAAATACGTGACCACCTCAAGTCGAGAGAAAAGTAATACCGGCAGATTACCTGCACTTTTAAGTCTCGAAAAAGATTTATATCCGACCCTCGAACATCTTAGACAAACAGACTCTCAAATCTCCTACCAATCTCATTAGCTAGGCCCAAGTCAATATTGGTCCCTCGCCAAGACTTTCCCGGGGGCAGCCAATATTGAGCACGCTACTTTGTCGAGAATTACTCCTTGAGAAAACCTACTGCCAGGCCGCGACGGAATCGATATTGTTAAGACATTGATCAGAAAGGTTGAATAAGGATCAAACAGGAACAATGTATGATGTTAGATTGGTTCCGTCAAAATTGTTGTTTATGCGTAGTACTGTTGTTTTTCTTATGATTCTACTCATTATTTATGGAAATCATGATATCACGGGTAGGGTATATACAAAAAAAATACGGCCAAACTTTCACGAATTCTCATGATTGCATTTTTTAAATATGTTAGAAGCTTTTACATTTCGTTATACATTTTTTTAATCGTATCACCCCGAGCAAAACGTTAATGCCACTGATGTGCAGGGGGCTACATAAGTGTAAAAAGATTAATTAGATGTGAGTGAAGAGGAAGACGAACCAGTTAGAAAGGAGCAATAGAAGGATGGGAATACAGGTGTGATGACAGCTTCAAAGGTAGAGAGAAAGGAAAGGATATAGGGGGTGGTGAAAGAACTAGAGTCAAGTGGTTAATAGATGAGTATTGACATTGCATTTAAATTTCTGAAGGTTGTAGCCGTCAGGAAAGCAAGAATATGGAAGCGAGTTCCACAGGCGGGAAGTGCGAGAGAAGAAGCTGCAAGAGTAGAATTGTCGTCTGCATTTGGTTAATCTGACTGTGAATGGGTGGGACCCAGTTGCTAATATATATAATGCATTAGTTTCAACGTTACACCGTAATGTGTTGTTTCGTGTTACGTTTATTCTTAAAAATAAACGTATTAAATATAATCTTTGAAAAATGGTTGATGAAGGCCGAAAGCGCTTAAAATCTTCACAACTTAAACCTGATGTCAAAAGACATAGACAAAAAAAGAAGTAAAAATTAATTAGCAAAAATATTGCGTTAGCTTTAATAAAACTTGAGCATACTTTTTTTTAATTATATCATCCCGGGCAAGGCGGTAAGGCCACTGGTGTGCAGGGGGCTAGGTAAGAGTGAAAAGATTGGAAAAGAGAAAGCCGGAAACCACATCCTAAACAGGGAACAAGGGATGAGCCTCTTAACCTGTTCAATATATTACGAAATCTTACGTAAATGTTATTTTCAATGAATACTCCTATTTGAGTGGATACTTTGTTGTTTTTTTTTTGTTTTTTTTTTGTTTTTTTATCATATCACCCCGAGAAAGCAGTAAGGCCACTGGTGTGCAGGGGTTTACATAAGAGTGAATAGATTGAAAATGAGAAAGCCGGAAACAACATCCTAAACAGGAAACAAAGGATGAGCCTCTACACCTGTTCAATAGACGTGGGTGGAGTGTGAACCGGGCGATAGTTCAGTCTATCTACTCCAATTGAAAAAAAATAAACAAAAAAGAAAAGTGAAAAGATTGGAAAAGAGAAAACCGGAAACCACATCCTAAACAGGGAACAAGGGATGAGCCTCTGAACCTGTTCAATAAACGTGTGTGGAGTGTGAACCGGGCGATAGTTCAGTCTATCTACTCCAATTGAAAAAAAATAAACAAAAAAGAAAAGTGAAAAGATTGAAAATGAGAAAGCCGGAAACAACAACCTAAACAGGAAACAAGGGATGAGCCTCTACACCTGTTCAATAGACGTGGGTGGAGTGTGAACCGGGCGATAGTTCAGTCTATCTACTCCAATTGAAAAAAAAAGAAAGAAAAGAGTGAAAAGAGAGGAAAAGAGAACGACTGGTCATGAGTAACACTGACTTGGCATTGGCTAACAAAATTTTGACTAATAACATTTTGACATTTGACTTCTTGCATGGTTTTTGATGTGTGGTCAGCACTGTAAACAAGAGCTGTGTGAGATTTTTAAAAAGTCAGTTAAGTGCCATACGTGATACACGCTTCGGGCAATCATGTCTCTTTCGAGACATGTATGACTGGGCAAAAGATTATCCCGCAGTAGTTTGCCATAGCTTTCTGCAGTAGACTGGTTGCCAGCCAAGGCTATAGAACCCAATCTGTCCTATTATTTGACATATCTAGAGTGAATGAGATGTATAATATTATTAAGTCGTAATTTGTGGGGGCTCAGTTTATTACTTTAAAACAATTTAAAACTGATCCTCCACTTTATGCTCAGCAGAAGTCTTAATCATGTTTTATAATTAAACAATACATTTATATGTATCCACTGGCTTGAATATTTCAGAAATCTTGTTATTATAAAATCTCTATGTCTCGGCATGATTCGAACCTTCGTTTCCCATATAACTGAGGGGAAGCCGTTATTAGATTTAATATGTCTTACCGCTTAACCACATAAGATTCAATAGTTCAATGAAGTCGAATTAAACCGTAAATACATTAAAAATTAATAATAATATTAAAACAAATAAATATGTATATATATATATATATATATCACTCAATAAGTTATTGCAAATCGGCTGAAGACACCACATGTTAGAAACCTAAGTCACGTAATAACTCGTTTACAAATGAAGAATATTCAAAAGTTCTACAATAAAATAATATTAAACAATTTTTAATACAACTGCAACCCAGGAAAGACGATAATGTTAGTAAAATTCAGGAAGTTAAAAGAATGATGTTGAGTGGCTATAAAACGAGGAAGTAAGAAATACATTACATTAGGATATACAGAAAATATATTGTTTGAAGCTAGACCTGAAAAGCGTAAGATATTACGATCGAGTAAGCATCAACTTGGGAGTCGGTTCCAAAAAGTAGTGTTTTTTTTTTATAAAGAAACTGTTCGAATAAAACTACCTTCATACAATCTTAACATTATTCAGACTATTGTCCTCATCTTTGTTGCCATTTGTACGAGGTTTCAGCCGTTATACGCTTCGGCCTTCTTCAGGTGCTAGGAATTTTGAACCGAACACTTTATTACAATCACTGGAGTACATCATCCTCATTTCTTGCGTAAAGCCTCGTTTGGAAGTCATGTGTTATCTCCCTCTAACCCTGCAAGTTACTTGTTCACCACTGCTGTAGCCTGGTATTGAACTCACAAATTAGGAACTAACCAACATCTATATTCAATGGGCCATGTGTCCTTATGGACAAGAACGACTGAATTTTGGGGACTTATGAACCTAATATCCAATAACACTTTTTTTTCCAGAGTTCATACTGCAATTTTTGATGTTACTGGTTTTCTCTAGTATTTCTGATGTTAATGGTTTTCTCTAGTATTTTTTACCAGAGCTCTATTTCAATCTTTGACCATAATGATTTTCTCTGGCACTCCGTATTACTGGTTCCCATATTATGTTCATCTCTATGTTTGGTCGGCGTAGATTTTTGAAACCTTGCTGATGTGCTGATTCCTTAACTTTACGTAGTTTCCAGTGACGTTCTCTATTTCAACTTCATCACATAGGGGACGGTGATTCCCTTTTTCCGTCCATGAACAAGTAACTTGCAGAGTTAGAGCGTACAAAGGCCGAAACGTCATACAAATGGCAACAAAGATGAGGACAATAGTTCGAATAATGTAAATACTCTAAATACTACCTCATCTCAGAAATATAGACAAATACCTTTATATGAATGAAATACGAAAGGAATTGGTCCCAGTCGATAGTCCATGGTACTTCTTAATAGCGAAGATTTTAACTGGTGTAATATAGCTCTTAATGTAGTTGCCAATGGCCGTTACACATAACCTCACTCTAGACCATTTCAAACGGTCAGATTTGCAAAGATTACCAGGATGCAGACAAAAATTTTAACTATGGCACAGATACATTGGTTCTTAATAATGACTGAGCAAAGTCGAAAGAAGTGAAAAAGGATGAGAAGATCTTAATTGGGAGAAGTTTCAGAAGCTGAGCAAAGTATTAAGAGAGAGGAAAATTTTGCTAGAAACAAAGAAGTGAGTTCTGGATTGTTATGTGATGTATGTTCTTCAATATGGCAGTTAATGAAAACCAAAATTTGAAGCAAGTGAAATGTGGTTCTACAGAAGGATGCTGTAAATATCATGGATCGAGCATGTGAACAACGATAAGGTTTTAGAAAGGATGTAAACGAAAAAAAAATAATAATACAGAGCACCAGAAAGAGACATTAAACGTTCTTGGAACATACGATGAGGAAGGAAAGGCTTAGAGAATCTGATACTCACAGGTCAGATAGAGGGAAAGACAAACTGAGGAAAACAGGGGATAACATATTTGAAGATTCTGAGTAGGTGAGTGGCAGAGTGGAGTTTTGGTGGGTAACAGAAAAAGCGTGCTAAGAGCTACCAGGAATAGAGAGACGTGGAAAGCCATGATTGCCTACATCCTGAAGAGACATGGCACATAGAAGAAGAAGAAGAAGAAGAAGAAGAAGAAGAAGAAGAAGAAGAATATAGAGTTTGGTGTTACATCTAAAATTTTAAAGGCTGTAGTTGGCAGGGAAGCAAGAAATCAGAAAGGAGTTCCATAGGCGAGAAGTGTGAAAAAAAGAAACTATTGGAATAGCGCAGTCGGTTGCACTTAGCTAGTTCAACAGTAAAGTGACGAAACCTAGTTGTCAATTAAGTAAAACACTTAAATTCATGCAGGTAGAGCCCTAATGAAAAAGCTAATCAAAACAGTTGCCATGGAGGTATTTGTAAAGTAAAAAAAAGCCACGTTACATCGGTGGAAAAGTGGCTTAATTACAAATTTCAAGTCAGTATATATTTTATTACAGAATTTTCTTTGAATTTTGTTAAAAAACTCAAGATATATATTAGTATCATCAAGCCCGATATAGTAAAAATATTCAATGGACGATAGATTCGTAAATGTTCAAAGTGGATCCTGACGAGGAAAATGTCTGACATGACACAGTAATACTGTTGCCATATCTGGTCTGTTTCTCCTGCTTTTCATCTCAGGGTTATCGACAAAATTCAATTGAGGATCTGCAATGTAATTGATCCCGATCTGGCAGCTCGGTCATTTTCTCACCGGCAGGATGTGGCTTTCCTCTATCTTTTCTACAAGCATTTTCATGGCTTCTACTCTGGCGAGCATATCTCTCTGGTGCCTTCCAACCCTAACACGAATTTACTTGAGCTACTAGATTGACAATTAGGTCACACATTTTTACGGTCAAAACAGTCAAATGTAACCGCCACTACTACTCAAGGTACTTTCTTTACTCGTACTTCTCGCCTGTGGAACTCCTTTCCGTATACTTGCTTCCCTGATAGCTACAATCTCCAAGAGTTAAAGGGCAATGTTAACTGCCATATTTTATCTTCTGATTCGCATCTTTTTCATATCCTTTCCCCGACGCCTCTTGTATGTTGTTCTTCTTTCTCGCCCTACTCTTACGTAACGCCCTGCTCACCAGTGGTAGTACTATCTTGCTTGGGGGTAAAACGATTGTTTAAAAACCATCCTAGGTGTTGAGTTAGCAATTGATACAATATAATCACTCCACTTCATGTTAGTGGAAAACGTAAACCCATGAAGAAGCAAATTTTTGCTTTTCCTAGTATTTACTTTTAGCCCTGTTGATGACAAGCTGAAAAGGTTCTCTGTGCTTTGTGGTGATTAAATGACAGCATTTGGGGGGTGCGGGGGTCATTTAAAATTCACAAGCATTAATTTAACCCACAGACTGGAAGTCCTTTTCGAGAGCATATGCAGACTTACTACTAAGGCAGGAGTAAACGTCTGCATAAGTATCTATTTAGGAACATCAGGAAGGGCGTTGATGAAGACCAGCGATAGAGCCCTGGGGTACTCTGAATTGAGATAATCTAAAAGTGTGTCCTTTCAACACTACCTTTATTACACTATATGTCAGCGAAATAGTCATCCCTTGAGCTAGTGGAGAAGGTCAGCATGCGAAACCCTATCGAATGATTTTGGCATATCTACAGCCACAGCTGGAGCATCGCCGTTCTTATCTAAAGTTTGATAGATAAATTCAATGATGGCCGTTAAAACATCAGCAGTAGATATGGCGAAACGAAGCTATGTTTACTAGCAGTATAGCCAGGCGTTGCTCGGGTTTAATGAAAGCTTTAAAACTAATCCATGGTCCTGGAGCTCAGACTTTTGGACGTTGGCACAAAAGACTAAAAAGCAATAGTTGTTTCCAGTTAAAGCGAAACCGTAGACTGAAAGAAAAATGAATGGATGTAAGCCAAATTTTGAAGTTTGGTGAGAATCGGATAAAAATTGTGGATTTGTATAAAGGATATACAGACAGATAAACAGACACACAAAAACATCTTGCCTTATATATATATATATATATATATATATATATATATATATATATTATCGATTTTCTGCACTATTGTAAGAACTGAAACCTTGAAACTTCTGAATATAGTTTCTTATGTCTTTGTCTATGAGTGTATCAAATTTGATTAAAATCGGACCACTCCTTCTATAACCCGATTGTTTCGATTATCAATTTTCGATATTTATCGGGGGTACCTCGACACAAAATCTAGCTAAGAACACTCGCAGATGCTTATAGTACAACTGTGTAAATTTTCAAGAAAATCGGTTTAGCCGTTTCGGAGTCTATAGGTAACGGACACACACAGACACACACACACAGAGACACACACACAGACACAGTTCCATTTATAAAATAAGTTTAGATCTGAAACGATGCCGTTTGAAGTAAGATGCTTAACCAGTTCGGCGTCGATTAAAAAGTCAAAAATTGGTACAAGACCCACGAATGAGGCGATATGTTCTTTCCTATTTCTCCGTGTTTCTCTTGCCTTAGATAAAACTTCTTGCTGTTTCATTATGTATATTCTCTCTCCTCGTTATATGTCCGAAAAACTTCGTATATTTTTCTGATTAAATATAGTTTTTCTTAGTGTTTATATGGTACTGCTACTAGTAACTCTAAAATAGTAATGGTGGTTTACTAAGGCGACCCAGAAAATTTTTAATTTCTCGTTTTTTTTTTAAATTATTATTATTATTATTATTATTATTATGTCATTTTTCATTATATTTCGATTTCTGCTATGGTGACACTAACAACCAAGTCTGCGGGAAGACCTAAGGCAGGTCGTGGTGTGTTGTTATGGCTCCATTTCAGTGTGTTGTTTTGTTCCATTTTTTATCATTCCAAGTGCACCTACTATTCCAACTGGCACCCGATTCTTGTCTTCAATTCTCACATTTTTTCTATTTCAATTTCCAGGTCTTTATACTTTGACAGTTTTTCGAATTCCTTGGTTGCTATGTTACAATCCGCTAGACAATTAATATCAATTAATAGTTATAGATTAAAAGTTTTTTCTTACTGGTTTTTAACAATAATGTCCTAGCCTATTTGCTTCAATTTTTCTGTCTGTGTAGATGGTGTAATCCCATATTATTATTATTATTATTATTATTATTATTATTATTATTATTATTTCGATTTTTATGGTCATACTAACTACCAAATCTGCGGAAAAACTAAGGCAGGTAATAGTGTGTTGCTATGACTACACTTTATCATTTGTTTTTCTAACTCCGATAACAATTTTTTAATCGTTTCACCCCAAACAAGGCAGCACCGCCACTGATGCGCATGAGGCTACATAAGAATAACAGTTGAGATAGGAGGAGAGTAAAGAGAAAGACGAAGCAGTTACAGGGGGTGTCAGAGAAAGGAGCAAGAGAACGATGGAAACACAGGTGTAAAGACAGTTGCGAAGGTAGAGAGAAAGGAAAAGAACAAGAAAGAACTAGATTCAAGTGGATAGGAGATGGGAATTGACATTGCATTTAAATTCCTGGAGGTTGTAGCCGTCGGGAAAGCAAGTATTTGGAATGGTGTTCTACAGGCGGGAAGTGCGAGAAAAGAAGCTGAGGGAGTAGAATTGTCAGCTGCATTTGGTTGATCTATGTAAATGGGTGGCACCTTGTTGCCAGTCGGGTTGCACGAGTAAATTCTTGTGGCGGGGTCACCAGTGACTTAAGTTCATCGGAGCAGAAGCCATGAAAATATTTGTAGAATAGACAGAAGGAAGCCACATCCTGACTGTGATAAAGTGGTTAAAGACGAGCCACCGAGCCGGTAGCTATCACATTACAGATTCTTTTTTGAGGCCTGCCAAGAACACTGAGATGAACAGCAAGGGCGCCTGACCATATATGACAGCACTATTCTATGCACGGACGGATGTTTGATTTGCATATGTGCAAGTTGGATTCAGGCGGAAAAAACATCTTGGCTCGACACAGTAACCCAACCTTCCTAGCAGTGGATTTGGCTATTGACTCAATGTAATGGTTTCACTTGAGATCGAAAGATAGAGTAAGGCCGAGAAGGCGCAGTATATTGATTTCAGGGAGTCTCGATTGGTCCATGCTTATAGGGGGTGGGCAGGAGAGGTTGCCTGTGATGGTTGACAGATAGCAGTTCCGTTTTAGAAGCATTGAAATTTACAAGCTACTTCCTACCCCAGTCCACTACTAAGTGTAGATCCCTCTCAAAATCAGCATCGAGGTTATGTTTGTCCGCCTCACCGGATTTCTTACTGATGCGGGAGTAAATTATGGTGTCACTAGCGTTTTATGGATAAAGTTCTTCTTAATGTGCAGGATGTATTTATCAAGACAATTTTATGTATTTCTCTTAAGGTGGCATTATCAGAGAATTTTCAATGTGTTGTTGTATTCCTCTTTTATCATTCAAAGTGCTCCTACCATGACTGCTGATATTCTTGTTTAAAATTTCCATTTTTCTTTCTATTTCTATACCAAGCTTGTTATTATTATTATTATTATTATTATTATTATTATTATTGAGTTGCGCCGCGTTGTAATGCATTGCATATCGGCTCGGAACGAGAAATCGGGGAGCCGATTTCGAATTCCAGTTGAATTTCTTGCATTACTTTACGCAAAAATACCGTTGGAAAAGGCATTATTCCGTCTCTTCCCTCCAGTTATGGGTTAAATAACAGGACATATTGTAGTCTATAGCCTTGGATGGCAACCTGTCTACAGCAGAAAGTAATGGCAACTTACTGCGGGATAATCATCTGTCCAGTTAGTCATGTCTCGAAAGAGACATTATCGCTTAAGTGGGTATCACGTATGACACTTACTTGAAATACGAGTTGTATCTTAGCTTCAATCAATGACTTCAAGAGACAAGTTTATTATTATTATTATTATTATTATTAGACGATGCCGACGGATTTGGTGCCAAGCAATCACAGAGAAATAAAATTATATAATTTTACTCACTGTAAAGAGAGAAATCTAGACAACATATGATAAGTACCCATGAATATTATTTTTTGTAATTCATATATCTTAAGTCTATCGGGAGCTTGATGCATATATTTGTTTGTTCCTTAACCATAACCGTAACCCTTTTTCATCAGGGCTCCATTTGCAGTTTCCTGCAATGGTTTACCAATTCTTTTACTTGAGATTCCAAATATAGAAAGATCTTTTTGTTTGTTTTTCAGTTTTTGTCGGGATGTGTTTAAGAATATTATACTGAACAAGTATTTCTCCGTCTATGAAAGCGGATTGTAAGCACGATTTTTACTCACCCAAAGAGAGCGAACTTTGCTTAATTTTTCCTTGATGTGCGCACAATTATACATTTAAATGATTTTTTTTTCATTGTTACTATTGCTGTCATTATTTAATAAGTAAGCGCCCCGAAAAATTCGAAATCTCTCGGGCTGTCGTAAATAAACATTTGGTCTCCATTACAAACGTCGTAGTTTACCAACTTAACAATGGCGATGTTTTATTCCTTCTCTTACTAAAGAAACAACAGTCAACATAGCAAAAATGGTTTCAGTAAATAAATGTATTGATTAGTCACGAATATTTAGCGGAAAGAAAAGTTGCCCTACAACAGACCCAAAATAAACTAAAGATTTTAGGGTGTGGAAAAATGTAGAGGAATTAGAGAAATTACTCTCTCTCTCTCTCTCTCTCTCTCTCTTCCTATCTCTTTCTCTTTCTCTCTCTCTTCTATCTATTCCATCTCTTTCTCTCTCTCTCTCTCTCTCTCTCTCTCTCTCCTCTCTCTTTCTCTCTCTCTCTCTATCTATTCCTATCTCTTTCTCTTTCTCTCTCTCTTTTCCTATCTCTTTCTCTTTCTCTCTCTCTCTATCTATTCCTATCTCTTTCTCTTTCTCTCTCTCTCTCTTCCTATCTCTTTCTCTTTCTCTCTCTCTTCTATCTATCTATTCTATCTCTTTCTCTTTCTCTTTCTCTCTTTCTCACACTCACTCCAAACAATTTTGAACATTTTTTTTTGTCAAAGCGTTCAACTCACTTCTGATCAATACAACAGAATTGCGACAAGGCAGAAAAAAATCGAAGGTTGAGATCAGAGACTTTGGTTTTGTGGTTGGTTCTCTTTTCGAAATGAGGTCGATGAAGTCATTTTTTATTTTATACTGTAGATCCCGTGATTCTTATTATGCCTTCATCATCATTATTATTATTATTATTATTATTGTTGTTGTTGTTGTTTTCCTATTATCAGTTTAGAGTGTTTATGCCCTTATTATAATTATTTAATTCATTTTCAGCAAAAGTTGAATTGGCTGACTCTCATTGGGGATCAATTGACAGTATACAATTGACAGTATACTCTCTTTCTCAACAAAAAAAACTGTTTTCCTCTTGTATCCTTCTGCGATTTTGTCTCTTTATTCTACTGGACACGGTCTATTCTGAAACTGTCCTTGTAGACTCTAATTATAATTGATTCATATCCTCATAAGTACTCATCAGTGTGACCAAGACTTATCATCCACTGTCATTATTTCTATTTAGTTGTTAAATTATTATTACTGCTATTTTTTACTCCTTTCGTTTGTCACAGTTTACTTCTCCTCCCCTTCTCTCCTCCTCCTCCTCCTATTATTATTATTTATTTATTTTGCCTTTTTTGCTACCACTATTTTGTACATATGTCTTAAGTGCCTGGAAAGATAGGGCCTGTCACGTAACAGCAAGGACCTCAGACACACAGTATTTTTCGAAGTCCGTTTACTGCACCCAATAAAGCAGAATTATTGTAGCATTCGCAAAAAGTATTTTACACCAAGTTAGTCTTAAATTGAATGGAGCCCAGTGCTCTGATCACTACCGGGATGACATTTTTTTCACAATCAGGCAATCTCAACCTTGAGTTCACAGGAATCGCTAATCTTTTCTATTTGCATTGCTCTCCTACTGCAGTCAGCAGGTAATGCCAAATCGGTTATTTGGTATACATTTTCACTTTTGCAGAGGACGACTATATCTGATCTTTGGTGGTCAATAAATCAATCTGTTTCGAAGTCATAGTTCTAGATTATCTCTGGTTTACCATTTTCTTTCATTGCTCTCAACTAAATTTCTCGGGTACGTACTAACCATATTTTTGGCACAAATTTCAGTACGAGTTAAGGCAAATCTCGATCATGTTGCCTTTTGTATTCTCTCTGCGTTAGCTTTCTACAGCCTCAGGTTACATGTTACACTCTTTTGTTTTTCTGCATAGATTCCGTCATCTGTCCGGGTACCTTGACGTGGCGAAATGGTTAGAAAGTTTGTCTTGCTAGAAGCTATTACAATTGAGTAGTGATTTCGATCCTCACTGGGTGCCCCATACTTTCGGACTTGTGCCACATCTAAGCAGCGCTTAGAAAGTAAACATTCTATTACCTCTAGAGTGGTATACATTTCTACGTAGGGCTTTCGTATGTAACGCTTGTTCCTGTCCAGCCATGGCTACTATTTTAGTACATCTTTCCAGGTCATTGTACTTCAATCATGTACAGTAGACATCATGCTTCTTTAACCATTTCATTTCTATTTCAAATTGTCTGTGTAAAGCAAACACTTGTCAATAACAGATTTCCTAACTCCGTTATTGATCAACAAATTAAAATGTATCTCAACAAACTTAACAATAGCTCTAACAATATTGATAATACTAGTAATAATAGTGTACGTCAAAATAAACATAACACTATTAACTTATACTATTGCAACCAAATACATAATAATTATAAACAAGATGAAAAAACTCTCAAAAGCATAATACGTAGAAATATTAAACCAGTGGAAAGTAATAATCAAATTAAACTCATTATATATTATAAAAAGTTTAAAACAATTGACCTCATAGTCTCTAATAACCCAGCAAGCACTAAACTAAATTCTCTACAAAAAAACAATGTAATGTATCAATTTACATGCCCATTCAGAGATTGTATCTCTGGTCAGTCAGTCAGTTAAGAGCCATACGTGGTACACGCTTGGGTGATCATGTCTCAAAAGATACTTAACTGACTGGGCAGAAAATTATCCTGCAGTAGGTTGCCATTGCTTTCTACGATAGGCTGGTTGCCAGCCAAGGCTATAGAACCCAATCTGTCCTCTTATTTAACCCATAATTGGAGGGAAAAGACGGATTAATACCTTTCCCAAGGGTATTTGCTCGTAAGTGAATGCAAGGAATACAACTAGAATTCGAACTCGGCTCCCCGATTTCTCGTTTCGAGCCGATATCCACTGCGCCACAGCGCACATCCACGTATCTCTGGTACTAATAATCACTACATATATTGGTTTTACTACAACCACGCTCTCCCGTAGACTTACCTGTCACCTTTCTGATCAGAGTACAATTAAACAACAGTTCTCAGAAAAAACATAACCATGTAGGTAATATCAGACAGATTTTAGTCAACAATACAGTCATCCTCACTCATACACACAGTAAAAAGAACCTTCACATATTGGAGGCCATCTACATTAAATTCAAACAACCCACACTTAATAAAATCACGTTTAAATCTGGTCATAACGCATTACATTGCATTTGAATACATGGTTCTGTTGTCATTTCGCGCTATCACGCGGTGTGACGACATAGAACCGCATTGCAAATTTGCGAACTGCGTTTGATATTTTTGGTAACTATTGCCTTTGCTTGGCGGAGTTTTATGTCACCACAAGATAAAATCGTCGCTGATAATGGATGATTTTGTGTTAACATCCGTATAATCTCTTTGAAGATGGCTCATGTGAGTCAAAAGTTTAGAACGAACTTAAAAAAAATATCCAAATGTTGGAGAATTTTTGTCTTTATTTTCAACTGAAATTAAAGCCAAAATACGATGTTTAGAATGGCTCATGATTAAGCATAATAGACATTCATTGTCTTTTATATTTAATTTAACAGTATATGTGTTTAGATTTTATATATATATATATATATATCCTTGTGCAAATTAATTGAAACAATCTATCTATCGATCTATCTATTTATCTATCAACATCTTTGGCCCATCTCATTGTAAATTAATCGGTCGATGTCTACCTTCTCCGTATGCAGTTTCTTTCTCTCTGTCTGTCTGTCTGTCTGTCTGTCTGTCTGTCTGTCTCTCTCTCTCTGTCTCCTTTCTCTTTCTCTCTCTCTTCAAGATGTAAACAACTTTGTCCTGTCTCTTTATGTCTTAATCTGTACATATCTATAATTTTTTCGATCTATAGATGCAGACAGACATGGAAAAACTCATATATATATATATATATATATATATATATATATATATATAGTCACCCGCAGACAGATCTGTTTCGCTGTATCACAGCTCATCAGTACGTTTAGACATCCGATTGCTTTTACCCAGAAGTGAAACCCGACCAAATTGGAGTCAGTCGGGGATTCTACCTCTGAGCTATGAGCGCTCGGTAGAAGAAGGCAGACGTATTAGCATATGATGTATCATACGCCAGTAGTTAGAGTGATCTAATTCATTACTGAATGAGCGATGCGTAAGTGCTAGAGTAACTACTGTTTTTTTTTTTCAAAGTCTACCATTCTTCCAGAATGCTCAATCAGGGTGTGAGAGCGTATACCCTTGTGCAAAGTAACAGAAACATTATATCATTATGTCTAATATATATATATATAATTGTTTATACGAGTATACATAAAAAAAAACAATAAAGCAACTAGTGATAGGACTTAAAACTGTAGACTAAACTTAATTGAATAGTTTGGCTTTGAAACACCATCAACATTTTTTTATTTATATTCGTATAAACAATTCGAATTATTCTCATTCTCCCTCTCATAAAAAATAAAGAGGTAAGGATCTGCAATGTAATTGATCCCGATCTGGCAGCTCGGTCATTTTCTCACTGGCAGGATGTGGCTTTCCTCTGTCTTTTCTACAAGCATTTTCATGGCTTCTACTATGGTGAGTATATCTCTCTGGTGCCTTCCAACCCTAACAATTACAGAATTTTCTTTGAATTTTGTTAAAAAACTCAAGAGATATATTAGTATCATCAAACCCGATATAGTAAAAATATTCAATGGACGGTAGATTCGCAAATGTTCAAAGTGGATCCTGACGAGAAAAATGTCTGACATGACACAGTAATACTTTTGCCATATCTGGTCTGTTTCTCTTGCTTTTCATCTCAGGGTTATCGACAAAATTCAATTTTTCTCACGATGCAGACTCTGCGTCAGTAAGTCAGATCGAGGCTGGCAGCGCACACAATATGCAAATTCTTTGGCTCGAAGAGAACGTATAAAATGGCGAGTGCTTGTTGAATCGACAGATCAACTTTCGTGTACGTTAAGTATAATTCTCGACGTGTTGTACCAAACCAGAATTTGTTAAGAGCGTGTTTCTTGTGTTCGTGCTACTGGAACACATCTTTTCTGCTACACTATCTTAAAATCCTAAAGAGTAAACATATCAATAAAATCACCATTAACCTCAACCATGGACTCTAGACGATTTTGGAATCTTCTGCAAATCTTCAACAGGGTCTTCTTGTGAATGCTGACATAATACTTTATTTCAGTTCACCTTTGGTGTTACAATGACCTTTCTTGGTCTCTCGCTCAAAGAAGTGCAGTCTGGAAAGTTAGGTGGCTAGATGGAAGGGGTGATTTAGTCGCATAAACTGTCTGATAGCCAAGACTGTCCCTTCTGCTTGTGTGACCTGACGCAGAGTCTTATTGCCAGACATATCCTCGAGCAGCCACCCTTTTGACACAGAACACGAGGGACTTGATGTAGGGCTCCGTATTGAGTCTGAAGCCCTGTAGGAAGATGAGTGAAGGTACAACGACGCCATCCCGCCAAACAACATCGTAGTCACTATTAGACTCATCCGACTCATTCCGGATTTCATGGATCTCCTCAGATTGACGCACAAATACACTGAAATGTTAGTATTAGAGCTTCCTGCACAAGTACCAAATAGTACAGCATGCTGTTTCCGAATTTTCGGCCGAGTGAATTGTGTCGTCGTGCTCTTTTTCTCACAGACAGTGCCCAACTGACCCTACTATACTGTGCAGGCGACAAAATGAAAAACAAACGCGATATTAAAAATATAAAAGGGTGACAACTTTCCCATCCATCTCTCTCTCTCTTTCTCTCTCTCTCTCTCTCTCTCTCTCTCTCTCTCTCTGTCTATATATATATATACACGGACATATATATGTATATGCTGATGACTATACACACATACACGCATATATATATATATATATATATATATATATATATATATATATATATATAGTAATTATAACAATATTAATAGTAACAGAAATAATTCTGCTAATACTAGTAATAATTATACTATAATTTAGATCGTCTTGAATAACCCACCGAGGACGAACTCGGAGGGAAAAGGGGGAAGTAAAAAAAAACAAACGAAGTACATGAACAAAAAGTCAAATACTCGTAGGAAAGAAAAAAAACCCAAGACGAAAACCCTATCACTAATCCGTATATATATATATATATATATATATATATATATACGGATATATCTATGTATATGCTGATTATAATCATTTCACTCCAAACAAGTCAGGACTGCCACTGGTGCGCAGAGGTTTACAGTTAGAGAAAAAAAGTACAGAAGATGCCGAAGAAAAGATAAAAGATGGATGGAAATAAAGTAGATAGATGATGGCAGTTGAAGTTCCATTTAAACTTTTGGAGATTGTAGCTATCGAGGAAGCAAGGAAACAGTAGGGAGTTCTACAAACGGGAAGAGCGAGAAAAAAACTATTAGAATAGATGAGGCGATTACATTTAATTATTTAAATGGGAAAAGGGTGGGACCTTGATATCAATCTAGTAGCACGAATAAATACCTGTTGTCGGGGTACCAGGGGAAAAAGAGGTCATCAGAGCAGATGCCATGGAAGTATTTGGAGAAAAGACAGAGGGAAGCCACATCACCTCGGTAAGAAAGTGACTGAAGGCGAGCTCTCATATCGATTATATTGCAGATCCACATTTGAGAACCTCAAGATGTATAACAGGAGTATATATATATATATATATATATATATATATTTATTTATTTATTTATTTATTTAAAATAACTTTAATCCAAATGGAAAAATAGGAAGGTAAATCCCAAAACCTGATCCTAATTAATATTAAAATTTTAATATTAAAAAATAACAGGTGGAGAGCTCAATGTAATTAAAATTACAGAGCCAATTATAAAATAAAATAAATTTCAATGTTCAAAACTGTTGAATGATCATTTCAACATGAAATCCCTAAGAGAGATTTCACATCTCATCGGCAACTACCACATTTTCAAAATGAAATAAAAATGAATAAAAAATGATGGTTAAGAATTAAGAAATTTACGTCACAAAAAAAAATTTAAAAAAATCGGTTAACGTCTATTTTTAGATTTTACTTTTAGATAGAGTTGTAAGTGAAAAAATTGGAAAATTCGGCTTCGTCTAGCTTTACAAGGGGAAATTTATATATTATAAATTATATATATTATATTATATATATTATCTTATATATATTATAAATTTATATATTATAAATTATAGTTGAGATCATGTACAAACTACAATCTACTACAAAATTGTCTATTTTATTTCGACATTGAAAGAACAATGTCTCATCAGGTAGTTAATAGTGATGGTAATAAATTTTAAAAGAAAATTTATGAAACTTCACTTCCTTTTTGGAAAAATGTCGTACGAGGTAAAGGGGATAAGAAAGATGAAAAAGTGAAAAGAGAAATTAAAAAGAGGAGAAAATAAAGAGGAAAGAGAAGGGTACCATTTTGTAGTAGATTTTAGTTTGTACATGTTCTAAACTATAATTTATAATAAATATTCATTAATCGATTTTATATTGACCTTTGTTTTAAATTAATATTTTGAACGTTGCAAATATTTTCTTCGTTCCTTATTCATTTGTATATATATATATATATATATATATATATATATATATATATATATATATATATATTAAGAATTGTTTATTTTCTGCTATAAAATGCATTTTAATATTTTTAGTATGATTTTCTTTTATTGCTAAAAGAGAATTTCTTTTTATTTCGATTTTCTTTTTTATTTCATTTTTTTATCGTTTTATAATCAATATATGTTGATTACCAGAAAACCGGGAACTGAAAGAGCGGGAAAAAATGTGAAGAAGGCGGAGGGAAAATGGCAGAATTGCTACAAGAGATCAAACGTGTTAATAACGTTCATTGAGTGAATTAATGATCGTCTTACAGTGTGTTTTGATTTGCGCGGTGAACGATATGAGCTATGCATCCATTTGGAAGGTCTAAAGTCTAAAGATGAAAGCACGAACGACAAAATAAAGTGCAAATAGGTATAAGAGATAAAAGATTTTTTTTTCCCCACAGAATGATGGCGAGGGAGCGGGAAGACAAAAGAAAAACGCGATTTGGCGATTGAAAATCGGAAGGCCACGAAAGCGGAACTACTTACAGTATCACCTGATTAATCGATATGGGGTTTTAAAAGCACTGCGACGCCAACAAAATGCCACCTCCTTCTTACATCTAGAACTGCCTCGGCTACAACCGTTTCTCCTACTCCTTCAGTAAAGTGTTTGCCTTTCCTCTGCCTATACCTCTTTTTTTCTCTCCTTTCTTTTCTTGATATAGGCTTAGCTGAACGCAATCTAGCACAAGGACAAATGAAGAGTAATGCAAGAAACATGATTTTGTTTAGCCAATCTCCCAAAATAGCAGGGCCAGTCTTGAAAACATCTATCAGTATTTAAAATTCTGGTTCGAATAGTGACAGTTGATCACATAGTAAATACACGCAATTATCTAACACACCTTTGAGCCTTGCAATAATAACTAATTGGATTTAACGACATATCAACACATGCAAGTTTATTTAATGCTAAAATCTTATCTTTATAGACATCTATTTTGTACTTGAGTTCGATAGGTAGACATATATTGTGTTTATACTTGAGTCTATAGGTAAACATATACCGTGTATATACTAGATTCAACAGGTCGACATATACCGTGTTTATACTTGAAACATTAGGCAGATATATACCGCGTTTATACTTGAGGCAATACGTAGACATATAGCGTATTTATAATTGAGTCAATAGGTAGACATATACCTTGTTTATATTTGAGTCAATAGGTGGACATATACCGTGTTTATACTTGAGATAATAGGTACACATATACTGTGTTAATACTTGAGTCAGTAGGTAGACATATACCTTGTTTATACTTGAGTCAATACGTAGACATATACCTTGTTTATACTTGAGACAATAGGTAGACATATACCTTATTTCTACTTGAGTCAATAGGTAGACATATACTGTGTTTATACTTGAGTCTATAGGTAAACATATACCGTGTATATACTAGATTCAACACGTCGACATATACCCTGTTTATACTTGAGACAATAGGTAGACATACACCGTGTTTATATTTGAGTCAACAGGTAGACATATACTGTGTTTATACTTGAGTCAATAGGTAGACATATACCTTGTTTATATTTGAGTCAATAGGTAGACATATACCGTGTTTATACTTGAGATAATAGGTACACATATACTGTGTTAATACTTGAGTCGGTAGGTAGACATATACCTTGTTTATACTTGAGTCAATACGTAGACATATACCTTGTTTATACTTGAGTCAATAGGTAAACAAATACCGTGTTTATACTTGCTCCATAGGTAGATATTGAATGTGTTTATATTTGAGTCCATCGATAGACTTACGAAAGTGTTTATGCTTGAATACATAGGTAGGCATATACCTTATTTATACCTCAGTCAAGAGGTAGACATATACTGTGTTTATACTAAAGTCAATAAGTAGACATATGCCGTGTTTATACTTGAATTAATACGTAGAATCGATTGTGCATGTACTTAAGTCAATACGTATATGCAAGTTATGCTTGTACTTTTGTTTATTAGCAGACATCGATCGTGTTTCTAACTCGAGTCCATAAGTAGACATCGATCATGTTTGCGTAATATATTGCCTCTGCTGCTAAGCAACAATCGTCTTGAACGATAACGACAAACACAGAACACTATATATATATATATATATATAAACTTATATTTTATTCTTCTTTAGTGACAGTTGTGTGGAGTGGTAGTCAGACGGAATCATGCACATACGAGAGAGTTGTCGGGAGTCGTTGACTTGCGTGTGTTGTCTTCTCCTTTTTTTCTTCTTCTTCGGGTTGTCTACCGGTGTTTTACTCTTGCCCCGAAAAAACCCGAACTTATATAAGCTGAAATTTCTGCGTATTTTTGTTTTCTCAAATTTTTGCTTAATTGTGTCATCCATGGCTAGGAACTGTCAATCATGTCCACTGATTATTGCCTTTGAACCCGGCTGCGTTAGATGTAATCACACTTACCTCGGTCTTGTTTATATTTTCTACTACATTTCTGTCGGTCCTGCTTTTGATCTCAATCATTTTTTGTCGGGTTACAGAAATATACTACATTTGAACTTAAATCAATATGTTGATATACGCAGTGTATTTATGTCCATAGACAGACATTGTTCTTGTTTATATTAGTTTTATCCCTTGTTTCCTGTTTACGATTGAATTTCTTATTCCTTCAACTCATTCCTTCTGACGTCTCTGCTTGACATCTGAAATTTTATTCAATAATCATTCATATTTTTCAAATCGTAATAAAATTAGATGAGTTTGCCTGTCGTCCAGTTCATATTCCTCCCGGATATTTCGAACAGTTCTCTTGTTTCCTGTTTAGGATTGGGTTTCAGTACCTTTTTAAGTCTTCTGTAAATTTATACTTCTTAAGTTTGAAATTTTATTTGCTATCTACTTTATGGTTTTGTTCTCAATAAGAAGAGATTTGCCCGCCTATCGTCTGTTTCACACGCCTCCCCGGTCTTTTGAAGAGTTTAGAATGGGGTTTCCTGTTTACGATTGATTCTACAGTTCCTGCTAAATTCTTCACTTTCACTACACTTTGTCATAGCAGCAGCATCGCCTTGCTTGGGGTTAATTGGACTGATATTTTAATCTTCAATCTCGCACTTCCCGCCTTTGGAATTCCCGTCCATATACTTGCTTCCCCGACATCTACAATCTCCAAGAATTTAAATGTAAGGTCAATAGTCATCTCCTATCTCACTGATTGCATCCTCTCTCTCACGCTCCTTTCTCCGTCTTATCCTCTCTCATCAGTATTCTCATACTTCTCTTACTCACTTCCTGACAACCCCTATAACCTGTCACTCTTTCTCATAAATTTCCTCCTATGTAACTCCCTGCAAAACAGTGGCAGTAAATACCTTGCTTGGGGCGATATGATTATAAAAAAAAATTCTACACCATTATAATGTGGATATAAAGTGGGGGATCAATTCTTACTCACTTCCTGACAACCCCTATAACCTGTCACTATTTCTCATAACTTTCCTCCTATGTAACTCCTCTGGGAACCAGTGGCAGTAAACTGCCTTGCTTGGGTCGATATGATAACTTAAAACAAATATTATTATGCAGTATGATCCAAGAAAGGAAAGCATATTTCCTCAGTAGATTGAACACCGATTTTAAACAATCAGTCAGTCAGTTAAGTGTCATACGTTATACACGCTTGGGCGATCATGTCTCGAAAAAGACATAACTAACTGTGCAGAATATTATCCCGCAGTAGGTTGCCATTGCTTTCTGCGGTAGACTGGTTGCCGACCAAGGCTATAAAATCCAATCTGTACTGTTATTTAACCCATAACTGGAAGGAAGAGACGGATTAATACCTTTCCCAAGGGTATTTGCGCGTAAGTGAATGCAAGGAATTCAACTGGAATTCGAACTCGGTTCTCAGATTTCTCGATTTTAACCAATACATATTTAAGTATTTTTCTGTTAGTTCTCATCGTCTTTGAACGAGTAATGCAATGCACACTAGTTGAAATATCTACGAATTAATTACTGTGCTATGTAAGTAATGAGTATTTTTAAGCTTGGCTTATAGAGAGACTAGCAGTGTAGCCCGGAAAAGGAAAGAGTGCAAAGATTGGAAAAGAGAAAGCCGGAAACCACATCCTAAACAGGGAACAAGAGATGAGCCTCTTCACCTGTTTAATAGACGTGGGTGGAGTGTGAACCGGGCGATAGTTTAGTCTATCTAATCCAATTGAAAAAAGAAAAGAAAAAGAAAAGAACAGAGTGTAAAGATTGGAAAAGAGAAAGCCGGAAACCACATCCTAAACAGGGAACAAGAGATGAGCCTCTTCACCTGTTCAATAGACGTGGGTGGAGTGTGAACCGGGCGATAGTTTAGTCTATCTACTTCAATTGTTCATTACTTTGTGCTGACGTAGAGATTTTTAGACTTCATTTTCATTGTTATTAATTACAGTTGCAATGTTTTTGTTGTTGCTGTTTATACGTTTAAAATTAATTTTCAAGTAGGTGACTTCGCGATAATATGGGTCTTGACAATATACTGGGGAGACGATCCCAGCCAGCATGACAATTGACCTCAACCCATTTTCATTGTGAATAAAACTGGGTTGAGGAATCTGTGTGAAATCCATCGATAGTTGGGATGGCATGAAATCTCAAGTCATTGTGACTGAAGTTTCGAACCGACTCACCTTGTCGAGAGACCATGCGCTCTCCCCCAGCCACTGTAGGTTTTGACTAAAAGGTAATATTTGCCGAGCAATTAACGCGCAGATTGGTATACACGGAAACGACCAGTTATTGTTATCATTATGTCATTTTTCATCATAATTTCTATTTCTGCTATGGTCGCACTACCTACCATGTCTGCGAGAAGACCTAAGGCAGGTTGTGGTGTGTTGTTATGGCCCCATTTCATGTTTTTTCTATCTCTCCTAACATCCCTAGCGTTACATAGACAAAGTTCTCCTTAGTGTGTGGGCTGTAGTAAACAAGACAATTTTTTGTATATCTCTTAAGCTGGATTTTTAAAATAATTTCACCCCAAGCAAGGCAGTTTTACTACCACTGTAGTGCTGGGGGTTACATAGGGGAAAGTGATGAGAAAGAGGGGTAGGTTATAGGGGGTGTCAGGAGGAGGGTAATAGACGGATGAGAATACCGGTGTAATGGGGATGGAGTGAATAGAGAAAAGAGCCTGAGATAAAGGATGTGAGTTAGTGAGATAAGAGATGTCTATTGACCTTATATTTAAATTCCTGGCGATTCTGGCTGTATATGGAAGGGGATTCCACAGACGAGAAGTGCGAGAAAAGAAGCTGCTAGAATAGAAATTACGGTTACATTTTATCGGTTTCACAGTAAAGGAGTGGGACCTAGTTGCTAGTCTAGTAGCTCGTGTAAATTCATACATAGGGAGCACCAGTGAGCTAAGTTCATTAGAGCAGAAGCCGTGAAAGTACTTGTAGAAGAGGCACATGGAAGCCACGTCACGCCGGTGAGAGAGCGACTGCAGATGAGCTGCCAATTCGGTATCGATCACATTGCAGCTTCTCCGTTGGATTTTGTCAAGAACCCCGAGGTGAATAGCAGGGCACCCTACCAGATGTGGCAGCAGTATTTAATACATGGACGGATGGTAGATTTCTATATGTGCAGGATGGATTCAGACGGTTTGCAAGGATTCTTTCAATGTGTTGTTTTGTTCCAATTTTATCATTCAAAGTGCACCTACTATCACTGGTACGATTCTATTATTATTATTATTATTATTATTATTATTTGAATGTTCGCATTAGATGCCTTGTTAACTGAGTTAAAACAAGTATCCTTAAATATAGCGTCATATTGACGCTATATTTGCAGACCGAACTAATAGCTTCACCGTTTTTTACATCGAATTCACCCCATGTAAGGCAATAAAGCCATTAAGATACAAAGGGTTACTGGGTGTGGGAGAATTAGAAAACTGAATCGTTATTGAGGAGCAAGAACAATATGTAATCAGGAAAACTCTTGCCTCAATTCTTTCTGTAATTTCTAATTCACCCAATTAATTCACCCAATTCTAATTTCTAATTCACCCAATCTCGATTCTGTTGATACTTTTGTCATTTTTCCAAGACGGCCAAATATTATTTGCACGACCTTCAATTTCGAGGTTTATAAAATCCTGTGAAAAGCATGGCATTTTTTAAAAACATTGTTATTCATATTTCACCTGCTATTATTATTATTATTAATATTATTATTATTATTATTTCTACTTTTCTGTTATCCTCTTTTTTACTACTGATTTCTCTTGCGTATTTTTTCATCTTCTTCTTCTTCTTCGTCTTCTTCTTCTTATTATTATTATTATTATTATTGTTGTTGTTGTTGTTGTTTTTGTTCCTTTAGACTTCCTCTTGAAACTTCCTTGATCTCTCCTTTTTACCCCCTATTATTATTATTATTATTATTATTATTATTATTATTATTATCTCTATCATTCTTTTTTTTTTTTCGTCTACTGACTTCTACTGCATATTTCTTTCTTCTTCTTCTTCTTCTTCTTCTTCTTCTTCTTATTATTATTATTATTATTATTATTATTATTATTATTCTCTAACTTATTTGAATTTTATTTCCTGCCCTTCTCTCACTCTCTTTCTCATTCCCATCCTATCTTCTCCATTTCACACCCCCGACAATCTTTTCCAACTATTCTATTGGTTTTCCCATAAACTCACCCACTCCTTTTTTTTTGTCTACTTTTTCCTCTTCCTGCTCCTCGTCACCATTTTTCTTCCTCACTTTACATCCCCTGTTAACATTCGTCCTCTCCTTCGACTCTCACACACTCTCTCTCTCTCTCTCTCTCTCTCTTACATTCTTTCCGCTCACTCTACCTTCTACGCCTTTTTTCTTTTTTTTTTCTTTTCCTCTACTAACCAGCTTCCGCCTGTCAATTTTACGCACTTTTCGTCTGACACACTGGACGTCTCCGATATCGATCGATATTTGTTCAAGTTAGATCACCTTTTAGCACACTGTCGATTGATTTCGATTTTCTACGGAATAAATTTGCTCTCTGAATTCAATCAACGTTATGGACGATTTCTCCGATCCCTGCTACGGGAGTGGGGCTGCATATTTTAAGCGCCAAGGTTAGACGAGAGTACATGCGAGACAGGGTCATGGTATAATCAAGACTTTCTATGAAATCGCACACACACACACACACACACACACACACACACACACACACATATATATACACCTTTAGGAAAATGAATTGAAACAAAATAAATAATGTCTTCCTTGGATCTTTCACACTTTTTCCTCATCATGTATACGTCGTCTTTTGGCATGTTTTTCTCTTCCGACCGCATTTGCCTTTACGTTTTAGACTGAGATAGATAGATAGATAGATAGATAGATAGATAGATAGATAGATAGATAGATAGATAGATAGATCTTGTGCATATTAAGTAACGCAAAACGAATAATGCTTTCCTAGAATTTTTCACACTTTCCCTGATCACGTATACGTCGTCTCTTGGCATTGTTTTTCTTTTTCTACATAATTTTTCTTTAAGTTTTGGACTGAGATAGATAGATAGATAGATAGATAGATAGATAGATAGATAGATAGATAGATAGATAGATAGATGCAAATAGAGCGAGTGTCAACCAGTCCAAGTAAAAAACATATTAAAAATCCTGAGGATGGTCGTTTGGAGACCTTGAAGCGCACTATGCGTTATTTGTGTGGTTCGTTTTAAATAAAGCTTCACCACTATAATCAAATCATATGCGAAGGGAGGCTGACTGCTCGGTTCTTAGAACAGAGTTGCTGCTATACCTTCGTACGTCGAAAACGACACAAGAGTCCAGTACATATCCATATACTGCTAGGAATGCTGGGTTGCTGCGTCGGGCTAGAAATATTTTCTTGCCATAGTCTATCTACCATTCGTCAGGGCATGAAATAGAGTTACCATATCTGGACGGATGCTCTTGATATTCATATCAAGGTTATCGACAAAATTCATTGAAAGATCTGCAGTGTAATCGGTCCACACTCGGCATCTCGACTTCGGTTACTTTTTTCACCGACATGACGTGGCTTCCCTCTATCTTTTCTACAAATATTTTCGTGGAAACTCCTCTGACGAGCTTTTTTCCCTGGTGCTCCGACTACATTAATTTAAACGCGTTACTAGATTGACATCTAGGTCTCACCCTTTTACCGTTGAAATAGTTAAATATAACCATCGCTTCGACTCGAACAGTTTCTTTTATCGCACTTCCTGCCTATGGAACTCCCTTCTGTTTACTTGCTTCCTTCGTAGCTGCAATCTCCAAAAGTTTAGATACAACGTCAATTGCCATCTTCTATTTTTTTGAATCTCATTCATCTTTTATCGTTTTTTTCTTCAGTATCCGTGTACCCAGTGAAGATTAACAAAATGGTCTTTAAACAACCGACAATTTGAAATGATTTGTTTGAACATTATTTTTAATCGGATGTTTGAAGATCATGTCGTTAATCTTTGTCAATTTCCGTAACACGCTTTAATCTAAGTTAATTTCCGTAACACGCTTTAATCTAAGTTAATTTCCGTAACACGCTTTAATCTAAGTTAATTTCCGTAACATGCTTATATTTGTTGACATTACGATACATTTCAGTGCAGATACGGTAATTTACAGTGAATCGAAAATTGTGTCATATAGGCTTGATATAACTTTGTTTAGACTGTTTGTCATTCGTGGTCGAGAGATCTAAGACGCGCCCAATCAATTGGTGGCTTCCCCTACGTGGATAGGGGTCGCAGGTTTGAATCCTGCCGAATGACACTTTTTTTCGTAACAAAAATTTATCGTAAGTAATCAAGCCAGTAGAAATAAATATATATACTGCTTGATCATAACAGAATATCGACTTATATACGAGTATCGATCAAAAATAATGTTCAAACAAATCATTTCGAATATATCTATCTATCTATCTATATATATATATATATATATATATATATATATATATATATATATAACAATATATTAAAATATATTAAAATATATCATATATATATATAACAATAATATAATATATAATATATATATAACAATAATATATAATGTAATATATAATATATAATATATATATATAATATAATATATAATATAATATATATAATATATAATATATATATATATATTATATATTATATATAATATATAATATATATATAACAATAATATAATATATAATATATATATAACAATAAATTCATTTTTAAACCCGTCTCGAAAAACCCACCGAGTATAAATGCGGAGGGAAAAAGTGGAATAAAAAAAAGAAAGGAACTAAGTACTTGAACATTAGTCAAAGTACTCGTCGAAAGAAAAAAATCCGAGACGTAAAGCGTTCAATACAATAGCAGTAGCAAACAAATAAGTATAAATCTAACCTAGGTAGGTCTGTTGGCTCTAGGTTAAATTTATACTTACTTATATATATATATATATATATATATATATATATATATATATATATGTGTGTGTGTGTGTGTGTGTGTGTGTGTGTGTGTGTGTAGTTACATTAAATAATAAATATGCATATGAGGATACACACACATATATAATATTATTACTAATAAAACAGTGCTCAAAATAGTGAGAACACAGATATTTTATACATATTAATGAATATACGTCTATAGCACGACTTGGAGGTTTATGAGTTATGCAAGCATTAGGTGCATATTACAAATCAGTTTGTAATGTGCAACTGATGATTGCACATAAGATGAAACTCCGGGTGGTGCCATCGACGTAAGACAATAAGTGTATATATATATATATATATATATATATATATATATTTAATCCCTTAGTTTTGGGGCATAATTAAATTAGACCAGTACACAGTTGCATTACAAAGTGTTCAATACAATTATATTGTAGACATTTTGAATATTTTTCATTTGTAAATTATTACGCAACCCAGGTTTCTACCATCTCGTGCCTTCAGACGATTTACAATAACTGATTTTACCGTTTTTTTAAGAACGCTCACGTAACGGGAATTTTTTTAAGAACGCGCAATTTTCAGAATTAGAAGAATTTATAACGTTTTCATCCATGGTTGTATGATCCTAATAAGTATATTTTGGTATACCAAATAATACCAGTTAGGATTATAAAAAAAATCACCGTTATGTGAGCGTTCTTAAAAAAATGGTAAAATCAATTATTGCAAATTGCTTGAAGACAACAGATGATAGAAACTTGGGTTGCGTAATAACTCGTTTAAAAATTAAACATATATATATATATATGATTATTATACAGTTTTTAGTCAGTCAAAATAGACCAGTAAACAGTGTATTATGAAGTGCCCAATCAGTCAGTCAGGTAAGTGCCATACGTGAAACACGCTTGGGCGATCATGTCTCGAAAGAGACATGACTGACTGGGCAGAAGATGACCCCGCAGTGGGTTGCCATTGCTTTCTGCGGTAGACTGGTTGCCAGCAAAGGGTATAGAACCCAATCTGTCCTGTTATTTAACCCATAACTAGAAGGAAGAGACGGATTAATACCTTTCCCAAGGGTATTTGCGCGTAAGTGAATGCAAGGAATTCAACTGGAATTCGAAGTTCTTAAAATGCAGAGCTTTTAAATTTTTAAATTTATATATATCAAAATTGTACATTTAATCGATTTTTGTTTTATTTATATTATAGCGGGTATCTTATCTTATTCTTTTTCTAGTTGTAGTAGGATTCCGTTCTAGTGAAGGGTAATTGTCTACCGTTGCAGGTTAAAAGAATTTGGCCTTGTGGATGATAGCCCACTATATGTCATAAAATGATTATAAAATCAAGAAAGGCAATTTGAGTATAAAATAACATTTATATATATACACATGTCAATTAATGTTTTACAATTAAAGCAATACTTGAAGGATAGGTCCAACGAAGGTTAAAGTGTTCATGACAAATAATAATGCTGAAAAAGATAAAAGGCTTAGGAATGTGAGGAATGTTCATTTTGAAGTTGCCACTTCTAAGGTCGGTAAGTCAGTAAGTTGGTTTGTGAGGAATGTCTTTTAAGAGGTCACTCCTGAGGTCAGTAAGTACTTTTGAAACAGGGAGAAGGAAAGAGGCCAGCATAGTAGCCGCTCGACTGGTTACTCTAGCCTGTCTGTTCTTCTGTCTTCGAGTCAGTCTGCCTGACGATGCTTTTTGTCTCCGCTTTTTATATCCGCTTTTTGGATCGAACAGCTCGTTTTGAATTTCACGCTTGTATTTGATTCCAGGCTTCCCATTGGCTGGTAAATCAAATTCGCGTAGGCTCGCGAAATGGAAATTTGATATTTGATTAATTTTTATTTTTCAACTGGAACATCTGCGCGAACTCACCTGCGCAGAGATTATTTTTATTCATTCGCTTTCTGGTTGCTATAGAGCAAACATCCGGTCATCTCGCTTTTGCTTGGTCGGTATCACCACAATATATATATATATGAAAATTGTATAATTAATTGATCTTTGTTTTATTTATTACCCTAATTTCGACCGCTTCAATCTTTTGAAGTATTTGCTGCATTCATTAACATTCCGATAATATCCGAGGCTATGTTATTATTGTTCCTATAGGTTACATTGGAACTGAACTAATTACTCCCTGCAAACTATATTAGTTATACTATTCCTTCTTTCCACACATCTGTATCCCTCAGGAAATTCAGAGGAAACTAATTTTAACTCTCTTCAGAGTCAAAGACATACTCTTCGTATTTATACATACATATCTTAGATACATACAGTCGTTTATCGCATATCTATGCAAAATTATCTCCCTTTGAAAAACAGTAGGCGAATACGATTAATTAATCTGGCTATGTAGTCATTCCACGCGCATGCGCGTATTACAATATGTAGCAATCTACATAGATCTTCAAAGTCGGCGTACAAAACATTTTAATTATCTATCCAAACTATTTGTCACAGAGTCGTTACAGAACTCGGCCAGCAGCCAATGCCACGAACGCCGAGGTTTAGCCGGAAGCCAACAGTCTAGCCTGCAGAATTAATTGACAAAAATATTTAGTAAGGGACGAAAATTTTAATTTCCATCTCTTGCTTGACTCATAATTATGAAGCGAACAAATGCATTCCCCGTGGTCTTAATCGTGGCCCTCGTTGTCGAGGTCATTATAATCAAAAGACCTATTCCAATGTTCGCGATTCCAGCCTCCCTCCCCCTCTCTCTCTCTCTCTCTCTCTCTCTCTCTCTCTCTCTCTCCACACACACACACACACACACACACACACACATTTTATCCTCTCCTCTTTCCCAAGACACGTCATCATTGTATGAACTTTTGGCTAAAATCCAATCAGTTATAATTCATCAGTTCATTGCTTGCTATTCATATTGTTGATTAACATAGCAGCTAAAAAGTTGACTGCAACTGTATATTCTTACCAGTGAAAGTAACACAGTGGTGATTTTCTGAGCGCAGCTTCTATGAGGCAAAAGGCCGAAAGTAAGGGATACCCAGTGGTGAAAATTACGAGTTATGATTCACCTTTGAATGTAGAAAGAAAATATAATATATATATATATATATATATATAAAAGAACAAATTTAGGCAGACACGTTATTTCATGATAAATCGGAAGTATGGGCCTATTTCAGACGAACCATCATCAGCTTCCGTCTTTATTGTACAGAAGATTTTACAGGAATTCGTGTAAATTCTTCTGTACACTAAAGACGGAAGCTGATGATGGTTGGCCTGAAATAGGCCCACACTTCCGATTTCCCATGAAATAACGTGTCTGCCTAAATTTCTTTCTTATATTTGCGCTATATGTATTTATATACATATATATTTAGAGCTCTCTTAGAGAGTTATCCTACCACTGTATGTGCAGGATACTCCTTTGGATTCTTCTATATCTACACCACATGCTTATATATATATATATATATATATATATATATATATATATATATATGTGTGTGTGTGTGTGTGTGTGTGTGTGTGTGTAAACTTGTCGTTATACTCGTTTCGAAAACCCCTTCAAGCACCTTACTATATACATATATATATAATGGCATTCGTAAATAGGATTTTATCTATTTTTATATGGTGCAAAGTGTTCTAAGATAAATAGAGTATGGAGTAAAGCGTCAGGCTTGGAAAATTTTACCTACTGGTCACGTGTCGTAGAACAACATAATATGGTGTCGCCGCTAGAATGTTTAAATCTCTTGGACGAACCAGAAATTGTCGATTTCTTTGGATCCGGTGTTTTTCAGTCTATGCTAGGGCTAAAAAATTGAAAGTTCGTAAAGCCAGATGGGCAGACAAATGAAATAATCACTCTCTTACTACCTTCAACAGGTTTTGAAGGTATAGTGAAAATTTCTGTTATGGCATATCCCAACCAATTGAAGAATTTGTCTTTCCTGAAATTTACAGAAACCATAAAAAGAAGTTTGTAACCTAAAAATAAACTTATCATAAAGGCAAGAACCAATTTATTGTTCAATCAGTAGTAACAAGATGAATCATTTACAGCTTAAGAGAAGCTAGAAGATTCTGCGAATTGGGAAAACCTGGGGACTCAAGATTAGACTATAGAGGACGAATTGATTAAATTACGGTTGATTGAAAGTATCGCTGATATATCTCATAAATATAAGATATTGGAACATTTACAACTGAATAATTTATCGCTAACTATATGTGTGGAAGTTATATAACACTTTCTCTCTTTCTCTTTCTCTCTTTTTCTCAGTCTCTTTCTTTCTTTCTTTCTCTCTCTCTCTCTCTCTCTCTCTCTCTCTCTCTTTCCGCATAGACGAGGATAACTGTGGTTCGCGTTTTGTCTGTTTTGATAGTGACATAGATCCCTCTCGTATAATATTTTCGGATTTTCTATTGATTGTGGTTTTGTTTCACTTTACAGATGTCCTCTGCGCAACCATTTCTAAATATTTCCGTCTGTACTTGTTTTCCTTTATACTTCTAATACAGTTTCTTCTGTTATCTGCTAGGTTGTATATAATTAATAACTGTCATCACCAGTTTATCGCTTTCTCTTATGGCCTTAGAAGTATGAAGATTATCTAAACAAGGACGCATTTACTTCGGATATACAGTCCCGGCCAAAAATTTGGGTATCGCTCACTGAATTTCGTAAAATCAAATATTTGAAAAAAACCTTCTTTTCCTGAAAATATTTAATAGAATATTTAAAGAAATAATAATAATGTAAAGAAATTATCCCATTAAGTCATAATTTTTAGCTCTTTTTCTTTCCTAATCTAACTTACCGACTGATATTTTAGGTAACCACTTTTGTGAAAAATGGGATGCCACGCACTAATGAGGTAGATTGTTTCAGCATTTTAGCTTAGTAGGAACTGAAACCAAATGTATGAATCTTACTCATTATTTAATCCAGAGAGTGATCCTAACTCTTTTGGCCTATAGTGTATGTATTAAACATTGCTATAAAGTTTGGGATAATCATAGATAGATAGATAGATAGATAGATAGATAGATAGATAGATAATGAACAGACTGATAGAACAGACCACGCACTACTTGCTACCCAGGTCTCGACCATGAAGGTCTCTTCAGGCAACCCCTGGCGAGACCTGAGTGGTCAAAACCTAGGTAGCAAGTAGTGTGTGGTCTGTTCTTTAATATATATATATATATATATATATATATATATATATATATAGGGTGTATGGGTATGTGCGTTTAGTATAATAAAGGAAGGTAAAGAAGGTGTTGATTATTACCTATTTATTATTCATTAATATTTCGAGATCAGAACCTCTTCTTCAGAATGATAGGAGAGCTTGATTTCACGTCCGCTGGTGGACCGTGCCTTTAAATGCATTGTGATAGCCTTCAAATACCTACTTATACACCGTATATACACAATGCTTCAATCAAATTACAAAACACACCTAGATAGATAGATAGATAGATAGATAGATAGATAGATAGATAGATAGATAGATAGATAGATAGATATTATCATTTGAAAGAGTTTGGTGTCGTCTCTTCTTTTTTATTCATATTCGTAGATTTTATTACGAGAAGTTTTCCATACTAATTCGTTACCTGTTGCTTCACCGAGAGCAAGATGATTAAATTTCAAATCTATTTTTTTTCTTTTGTTTTCTATTTAAACTACTGCATTTATTAAAAAACATATTCAACTTAAATACAAAAGAAGTCATAAAAATGATTTCAAAAGACTGGCTTGTTTCCTATTACTCAAGGGTTGTTTCCAAACAGAAGCGGAAATTAACCTTAGCAACAGGGATGTTCATTTTTAATTTCATTTAAATTGTGTGCGTATGTGTCTATGAATGTTTTCTGTTTGGCATATTTATTATAAAAATAATTAAATACTTTCTGAATAATTTTCGAAAGGGTCAATAAAATCTGATAAATATTTCATTTTGTTAGTTTTAAAAAATGCTTTTTCTTTTCTTTTCTTTTCCTTTCTTAGATTTTATTGTTCAGCCAGGGTTAAGGATTGTCCAGAATCAGTGAAAAGTGAATATATGATCTTATTTCAAATACAGTTAAATTGTGTGTATATGTGAATCTTTTACTGATTGATTCATTCTTACAGCTTACCAATCCTTTGCCGGTGCAAGTTTATGGGTTGAAATGTATTAATCCGTCTCCTTCCTTCAGTTACGGGGTAAATAACAGGACAGATTGGGTCCTATTGCCTTGGTTGGCAACTAGTCTACTGCAGAAGGCAATGGCAACTTACTGCTGGATAATCTTCTGCCCAGTCAGTCATGTCCCTTTCGAGACATGATCGTCCAAAGTGTGTATCACGTTTGGCATTTAACTGGCTGAATACATGTTTTAAGAATTAACCTATAACTTTGTGGAGAGTGTGGATTAATATCTTTTCCAAATTTCTTTGCACCTAAGTAAGTATAACAAAACCAACATGAATTGAAACTCGGCTCTCCAGTTATCAATTCCGACCCATTATCCATTACAACTCGTGCACATACAATCTAACAGCACATTATATTCCTAAGTTCTCAACAGTATAAGTACTAACCTTGTTCGACGTTGATTAACTTCGATAATATTACGGGAATCAGATGTGTGTGTGTGTGTGTGTGTGTGTGTGTGTGTGTGTGTGTGTGTGTGTGTGCTTGTGTGTACAATAAGTAACACTACCTCATGTAAGTCACTCCCACACAACACAGACATCAGTATGCATATTATATATGCGCGTCCAAAGACTGCGTGTGACTATCATAGCATCAGTTATTCTTCTAGAATATACGTATATTGTACTTGAATCTTATTAGTAGATTTCAGTTATATGCATTATATGTTAACATATTACACGCATCTATATATTGATACCACAGTGTCTACGTGTGTCACGCTCTAGAAAGACATATGAACATACATACAGACACAACAAGTAAAACATAAGAACCCCAGACAACGTACACACAAACACGCATAATATATGAAAGAAAACCTGGAATAGGAAATAAAAAACGAAACGAGAATTACAGTAAAATATATATCCTCTATTATATAAAAAAAAAACAGTATTATTATACTTATAGCGTTTTTGTGCTTTAAAAAATAATTTCTTTGCTGTCTTCATTTGATTCTCTTTCAACTAAGAAAAATAGCTTTTATTCATTCATTCTTATTTATTTTATCCAATCGGTCCCTCAGTTCTCGCTGTGAACAACATAGCAAGTCGTAGTCTTCATAGCGTAATATAGTAATACCTACCTAGGGACGTATGTGTGTCACGCTTTTGCTGTAAATGAAATTAGATGTATTTTGTAAATGCATTATATTACCGGAGGAAGTCAGTGTAACGGAAGAAAGAATAAGAGGCAGCAAGAGAACGGCAAAGAAAAAGACGAGAACGATTCCGAGCAGAAGAGAGACAAGCAATCCGTAGCAATAATGGCGAACGAATGCAAGCAAGGAGGAATGATATGAACGAAGAAGAGAGAGAACTTTATAGTTATGATTCTTATAAATTGATTTATGAACTTTATATTTATGATTGCAATATTTTGTTAAAGTTGTTAAGTTCAAATATTTAATGATACAATAGGGGAATTTCTACGGATATTTTATTGTCACAGAATCTTCCATGCTTCATTAAGTGAAGCATTAAGAATATTAAAATAAAAAAAAACGTGAAATTTTCGCAGGTTAAAACTAGTTATATTCGAATATATTATCAGGGTGCGATGTATAAACTGTCGTCAAGATTGACGTCAAAAAGAAAATAACGCTGTCATCTCATTTTTGTAAATCTACAGGATGTACGTTGTGGTGCAGCGGATATCGGCTTGGAACGAGAAATAGGAAAGCCGAGTTCGAATTCCAATCGCATTCATTGCATTCACTTACGAGCAAATATCCTTGGGAAAGGTATTAATCCGTCTCTTCCCTCACGGTCTGGGTTAAATAACAGGACAGATTGGGTTCTATAGCCTTAGTCGGCAACCAGTCTACCGCAGAAAGCAATGGCAACCGACTGCGGGATAATAATCTGCCCAGTCAGCCATGTCCCTTTCGAGACATGATCACCCAAGCGTTTATCACGTATGACACTTAACTGACTGACATGGTGCAATGGATGTGCGTTTTGGTGCAGCGGATATCGACTCGAAACGACAAATCGGGGAGCCGAGTTCGAAATCCAGTTTAATTCCTTGCATTCACTTACGCACAAATACCCTTCGGAAAAGTATTAATCCGCCACTTCCCTCCAGCTATGGTTTAAATAATAGGACAGATTGGGTTCTATAGCCTTGGCTGGCAACCAGTCTACCGCAGAATACAATGGCAACCTATGGCGGGATAATCTTCTACCCAGTCGGTCATGTCTCTTTCGAAACATGATCGCCCAAAGCGTGTATCATGTATGGCTGACATGGTGCAATGCATAAATTTTCGTCCAGAAGACATATTTACAGATATATTTACTAAAATTACACAAAATTATCTTTAGAGAATAAAAAGTAAATTTATACCGTAAAAGTTCTTTTGGCTTCAATCTCAGCCTCCGGACGACTTCGGAATCTAGTGGATCTCTTCTGGACGGTCTCCTTGTTTGTTTATGCTCTTCACATAATAATCAAGCAGGGTTGCATCTGGAGAGTTAGGTGGCCAAATGTAAGGGGTGATATGGTCCGGCAGCAATGACTGGGTTCTCCTGCTTATCGTTCATCGTTCAGATTCCTGTTGCCACACATATGGTCCTTCAGCAGTCACCCTCTTGACCAACCTCAACAATACCTCTTCTAGGCAATTGATGTACGCCTCCGTGTTGAGTCTGAAGTCCTATGGGACGATGAATAGAGGCATATCGTCGCCGTGACTCCAAACTCCATGACGTTGACTAGATATATCATCTATGTCTTTCCGAATACTCCGAGCTCTTTTCAGGTAATAATCGCCCCCCACCCAGCCAAAAGATATTGACAATGCCCTAGGGACGATTTTGAAGGTTGGTTTCTGCAGATCCACTTGCTAAAAAATGAAAATAAATGATAATAAGAAGAAGAAGTAATAAAAAGATGCAATTAAATAAGAGTGGATGGTGGGTATGGATGGTGGGTGTGGATGGTGGGTATGGATGGTGGGATATTCAGTAAAAAGAAACAATTGAAAAAACGAATATTTATCAATTGAATCAAATAAAATTGTAAAGAAAAGAAGAAATGAAAATTTTAATGTGATTAGTGAGAAAAGAATTAACGAGGAAAGATTGAAAGAATGAAAGAAGCAAACAAATAAAGGGTAAAATAAAGTTTAAGAAAGAAACAAAAAAGAAACGAAGAAAATATTTCAAATAAATAAAACAAGGAAACAAGGAAAAGAGTAAAAATCGAGGTCTAAAAAGAAAGAAAGAAAAAAATGGAAGAAATTTAAAAGCAAGAAAATAAGGAAAAGAGTAATATCGAGATATAGAAAGAAAGAAAGAAAGAAAGAAAGAAAGAAAGAAATTTAAAAATTAGGAAATTTAAAAGCACGAAAAAGAGTAAAAATAAGTATGAAATTCTAAAAATGAAAAAAAGAAGACAAGTTTGAGATAAATGTTATTGTACAGTGACAACAAAAGCAAAAAGCGTAAAAACGAGGTATAAAGATGGAAGACATAAATTATGGAGGTTCATAGATTAAATTATAGCAAGTCAAAAATACCTAATTTAGAAATATGGCGCTCAATATCGATCAGTGGTCATAAAGGAAAATATGTTCCAGCACCAATCGGACAAAATGTGACCTTGTACCAGAAAAATGCTAAGTGGTTAGTAACGATTTTTGAGTGGTGTCTAGAAGAAATGATACTAAATGGGATCTCAAAAATAGTTGTGTCCTTGTACCTGACCTAGGTGAAACCAGGAAAACATTAATTAAAATAGAGAATACATAATGCTTTTAGCGGAGACATTTTTATAAAAAAGACACAGAAAGAAGAAAGAATATTTAGTAAAAAGAAAGAAAGTCTTTAGCAAAAAGAGAAAATCTTTATGAATGAAAGAGAACAAAGAAATAAAACACAGAAAGAATTAATTATTTAAAAAATGAAAAAAAAGCTTTTAGTAAATAAATAAATATAGAAAGGTGAATATAAGAAAAGAAACATATTTCTTGAGAAGGAAACGGGGTTACTTTCCCCGATAACTAATCTAGATAATTTCGAATCAGTCAGTTAAGTGCCATACGTGATACACGCTTGGGCGATCATGTCTCGAAAGAGACATGAATGACTGAGCAGAAGATTATCTCGCACTAGGTTGCCATTATTTTTGGTAGACTGGTTGCCAACCAAGGCTATAGAACCTAATCCTTCCTGTTATTTAACCTATAACTGAAGGGAAGAGACGGATTAATACCTTTCCCAAGGGTATTTGTGCGTAAGTGAATGCAAGAAATTCAATTGGAATTCGAACTTGGCTGCCCGATTTCTTTTTCCGAGCCGATATCCACTGCACCACAATGCACATTACACTAGGCGCTACTGAAATTATTATTATTATTATTATTTTGTATTTTAGTATTTGTATTATTAGACGAATCTTCTCCACGCTCTGTACGAACGGAAAGTTTGAGGGTTCGTTTATGACGCGTACTCCCTTGTGCATATTAATTGAAACAAAGCTAATAATGTCTTTCGAGAATCTTCCACGCTTTTCCTGACCACGTACGCGTCTCTTGTCGTTGTTTTCCTCTTTCGACCGCATTTTTCTTTGTTTTGGACGGACGGCTCCCAGATTTGTCGTTTCGAGTCGATATCCGCTGCACCAAAACGCACATCCATTGCACCATGTCAGTCAGTTAAGTGCCATATGTGATAAACGCTTGGGCGATCATGTCTCGAAAGAGACATGACTGACTAGGCAGAAGATTATCCCGCAGTAGGTTGCCATTGCTTTCTGCGGTAGACTGGTTGCCGACCAAGGCTATAGAACCCAATCTCTCCTGCTATTTAACCCATAACTGGAAGGAAGAGACGGATTAATACCTTTCTCAAGGGTATTTGCGCGTAAGTGAATACAATGGATTCAACTGGAATTCGTACTCGGCTCCCTGGTTTCTCGTTCCGAGCCGATATCCACTGTACCATAACGCACATCCGCTAATTTCTAATAAAATAAAAAAAAAAACGCCTGCTCAAAACTCGTTTGCTTAGAGTTTTATGTATCCCACCAGATCAAAAGTCGGTTGAAGAGTTGAAAAATCAATTCTCGTGAGTAAATTATTCCATACGTCGGGTGCTTGGGTGGACGCTTAGCTTGGGAACATTACAAAGAGATAAGCAAACCCATTACTTATCTCCCGAATAAACACTTATGGAAGGAACTGGTGATACAAGACACTAATTGCATTAATGATCTATTTTCAGATTCACTATATCGAAGCCATCTTTATCTTTCGTTGATGAGGACAAAGATGGCAGCATATATAAATCGTAAACAATCGTATAAATCACAAGAAAAAAATTATTTAACTATCGATAATTAGAGGACTGAAGTTTTACCAAAATAAAAGAATTGTGGCTAGTATGTGTTATTTGACGCCATAGAGCTGGATTAAATTTTCTCTCCCGGTCAAGATAGACCATGACTCTAAACTCCCTGACGTTGACTAGATATATCATCTATGTCTTTCCAAATCCTCCGAGCCCTTTTCAGGTAATAATCGCTCCCTTAAAAAATGGGGTAGTTGGCCAGCTTTGGGTTTCTTCCCAAATTTTGGCAGGGTTTTAGTTTTAAATTTTTTCTTTTATTTTTGTAAAAAGATAAAAAGAAAAATTCCTACACTTTTGAATTAATTTCTCAAATTTCTAATGTTTCCGCCAAAATAATCATTCATTGTTGCGACCCCAACAATTAACATTTCATTATTTACAGATATTATATTCGAGATACTGTCCTTATTTTTATTGCCAGGTTTATGACTTTTCGGCCATTGTACCCTCCGGACTTCTTCCGAAATTTAAAACCAAACCCTTTATTACGATCAGTGGGGTATATCATTCTCATTCCATGTTCGGCTCAAAATTCCTAACATCTGAATTAGGTCGGAGCGTAAAACATCCAAAAGGTCGTAAACATGGAAATAAAGATGAGGACAATAGTCCGAACAATCTAAATAGTGTAAATAATGCCTCATCTAAAAAGTATAGACAAATTAACATTATGTTAATATGCACATTAGTATAGACGTATATATTGAAACAAAGGTTTGAAGACATAGGGAAGAATAAAAAAATAAGATTAATGATGGGGTCGTATCATTTGATGACGTTAAATATAAAATATGGAAATGACTCATAGTTGATAGCATATAAGCAAAGGACTCTACAAAAGAATAACCATGAACTCCAAGAAAACAGAATGCATGGTTATCAATAAAAAGGATGAGATCAAAATGCCTATTACACGTCAGGGACACTAAAACCAAGCAAGTACAGAATTTGAAATATCTTGGAAGCGTTCTAACAGAGGACGGAAAGTGTGACACTGTGATCCAAAGATGTACTGAGATGTCCGAAGATTCATTTCAAAAGCTAAACAGAGTAGTGAAGATAAAAAGATCTCATTGGAAACTAATAAAAGTGTACTGAATTATTACTTGATATCAGTTCTCCTTTATGGCAGCAAATGCTCGACAATCTCCTCAAAGATGAAGAAGAGACTTGAAGCAAAAGAAATGTGGTCCTACAGAAGAATGATGAGGATATTATATATATATATATATATATATATATATATATATATATATATATATATATATATATATTAATGCAAGTTTCATTGAATAATATAGACAAGTTTTGTCTATTAATTTTGTGTAGGATCCGTTCATACCGTCTGATATACTTGATGGTGATGTCGTTAAAAGACAACAAAAAATCACAGTATTTGTTGAATTTTTTATCGGGTCTAAGCTTTCGGCTCACATAAGCCATTATCAAAGAGTAAATATTAACATACAGTAAACATAGAACATTTAAGCTATTAACAATAAAGATAATTGAATTGAAAATATAAGTCCATCCCTATCGTGGCGGATCGCCGAAGACAGTGACAAAATAGCGGTGTTGTGGTCCCTGGTCTGATTACAGACATTTGAGTACGTTGTTGGAAATATCGAAATTGATTGTATTCAAACCAGGTTTAAATTGTTTAATGTAGATTGCTTCGAGGATTTTTAGTTTCTGATTATTATTTTCTTGTTTGAGTATGTACGTGTTATCAACAAGCGTTTTTCTCAGAAGTGTGCGTTGATAACCGTGTTGTTCTAAATGACGGAATATATTTGAATTTTTATTTAAGTGCAACGTCAGACGCCGTGAGAGCGAATTTGTGGTGTGGCCGATGTAGATATTATTGAGGTTGTTAGAGATACATTCTCTAAATGGACATATGAATTTATATACTACATTGGTTTTTTGCAAATCACTATATATATATATCAAAATAGACGTCATAATTATCTCGAGGAAACTTTCGACCGACACTTGTCAAGGGATATGTTGGATTAATTACAAAGGGTCAAGGATAGACGGCAAAAAATTATGGAAAAAGTTACAATACTGGGGGAAGATGGAACTCGATTAAAAATTAAAAATTTATTTCACTCTTGTGGAATTGTATGTTTACACCCCACTTACAGTTTAATATTTATTGAATTAGTTTATTTTTAACCGAGTTCCATCTTCCTTCAGTATTTTAAGTTATTCTATTGTTTTTTTTGTTTTGACTTTTTTTTGTTTCGTTTTTTTTTTGTTTTTTTTTTTTTGCTTTTTTCCTCGACTTTTGACAAATGGACAAGATTGTAAACAAAAGTTGATTCCTGACTTTAAAAATCTTGCAAAAATTAAATATACATTTGTGACACGTTGTTTTTGAAACATTAACAAATTTAAAGTTAACTTAACCTGTTTTGAAATAAGTATTACTTGCTTACAGCATGAAATTTAGAATACAAGTATTTCTTAATCACGGTGGTCCTATGTTTCTAACATACGAAGTGAATGATATCAACAAGATGTGCTGACAAACTAAGTATGGTTGACCAGAATTGACATGAATTTAGGAAACCTAAGTGAACGCTTCGTAAGACGAACAACCCTTGAAACACCTGACATTTTAATGATATGCTACAAATTAAATTCTACACCTTATAAAATTAATATTTGAAAAATCTTAGTGCGAGAGGATTTGTATGAAGCTTTTTCACTTTGATTAGCAAATATAGTTTTTACTTAATAACTTAACAACCGAATACAAGCAATGACTGGAAGACATTTAAATATATTTGAAACGTTATAAATCATAATACTTTACAAAGAAAACGTAAAGCAATTTTTGTAAAAATTAATTACTCATCGTCAAATTTTTTTTCAGAAAATGATATCCTTATTATATATTATTTATAAAAGCAATTAAAAGCTTATCTGTAAAAAAGTGACCTAGTTTTATTGCATTTTCTTTTTACTATTTAAAGCAACCAATGATTTATATTCTCCAAGGAGTCATGCATTTTTTTTTATCATATTACTCCGAGCCATTCACGGGTTTGAAATCATTACATATATATATATATATATATATATATATATAGTATTAAGCTGTTACGGTGCTTAGTGCCAAGATTGCTCCATTTCCAATGGTCTACTTGCAGAAAAGTATTTATGTCCAACAGGTTTGTATTTTTCTTAAAGTGTTCATACCCATATCAAGATAGAGATTACTGTGGATATATTTTTTTGTACGAAATAGAGAACGTCACTGGAAACTAAGTAAAGTTAAGGAATCAGCACATCAGCTAGGCTTCAAAAATCTACGCCGACCAAACATAGAGATGAACATAATGTGGGAACCAGTAATACGGAGTGCCAGAGAAAATCATTATGGTCAAAAATTGAAATATGAGCTCTGGTAAAAAATACTAGAGAAAACCATTAACATCAGAAATACTAGAGAAAACCAGTAACATCAAAAATTGCAGTATGAACTCTGGTAGAAAGGGTTATTGGACATTAGGTTTATAAGTCCCCAAAATTCAGTTGTTCTTGTCCTTAAGGATACATTGCTCAGGGGATATAGATGTTGGTTAGTTTCTGACTTAACTCTTAGAGTTGTGAGTTCAATACTAGTGAACAAGTAACTTGCAGGGTTAGAGGGAGATAACTCATGACTTCCAATCGAGGCATTACGACGCAAGAAATGATGATGATAAACCCCAGTTCGGAATTCCTATCAAGTTCAGAACGTACAAAGCCGAAACGTCTTACAAGTGGCAACAAAGATGGGAACAATAGACAGAATAATGTAAATCCTGTAAATACTACATCTCAGAAATATTGAAAAATATGAAAATATTTGTACAAAAAACAGAGAGAAGCCCCGTCAGTGAGAAAGTGAGTGAAGTTGAGATGCCAGGTTAGGATCGAATATATTACAGACCTTTCTTTGAATTTTAAACGATGTTTAAATGTTTTATTTTATAAGAAAAACGAAACAAATATTAAGTAAAATTAACACAACCAGAACAAGAAACTAATAAAACGAAGATTCATTTTGGAGAAACATTTTTCTCTCTCAAAGAGAATTATCGAAAAAAGACGTCAGTTGATATTTATTACATTTACACCGTATTACAGAAATATTTAATTGACTTTCAAATAAATAAAAATATTTATTAAACAACGAAGTACATATTCTTGTTCCTATAATGCACAGATATCAAATAAATCCTCTGACAAATTTTAATTTTATGATAAATTAGCAACTGTTGTCATAACACATCAATTAAAACCATTTATCCATAATAAATGTCAAGGAATATTAAATTATGAACACTATAAATTATTGAGAAGTAAATTATAAAAATGGTTCTAATTATCTGAAAGAGTTTTATTTAAATAACTTATGGAAAGTCCTAATGCACTGAAAATTATTGACGCAGATTTGGAAAGCCTGCAATCAAGAGTGTCTAAATTTATCTAATTTTAAAGTATTTGTTATATTAAGCAAAGTCATCTAGTCTGTTGCTTCTGTTAAATATCTAGAAACTCTTGATAAGATTCAAAGAAGAATCTGCAATGCTATCGGTCCTGGTCTGGCATCTCAGTTTCAGGCACATTCCCACCGCCGTAACGCGGCTTACCTTTACCTTTTTCTATAAATATTTTCATTGTAATTGTTCTGATGATATTTCCGCATTTGAGCCTCGACTTTTTTAATCGTTTCACCTCATGCAAGGCGATACCGCCACTGATGTGCAAGGGGCTTACATAAGAGACTTATACCGGAAAAGAGTGAAGACATAGACGAACCAGAGAGAAATGACAAGAGAAGGATATGAACACAGGAGGGAAGACAGTTACGAAGGTAGAAAAAAAAGGAAAAGAACAAGATACATGGGGTGATGTGGAAAGTGCTGAGGTTAAGTGGATAAGAGATGGGAATTGACTTTGAATTTAAATTCTTGGAGATTATAGCCGTCAGGAAAGCAAGTATAAGAAAAGGGAGTTCCACAGGCAGGAAACGCGAGAAAAGAAGCTGATGGAGTAGAAATGTCGCCAGCATTTGGTTGATATAAATGTAAAAGTATGGGTCCTTGATGCCAGTCTGGTTGCCCGAGTAAATTCTTGACCTAAGTTCTTCGGAGCAGAATCCATGAAAATATTGTAGAAGAGACAGAGGAAAGCCACATTCCGCCGATGAGAAATTGGCTGGAGTAAAGCTGCTAAGTCGGACCCAGTCACATTACAGATTCTCCTTTGAGAACCCTGAGACGAACAGCAGGGGCGCCTGACCAGATATGACAACAGTATTCCATGCATGATCGAATGGTTGATTTGTATATCTGCAAGATGGATTCAGGCGGAAAAAACTTCCTGGCCCGACACAGTGACTCGACCTTCCTAGCAGTGGATTTAGCTATTAATTCAATGTAATGCTTCCACTTAGGGTCAGAAGAAAGAGTAAAGCCGAGGAGGCGCAGTGTATTGCTTCGGGGAGACTTGCTTGGCCTATGGTTAAGGGTGACAGGAGAGATTGCCAGGAATTTTTGACAGATAAAAGTTTCGTTTTAGAGGCATTGAAAGTTACGAGCCACTTCTTACCCCAATCCACTACTGAGTAAAGGTCCCTCTCGAGATCAGTAGTGAGGTTATGTTTGTCCTCTCGCTAGATGTCTAACGAGAGAGTAGATGGTGGTGTCATCTGCATAGATGCCTGCCTCGGATTTGATCACGCCTGCTGGGTAGAGTCATCACCCACAAGATGGCGTAATAGATGCTGATGTCTGTCATGGTTAGAAATTGATGATTGAGGAGCTCCAGTCCAGGCATCGTAGCAATTTTTATGTAATCTGATTTCGTAAAGATAAAACTTGACAGAAAAAGTTGGACATTTCATGGAGATTGTCGGAAAGTACGCCGATCATCTTTTTCCGAATCTACAAACAAAAGAAGGAGGCCGATTACATTGTTTGAAAAGCAATCCTGAAATGAAGACAATTCTACTCCACAGTTTCTTTTCTCGCACTTCCCGCCTGTGGAACTCACTTCCATATTCTTGATTTCCTGACGGCTACAACCTCCAGGTATTTAAATGCAATGGCAATACCCATCTCTTAACCATTTGATTCTAGTTCTTTCTACACCACCCTGTATATTTTTTCCTTTCACTTTATGTATCAACTGTAATCACACCTGTATTCCTATACTTCTCTTGCTCTTTCTAACTGGTTCGTCTTTCTCTTTACTTTCGTCCTATCTAATCTTTTACTCTTATGGAGGCCCCTGCACATAAGTGGCTTTACCACCTTGCTTGGGGTGAAACGATTAAAAAAAAGTCATGAATATTAATACGAATAACCAATAGAAGAATGTATTCTACCACACAGAATTTAACATTTATAATAAGAAAGCTAGAGAACGCACCGGCTGAAAAAGATTACTCAAAAGAACAAAATTAGACATACACTTCGTGCAAATAAATTAAAACAACTGCTTTAGTTTCCTTTCTTTCACAATAGGTCAGTTTTAGACCCACTGTAGTTAGAGAGTATAATCGATTTCTGTTTTTCCTCAGATTAGTTCATTTGCAGTTGTGTTTAGCAATATAAATCTATTTTTATCACGCCCAAACACTACTGTCGATTAGTTCTCCTCCGGCAATTGTCTGTGATGGACATTATTTCAAGGAAGCGTACGAAAATGCTAACGCCTCAAGAATACACTGACAATCCTTGCGGATATTGTTGGTGTCAGCATTTCAACTGTCAGTAGTGTCATCAAGGCGAAGAAAAAAGTCCGTCCGTCCAAAACATAAAGGAAAATGCGGTCGAAAGAGGAAAACAACGGCAAGAGACGCGTACGTGGTCAGGAAAAGCGTGGAAGATTTCGAAAGACATTATTCGCTTTGTTTCAATTAATATGCACAAGGGAGTACGCGTCATAAACGAATCCTCAAACTTTCCGTTCGTACAGAGCATGGAGAAGATTCGTCTAATAATACAAATACTAAAATACAAAATAATAATAATAATTTGAGTAGCGCCTAGTGTAATGTGCATTGTGGTGCAGTGGATATCGGCTCGGAAAGAGAAATCGAGCAGCCAAGTTCGAATTCCAATTGAATTTCTTGCATTCACTTACGCACAAATACCCTTGGGAAAGGTATTAATCCGTTTCTTCCCTTCAGTTATACGTTAAATAACAGGAAGGATTAGGTTCTATAGCCTTGGTTGGCAACCAGTCTACCAAAAATTATGGCAACCTAGTGCGAGATAATCTACTGCTCAGTCATTCATGTCTCTTTCGAGACATGATCGCCCAAGCGTGTATCACGTATGGCACGTAACTGACTGACTGTTGTAACGACAGATTCGTTTGTCGTACAGTTCACGCACTTTCCCAGGCTTTTGAACAGAAGCAGAAGTTTTTCTTTTGTTTCTAGTTTAGAATTAGTTTTCCAGTTGGTTCTAAATTCCACTCTAACTCTATATTTCTACCGTAAAGCTTTATCATAGTGTCCTGTTTAGAAATGAGTTTCCGGTTCCAATTAGAGTCTCATTCCACTCTATACTTTTAATACTGATTCTTTTCTGTGCTAATATAACTCCACACAGTAACACTCTATCTTGAATGGTTCTTAGGGCTTGCATTGGGTGAACATTAGTCTAAAAAAAATACTCAATTTCCGAAAATCTCAAGAAAGCTGAAAATGTCGATGAGAAGTTCAGACAATATAAAAAAGGATAAAGATGATGATATTAGTCCAAGTCGAGGTTTGTTCGATCGCAAAATCTTAACCATTTCAAGTCTAGTATTTGTCTATATTCCTGAGATGAGGTAGTATTTACAGGATTTACATTATTCGGACTATTGTCCTCATCTTTGTTGCCACTTGCACTACATTTCGGCCGCTATACGCTCCAGCCTTTTACAGGTGCTAGGAATTTCAAACTGAAACTTTTATTAAAATCACTGGAGTATATCATTCTCATTACTTGCATAGTAATGCCTCGATTAGAAGTCATGAGTTATCTCCATCTAACCATGTAAGTTACCCGTTCACCACTGCTGTAGCCTGGTATTGAACTCACAACTCTTTGGGTCAAGTAACAGAAACTAACCAGTCATACACAAGGAATGAGAATGATATATCCCAGTGATTGTAATAAAGGGTTCTGTTTGAAATTCCTAGCACCTGAAGAAGGCCGGGGCATAAAACGGCCGAAACGTCGTACAAATGGCAACAAAGATTAGGACAATAGTCCGAATAATGTAAATACTTTAAATTCTTAGTTTAATACTTTTAATTTGATGATCTTGAACGCTTGGGTTTGTTATATAGAGAAATGTAAATGTACACAATCACCAAATTAGACTTTTGAAATATTATTTCTAAAATGAATCTTGTAAAAAAAATTTTTCATTGAAGAATAAACTAAAGGCGGTGTAGATTTCATTATTCATTTTTATCTGAGTTCAATCCCTGGGTAGGGCAGTGTTTACTTGGAATCAGTGGAAACGGGTTAGCAACTGAATAGTACTAAAAATAAATTTAGATGATATCCGTAGACATGCGCAGTGGAACGAGAAAATTTTACTTCCGTAGGGTAAATCAAGGGTTCAATTCAGAATTCTCTGTAGATCGACGTACAACTGGGAATGTCAAAAAAGGTTATCGAAGCAAATCTATCCTGCTATTTAACCCATAGCTGGAGAAAGAAGATGTGGATTAATACCTTTCCCAGTGTGTTTGCGCGTAAGTAAATACAACGAATTAAATTGGAATTCATTATTATTGTAACATTAACCTTCTAGCTTGAGTACCTCTCGAGGTTTATACTTAGTGAATCCTGGTAAGACAGATGTCGAATCACGTAAACTTTGTCCCTCTGAACAGAATGCTTTCATAGAGTATAAATTTACATATGAAGTGCACTTCCAGACGAAGGTCAGTCGTTGCGGCTTGGGTTAATTTTAGCAAATCATGAAGAACAAACATTGGCGAATTTGTCGTTTTTAAGCGCCGGTTTTCCCAAACTTAAAACAAGTTCGTTAAATCTGAAGCTGTCGACCTGAGCGAAATCGATCGGCCCAGCGCGTCACTTTTTCACTCCATCATGGCACGTCTTCACCGTCGCCCCAATCGCCGCTTCCCCGCTGCCCTCACTTGTCTCCTCTTCCAGCGTTTGTGCGTAGAACGCGTTTGCCTCTTCATTGAAACACAACAGGTTATCTGTTTTCTGTCTGGATGGAACACTTTTGAAGCAAAACCACTTTACTGACTTCACCTCTCGTAGAAGGCAAAACGTCTGCGATCTATATTCCACGCGCGACGTATGTGGATGGCGTAAGAATGGACGAATAGAGCCAATGAGCACTGATAGCGACAAAGATCTAGAATGATTATTAATGTACTCGTGTATCCGTACCATAAAAAATGGTAGCAATTGTTAAAAGTTTTAATAGTGAAACGCAATGAAAGTTTTCAAACAATGTATGAGATTCAATAAGGCGATAAAAAAATCACAAATAAAATAGTGGCCAATTAATCCGTTTTCTTTGTTTTTTAGACATTCAATGGTATATATGGGTCATTGATTATTCATGATATTATATAAACCTATTTTTCCTTAGTATCTTTTCATGTTAAACATTTTATGCACTTAATATAAGAGCGAAAAGGAAATATCTCCTGGAAAAAAAGAAAGATTATCAACCGAATGACAGCAAAGGTATCTGAGTGCATCACATGAAAGGCTTGAACAAATGAGGCTGCAACCTAAGAAATGCAGAAAAAAGAGGAACATGTTATCGTGCCCTCCTACGAGGAATGGATTCTTCCTCTTACTATATATAATTACCTGCGTAACTTCCAGAAGCAGTTAAAGAGGTAGTTAAGCAGATAGTGCGCAGTTAAATATAGCTACTAGTGCGTTGTGGTGTAGTGGCTATCTAGTGCGCAGGAGATTACAGTAGGAGAAAAAAAAGGTACAGGGGATGTCGAAGAAAGGATAAGAGAAAGATGGGAATCAAAGAGATAGAAGATGGCAATTGATGTTGCATTTACACTTCTAAAGATTTTAGTTATCAGAGAAGCAAGTATACGGAATGGTGTTTCGCAGGCGGGAAATGCGAAAAAAGAAACTGATAAGTAAGAGTGGCGGTTAGATTTGACTATTTTGACGGTAAAATGGTGGGACCTAGACGCCAATCTAGTAGCACTAGTAAATTCATTTGGTCGGGGCATCAGGGGAAGAAACTCGTCAAAGCAGAAGCTGTGAAAATATTAGTAGAAAAGACAAAGGGAAGCCACTTCGCGTCGGTGAGAAAGTAACAGAAGTCGAGCTGCTAAATCTCGATCGATTATAGCTACAGATTCTCTTTTGGATTTTATCGAGAACACCGAGAAAAATATCAGGAGCCCCCGCCCTGATATGACAAGATTATTCAATGCACGGACAACTGGTAGATTTATAAATGTTCAAGATGGACTCTGATAAGAAAAACTCTCTGGCCCGAAACAGTGACCCAAACTTCTAAGTGGTAGGTATAGATATTTGATTCGATGTAATCGTTCCACTTGAGGTCGATTGACAGGGTGAGGTCAAGGAGGAGCACTGTGTTGCTTTCTGGGAGACAAGCGTCATCTATACTGATAGAATGTAGAAAGATTTCTCTATGAAAGTTAAAGTAGAGTAGCTTCGTTTTGGAAGCGTTAAAATTTACGAGCCACTTCTTACCTCAATCTATCACAGATTAGAGGTCTTTCTGAGAGCAGCAGCAACATTTTCTTTGTCAGTCTTAGCAGATTTCTTATTGAGACTAGAGTAAATGGTGGTGTAATCTGAATAGATGCCTATTTGGAAATTAATTACATCAAGAAGATCATTGATGAAAATCAGGAAAAGCGTAGGCCCACTGCATGATCAGAGATGCCAAGTAAGCAGAAATCCGAGATAGAAGTGGCAAGAGTCCGAGATAGAAGTGGCAAGAGTCCGAGATAGAAGTGGCAAGAGTCCGAGATAAAAGTGGCAAGAGTCCGAGATAAAAGTGGCAAGAGTCCGAGATAGAAGTGGCAAGAGTCCCAGATAGAAGTACAGTTGAGATCTAGAAAGGGACCGTGTTTCTCAGTCTCACTGGGGAAACGTATGGGGAAATCCACTATTTGCGTGAGAGACTAAGTAGTTAAGAAGTTCAGAGTATAGACGCCAGCAAGATCAGTGACGAAGATTTTTCAGCCACTTGGCATGGTAGGCATTGAAGTCACCAAACACAAATAAGCAAACAGACGAGAGGAAATGGCCTTGTCTATGTTACCTGGAATACTATTTAGCAAGGAACAGTCAGGAGAGGAAATGGAGCGGTAAAGAAAGAAAAGATAGCTGAGTGAAATTTAATCTATTACACATTTTTCAGAGTGGGCCATCGAAAAATCTACCAGCCATAAAATTACCATTAACCAGCAAGGTAGATTATCGAAATCATTCAAAAATTTTAGGTAAACGTTCTACAACAATAAGTTATTTATTTATTTGTTTATTTAACATTATTTAATGTATGAAAAAGGATTTTCAAGATTCCCCCATCCGGACACGCTGTACAGGTATCTGACTAGAGACATAAGGGCATAAGACGACCTAATCTTCGCTTCAAATGGATCTGCAAAAAGGACAAGATAGCGTATGGATATCAAGAGGTGGCAAGGCCTTGCCAACGATCGTCCACGTTGGAGACGCAATTTACACCGGGGATCAGTATAAAAATAAATAGACTTAATATATCTATATTATATATATATATATATATACACGAAAAATCTAAAGTGAGCCAAAACCTACCGCGGTTTCACACTACGGATCGTCAGGGAAAAGAGCCTTTTCCCTGACGATCCGTAGTGTGAAACCGCGGTAGGTTTTGGCTCACTTTAGATTTTTCGTGTGTTTTTGCTCTACTATTTTATTGTAGTACTTTCGTATCGAGCACTTTTTCTTGTGTTTGGTTCCGTTTGGCTTTTTTTTTCTTTACTGCGGAATATTAAATATTTTGTTCTTGTTCCACTGGTTTCTTTTTTTTCTCCCCATTTACCCGACGACTTAGTACGCCGGATTATAACGGATTTAGGTTCTGTTTGTTAATGGTTTTTTCGAGAGTTTATATTGGTATAAATATATATATATATATATATATACAGAGAGAGAGAGAGAGAAAGAGAGAGAGAGAGAGAAAGAGATGTTCACTCTCTGTGTGTGTGTATATATATATATATATATATATATATATTCTAAACATATATTTTTAAATATAACAGACAATGAATGACTATTATGTTTAATCATGAGCCGTTCTACTCATCGTATTTTTAGCTTTAGGTGAAAATAAAAACAAAAATTGTCCAACATTTGGATACTTTTTTATCATCCTGGTTCTAAGCTTTCGGCTGACATGAGCCATCATCAGAAAGATTAGCATAAAAACATCCACAATCAAAGATGATATTATCTTGTGTCAACATATAACTTTGCTATGCGACGATAACAGTCACCGAATAGCAGACACCGGTCGTAAATTTGTAATGCTGTTATATGACGTTACACCGCGTGAGTGACCGAAATATTATCAGAACCATATGTCTAAGTGCAATTTCATGTGTTGTGACCACATTGAAATATGATTTTATTAAGTGTGGGTTGCTTTGATTTAATGTAGATGGCCTCCAATATCTGAAGGTTCTTTTTACTGTGTGTATGTGTGAGTATTTTTGTGTTATTGACTAAAATCTGTCCAATATTACCAACATGGCTATGTTTGTCTAAGAATATATATATACAGATGCGTTCACTTTGTACAATGCTTGGGGCCACTCGAGGTAGAGGATTAGAGAATAAGAGATAAAATTTATGCTGATAGGGGGTAAGAAAAAAAAATAAACACTAGATTTTGACAGGTTCAAATTTTAGTGATCAGGGAAGCATTCTCTTGGGTGTCAGTTCCACAGTGATGTGGCTTGCAAGAAGAAGCTGTTAAATTGGAACCTGCTTCTTAACAATGTAATACAAAATGAATGTGGGTGGTTTGCAACGATGTAATTGGCTAGCCGTAAAATTTGTCGGAACTAACGAATGCAGTTTCCATTGAAATAGTGGTAGAGCAGTGAGAAGCTTGTCATAACCGACCTATGAGATTTGTTATATTTCCACACTTTGCACCGGGGATCAGTATAAAAATAAATAGACTTAATATACTATATGTTGGGGCGCTCTCCACCCTTTTCTACAGTAATGGACTGTTCTAAGCACTACATAAAGTAGTAGTGATGATACCTCGAGGAGTACCTCGGAAGTCAGTCAAGAAAGTAAGCCGAGTGAACGAGTCAGTCGGGTATTTCTGGTATGGGACCGGAAGTGTTCTATTTGTCAAACTCTTACGTCTCACGACAATACGTTCGATTAAACCCTTGTTCTGTATTCGACTAACCGCATCTTTTGTAAATACTTCTCGTCCTGGTAATCCACCTGATTTATATTACTACGTCGTTTGTATTTATTTCACAATATACTGTACATGCAACATAACACTATATTTTTTGACTCTATCAAGAGTTGATTCAAACGGAAATAACTAACACTGGTATATTTCAAAGAAGCATGGCTCATGGAACCTACCCTAATTTTTTTTTCATCATTTCACCCCAAGCAAGGCTGTACCGCCACTGATACGGAGGAGGCTACATAAGCGAATTAAATTTTTAGGCAGGAGAATGAAGCGAAAGACGAACCAGTTACAGGGGGTGTCAGAAAAAGAAGTGTGAAGACAGTTGCGAAGGTAGAGAGAAAGGAATGGAACAAGATATACAGGGTGATGTAGAAAGAACTGGAGTCAAATTGATAAGAGATGGGTATTGACATTGCACTTAAATTCCTGGAGGTTGTAGCCGTCAAGAAAGCAACAAAATAAAACGTCCTGTTCGAAATTCCAAACACCTGAAGAAAGCCGAAGCGTACAATGGCCGAAACGTCGTGAATATGGCAACAAATATGAGAACAACAGTTCGAACAATGTAAATAGTGTAAATGATTGTCAAATATTTTTTTTTCTGAAGCTGGTAGACACACACCGATTACATAGCAGGAATGAAATGGCAATCCGTTACACTTAGCCCGTTAAACGATCGCTTTTTTGGATCGGAATCCGGTCGTTAAGTGAGGAATTACCATACTGCCTCTGTTTCCTCCGTGCCATCTATTCATACAAACCCACTAGCTAGGTTATTCAGTGCTTCCTCCTTTCGTTCTTATCTTCAGTATGACCTGTATTTGCTACATTATACAAGTCTTTTTTCCCCTAGAACTATCAGCAGTCTCTATATATGTTAAATACATCTAGTCAGATGAGTGTCGTATTCCTTTTACGAATTTTCATATATTCATTTGTTCTCCGTCCGCATGCAGGCTATTTGGTCCCACTTTAATATATCTGCATTTGTTGTCTGCTTGCGAAAAGAACCTCAAAATCTATTGACGTGTCTCACAGCTTCATTACTAGTCACAGAATTGGTTTAGGGATTCGGAATTTTCCATCCATTCTTGAGCACATCTAATTGTATCTAGAATCTATACGCAAAATGGTTGCTCACAACAGACACCCAGCAGTTGATGACCTCTTTTTCCCGCGTTTTGTATCATTTTCGACGCCATTTTTATGCTGTTTTCCTCTTCTTTTTTTCTCTATGTGATTTTTTTTTCATTCTTCTTTTGTCAGTCTCTGCATTTTTTTAATTCCATCTTCCTTTTTTTTTCTTGTTTTCTTTCCTTCGCTTTTCTTTTTATTTTATTCTTTTGTTTTTTTCTTTACACTTTTTCATTCTTTTTCTTAATTCATATGATACGCAGTTTTATTTCCTCTCTCTCACCTTTTCTTTGTTCTTTACGTTTTTAATTCATTCTCTTCACTTCTTTTTTTATTATTATTTCACCTTTTCTTTCTTCTTTTGCTTTTCTTAGGGATCTTTTTATTTTATTTTCCTCATTTTCTTTTCTTCTTTTGATTTTTTTTTTTTCGGTTTTATTTTCATTCTTCATTTCGTTCACTCTCTTTTAGTTTTCTATTTTATTCTTCTTCTTGTCTCATTTTCTTTGCTTTCTTTTTCTCCTTTCTTTCTTCATCTTTTTCTTTGATCTTTCTATTTCATTCTTCTGGTTTCATTCTCTTCATTTTCTTTTTTGTTTTTCTTTTCTTTTTTCTTTACGTCTTCTTTTTAATTTTTTACTCTTTCTTTTTCATTCTTCTTTTTTTCCTCTTCTTTGCTTCTTTTTTTATTTTGTCTTCGCCTTTTTCACCTGCTTTCTTTTTCACTGTATTTTTTTGCTTCGTTGTCTTCGCTTTTTATTTTTATCTTGTCTTTCTATGATTTTGCCTTCCCCCTTTACGTCCTTATTTCTTCCTTTTTTTTTTATCTTCAATGTTTTTTTCTCTTTGTTTTTCTTCTTTTTTTTTCGCTTTTCCCCGCTTTTATTCCTTTGCCTGACTTTTGTGTCTTCTTCCAACATCCCTGATATTCTTCTTGGCTCTCCTTCTAATTATCATTATTTGTACTTATCCTATTATTCATGCTTTTTTTTTAAACGTGAAAGGTAATTGTATCATCACTTACCTTGCCCTCATTATTATTATTTTTATTTCTCTGGTAGCCTCAGCGGGGTTCTTGTAGTTTTGGTAATATTAGTATCAGTAGTTGTTTTTTACTTTTATTGTTATTTCACTTTTTCTGTTCATTTCAATCAATAAAAAACCATATACACAAATCGAACTGATGTAGTCTTACTGTCTTTTTTCGCTGCTCTTTTTTGTTGTTTTTTCATTCAATAGTTACTTTTATTCCGAGGCAGCAGTTAGTTTTCTATTTTCTTCCCTTCAATACATTAACTCAAGAGACTTGTTTTTTTCTTTTTTTTTCACGGTTGCTTAATGTATCAATCGGCGAAAAATACATTGTCTACATTTATAGCACAATGGTTAAATCAACCGACTGGTGACAGAACATCTAGCTGTTCAATACCAAATGTTCACAGTATTTACATTATTCGGACTATTGTCCTTAACTTTGCTGCGATTTGTACGACGTTTCGGCCGTTGTACGCTCCGGCCTTCTTCAGGTGCTAGGAATTTTGAACCGAACCCTTTATTACGATCACTGGGGTATATGAACTCCATTCCTTGTCGGAAGCCTCAATTGGAAGTCATGAGTGATCTCCCTCTAACACTGCAATTAGGCTACAGCGGTGGTGAACAAATAACTTGCAGAGTTAGAGGGAGATAACTCATGACTTCCAATCGGGGCTTCCAACAAGGAATGGAGTTCATATACCCCCAGTGATCTTAATAAAGGGTTCGATTCAAAATTCCTAGCACCTGAAGAAGGCCGGAGCGTACAACGGCCGAAACGTTCTACAAATGGCAACAAAGATGAGGACAATAGCCCGAATAATGTAAATACGGTAAATACTATCTCATCTCAGAAATAAAGACAAATTAAAAATGTTGAGTACTACTTTTAAGAATATAAATAAAATCCAAACTAAGAAAAATATCGATACATCAAAGTATTAGCGTTTTACATTATTTACATTTTCCGTCTGTTGTCCTTATCTTTATTGTCATATTTACGATCTTTCGGTCGGTGTATGTTTCTGCCTTCTTCAGGTACTAGAAATTTTGAACCGAACCCTTTATTTCGATCACTTGGGTAGATCGTTCTCGTTCTATGCGCAATTCCACTTCCTGATGCTATGTAATTATCTCCCTATGGAACTCACAACATTTTTAGTCAATTCGCTTTCACTAACTAATGGCTTTATCCACTGGGATATGGGTCCTTGAGTACAACGGCCGAAACATCGTGAATATGACAATAAAGATGAGGAAAACAATTCGAACAATGTAAATAATGTCAATACTACATCATCTCAGAAGTATAGACAAATACAAGCGTTTTGTTTTAATTTTTTAATCTCTACACTGTTTATGGCACAAATATAAATATAAGGCCGGTAGGATTAGGAATGGCGTTGTGGTGCAGTGGATATCGACTCGGAACGACAAATCCCAGTTGAATTCCTCGCATTCACTTACGCACAAATACTCTTGGGAAAGGTATTAACCCATCTCTTCCCGCCAGTTATGGGTTAAATAAAAGGACAGATTGGGTTCTATAGCCTTGGCTGGCAACCAGTCTACCGCGGAAAGCAATCTACTGCGGGATAATTATGTGTACCAGAGATTTCAACGAAATTATACTGATTATGAATAGAAGTTTCTTTTTCTTTTGACATTTTCGTTAAAACTTCCTTATGGCTCGTTTTCTCGGCCCATAGCAGTTTTAGTATCTGTCTGTGGAGCTACGTCTTTGTTGCTACATCTCTAAAAATCATTTCTTCATAATGTGAAGCTTAAGCAAATATGATTTTGTGAGTGTGGAAACAGAAGTAATTTTCTCAAAGCAACCGAAGAAAAGTCATGCCTTAGGTGCTACTATAGCGTGAGGTCTACTCAATATAGCATGGCTTTCGGCCTATCACGTTGAATACACCGGTTCTCGCTCGATGAGCGAAGTTAAGAAACGTTGAGCCTGGTCAGTACTTAGCTGGGTGACCGCTTGGGAATACCAGGTGCTGTAAGCGTATAGTGACGGATGTGCGTTGTGGTGCAGTGGATATCGGCTCGGAAAGAGAAATCGGTGAGACGGGTTCGAATTCCAGTTGAATACCCTGGACTCACTTAAGCACTAGTACCCTTGGGAAAGGTATTAATCCGTCCATTCGCTCCAGTTATGGGTTAAATAACAAGAGTAGGACGTGGGGACCCTGCTCTTAGAAACAAATCCCAATGAATCGTGAAAAGAAAAACGTTGTAAAAATAAAATAACCTTACCCAAAATCACTGGTTATGACCTTAAAATGATCCCATAAGGACTGATAGGTCGTTAAGCCTCAAAAACAAACAAACAAACAATATAGCATGAGATCTACTTCCCGTTTTGACTATAGCGTGAGGTCTACCTCAATATATCCTGTACCCAGATGCAGCGTGGAGGTCTACCGTTCCCCTCCGCTCACGTGGTATACATGCTATATTGAGGTAGATGTCAAGCTATAGCCAAAACGGGAGGTAGACCGAATGCTATATTGAGGTAGCCCACACGCTACAGTCGAAACGAGAGGTAGACAATGCTATATTGAGGTAGCCCTCACGCTACAATCGAAACGGGAGGTTAATCTCATGCTATACTGAGGTAGGCCTCATGCTACAGTCGAAACAGTAGAAATATCTCGTGCTATATTAACGTAGGCCTCACGCTACAGTCGAAACGGGAGGTAGACCTCATGCTATATTGATGTAGCCCTCACGCTACAGTCGAAACAGGAGGTAGACCTTACGCTATATTGAGGTAGACCTCACGCTACAGTAGAAACGGTTGGTAGACCTCACGCTATATTGAGGTAGACCTCACGCTATGGTAGAAACGGAAGGTAGACCTCACGTTATAGAGGCTGACGTTACGCTATAGTAGCTCCACATCTTATTCTTTTATATAACAAATCAATTCCGAATATGCGAGATTATAGTCTTTCAGAATTTCTCATCCTATGTAGCTTTTAGAAATTCCTGTTACCTTACTCTCCATAGTTTTGGTATTTTTTTCAGTATTACACCATTTTCACTATACTATAGAAGGTCAGATTCGTTCGAAGCACGTCAAAACATAAATTTCTCCTTCAATATTCAAATTTGATTTTGGAAAAAAATTAACGAGAGAAATTAATAACACCATAAAAACGCATATGTGTATAGCTAAAATGTCTTTAAAATATCGAGATCTACTTAAAGAGCATAAAACAATAGTGGGGGTTGAGACAGTTGTAATAGTAAAAATATATCGTTTCCCATCCATTTACTAAATCTCGTTAGGTAAATTTCTTTATGTTCGCATCTGCTCCTCGTGTCTTCAAAATACCCTGTAAATGTCTAATTCTCCAATTCTCCTTTTCTCGCTTCAAGCGAGTCTTTTGAAATTTTTTTCAGTGTAGGTCTTCTTTTTGCATTTTGCATCCATTCTCCTTAAAACAACCACGTTGCTTATCTGATCTGTTTGGTATTTTTCTGAAACAAATATGTCTTGCCTCAAGCCTCCTCTTTATCTGTTGGGAAATTTTCCATTATTCTTTGCTATATAAGATTGGTATTATACAGGATTATATCATTCTCTTCGCTCCTAATGAAATTTTCTTTTTTCTTGATATTTTACCAAAATTTTAGAAAACATCATTCCCTGTTTTAGTGCACCTTAAGATTTGTGTCACAGTTTCTATTGTTCATTAAAACATTTCCCAAATAAATTTATTCGTCATCTGTTATACCGCTGATATGTTAGTAAATAACAAAACATATCGCTGGACTTACACTGAAAAGTACGAGCAATAAGTAGAGCTATTGCAGTAAATATTTTCTTAAATATTAGATTATATGAAATAAGTGTTGGATAAGTGTTGGATATGCTGCACATAATCCGTCTTAGTCGCCGGCCAATTAGGGTACCAAACCTCTCCAATGTCCATCGGGAAAAACAAGGAATTCAATTCTGAATTCGTGGAAGAATGTTATGGTGATGTTCTTTTCCCGTTTCTGGAACTTCCTTCCATTTGTTTCCTTCCCTGATATATATAGTTATTCAGTTAAGTGCCATACGTGATACACGCTTGAGCGATCATGTCCCGAAAGAGACATGACTGACTGGGCAGAAGATTATCCCGCAGTAGGTTGCCATTGCTTTCTGCGGTAGACTGGTTGCCGACTAAGGCTATAGAATCCAATATGCCCTGCTATTTAACCCATAACTGGAAGGAAGAGACGGATTAGTACCTTTCCCAAGGGTATTTGCGCGTAAGTGAATGCAAGGAATTCAACTGGAATTCGAACTCGGCTCCCCGATTTCTCGTTCCGAGCCGATATCCAATGCATCACAATGTAGCTATTCCAAAAGTTTAAATGCAACGTAAATTGCCATCTTTTTTCTCCTTGATTTTTATTCCAGGTACCTCGTTTTTTTTTCCCTCGATGTAGCCCCCTGCGCATCAGTGGCGGCCCTGCCTTGCTTGGGGTGAAATTATTTTAAAAAAGATAATAAAATAAAAAAAAACATGAGTTTCGATTTCTTTTATATCCTAATAATTGCAGAGTATGTAGACATCCTTATCGTAGTATTCGACTTTATCCTGGTATGGCAAAAGAACACGATTATGTGGCGCAGGGGGAAGATCGGACTCCCAACTGGAGTAAAGACGATCTTAACTGATTCACTGAATATTGTTTCAGAATTGAGGAGACAGAAACAAAACGAATTATGGTTTTTTTGACAATGTGTCCAGTGTCACATTTAATAATTGACCAAAGGAGAAGAGAATGCAAAATTCAAACTGATAGAAAACGCAAACAGATAGATAAATACATATATACATCGATCTAAACTTATTTATAAATGGAACTTTGTCTGTGTGTGTGTGTCTCTTTGTGTGTGTGTGTCCGTCACCTATAGACTCCGAAACGGCTGAACCGATTTTCTTGAAAATTTACATAGTTGTACTATAAGCGCCTGCTAGGTTTTGTGTCGAGGTACCCCCGATAAATATCGATAAACGATAATCGGAAAAATCGGGTTATACAAGGAGTGGGCCGATGTTAATCAAATTTGATACACGCATAGACAAAGACATAAGAAAAGATATTCAGAATTTTCAAGGTTGCAGTTCTTACAATAGTGCAGAAAATCGATAACATATATATAAAAGGCAGGATGTTTTTGTGTGTGTTTGTTTATCTGCCTGTATGTCTGTATTTTTTTTTTTGCTTCGGGTTTGGCTTTAAGTAGGTATAATTGTAGTTCTTAGTCCCAGCCATGACACCATTTACTCAGAGGACTTATTTAGCCTTCGAAATTCAGTTTACGACGAAAACTTATTTGATATCGATACCAGGAAATCAAGATTTGACTTACATCCATTCATTTTTCTTTCAATCTACGGTTTCGCTTTAATTGGAAACAACTGTTGCTTTTTTGTCTTTCGTGCCAATGTCCAAAGAGTCTGAGTTCCAGAACCATGGATTAGTTTTAAAGCTTTCATTACACCCGAGCAACGCCGGGCTATGCTGCTAGTACACACATACATAGATGCCTATATATATATATATATATATATATATATATATATATATATAAAGATTTTACTATCTATCTATCTATCTATCTATCTATCTAGATAGATAGATAGATAGATAGATAGATAGATAGATATACACACTACCGACCACGATTATTAGGCCATCCAAGTTTTACAAAATAAATAATGATGTATTTCATACTATTTTTAGTATTTATTGCCAAGGGGATAATTCAACTTGAAAATAGAATTTTTTTTTTTTGTTATTATTACCTTACAAAATTTCACAAGGCAACCAGAAAGCCTTTGGTTCAGCCATCCAATAAAAAGAATAGATTAGCATGGGAAAAGAGCGCAAAAACTGGACACCAGAACAGCTCATTTGATACACTTGTTATTGTGATGTATTAAAACTGGGGTATCCTAATAATGATGGCCGATACTCTCTCTCTCTCTCTCTCTATATATATATATATATAGATAGATAGATAGATAGATAGATAGATAGATAGATAGATAGATATATGTATATTCTAAATCATATTTTAGAACATGTACAAATTTGTTTATATATATCCACTACAAATCGTACATTAGTTTCGACAATGAAACTACAATGTCTCATCAGGAGGTATCTACCTGATGAGACATTGTAGCTTCAATGTCTCAAAACTACAATGTCGAAACAAATGTACGATTTGTAGTGGATATATATAAAACAAATTGTACATGTTCTAAAATAAATTTAGAATAAATATTCAAAGCTCTATATATTATATATCGAGCGTTTTAAAAAAATTGCCTTCGTTCCCTATTCACTCGGATATATATATATATATATATATGGTACCAGATGAAAAATCTAAATACGCAAATAAACACCTAAATGGAAAGAATGATTCATCTTACTTGTTTCTCTCAAAAAGGTATGTGATGTTGTAAATTTGTAATGCGGTTCTATGACGTCACACCACGTGAGAGCTCGAAATGATAACAGAACCATATATTTAAATGCAATGTAATGTGTTATGACCAGATTTAAACGTGATTTTATTAAATGTCAGTTGTTTTAATTTAATTTACAAATTTATGAGCTGCGTTTTCTATTTGGTGACTGGTGTCGTTGCTTAGCAAAGCTTTATATCAACACAAGATAAAATCTTCTTCGATTTTGGAAGTTCTTATGTTAAGGTCCCTGTAACCTCTCTGAAGATGGCTTATGTGAGCCGAAAGCTTAGAACTAACTTAATAAAAAATTATCCAAATGTTGGAGAATTTTTGTCTTTATTTTCGCCTGAAACTAAAGTCAAAATACGATGTTTAGAACGGCTCATGATTAAACATAATAGACATTCATTGTCTCTTATATTTAATAATATATGTTTAGAAAATTATCTGCTGTCTCGATATACATATATATATATATATATATTTTAGAACATGTACAATTTTTTTTATATATATCCACTACAAATCGTACATCAGTTTCGACAATGTAACTATAATGTCTCATCAGGTGGTATCTACCTGATGAGACATTGTAGTTTCAAAGTCTCAAAACTACAATGTCGAAACAAATGTACATACTATAGTCATCAGCATCGCTGTATCACAGCTCATCAGTACGGTTAGACTCCGACCGCTTCCTAACCCAGAATTGAGACCCGACCGAATTGGCATCAGTCGGCGATTCTACCTCTGGGCCACGAGCGTCCTGTAGAAGAAGGCAAACGTTTTAGCGCGTATATCATTATACACGCCGAATAGCTAGCGTGCTCTAATTTATTACTGAATGAGCGATGCGTATATGCCGGAGTAGCTACTGTTTTCTATGTCTCCTACACTTCCAGAGTGTGAGAGCGTTAATACCATAGTCATCCGCATATATATATATTGATTTAAACATAAGAATACGTACATAAACGCATGGATATATATGCATACATAGTTATATATATATGATTGTGCGTAAGAATGATAAAAAATATCCTATCATGAACTATGTAATTGGAATTGAGTTCACTATAATGACTTCGACATAAATATTTCACGTGTATAATGGGGCACCTCAGTGTAAGGTGAGATATGTTTCTCATATATATGGGTGCACCTAATTTTGTGCATGATTCTATAGAATTTTGTGTATGTTTCTATATATATTATTGTATTTATTATTGTGTGTATAAGGGCACACCTATGTATAAGTGTATTTCATATACAAGAATGGACCTAATTATGTATACGTTTTTCCATCATGTGAGAACACCTGATTATATGTGGGTTATGTTAATCTTGGATGCAGTCAATTGTGCATTCTTGAACTGATTATACCTTCATTCTACCCATATGTGTACAGGTTAGTATCAACAATCCGAATGGGGTATGCCGGTATATATGGATATATATGTGTAATATTTATTAAGAGGGTGAAAAGAAAATATACCACCTCGTTTGGGAGTTAAGTGTACACAGACGTACATTGTCTTTATGCATGGGGGTATATAAAAAGTTGCTCGTATACTTATATATATATATATATATATGTATGTATGCGTGAATCCTCTCCTCATAGATTTGCGAGTGTTTGAACACAATAATTGTATGTGGATACAAAGAGATAAATGTAGGTATGAAGAACACATTTAAGAGCATATATACGTATGGATGTGAGGATGTATGGAAATATGAAAATATATGCGTAATTTGGGAGTATTTGTGAGAATTAATAGCATAATTATATATATATATATATATATATATATATATATATATATAACACTATTTATACGCGCGGAAATCCCGTCTTTATGAAATGTACATGTGTGAGTGTACGAACGCAAGGAACCGTATGTAGACACGAAAAGGTGTAGGTCCGTAAGTATGTATAAGCATAAACAAAGTTACATTTGTAAGTATATATGGGAATGTACGCATATGTATATATGGATATAGGTCAATATAAATGGGTGGGTTAGTTTATTGGGTCACACAAACAAACGTATCCATGAAATTAAAAGTTTCTTCAGAGGTCAACCCCTTCACGGCTAGTCTGAAGACTCCCTGCCGATCTGATGCCAATGCCTAAGTCCTAACTCTCTTTTCCTTTTTCTCTTTTCCTTCTTCTTATTTTTATTTTTATTTTTATATTTTTCATTCTTCTCTTCAGTTAACGAAAATGTTTATTCCGGCAAAATTTTTTGTACCAAATGGAAGGAATATTGCGTGGTCTGATGAAATCAGCTAATTAAGCTCATTGAGATGAATTATAATTTATAACCAATTTAAATGTTGTGTTGAGTTTTCCTTCATAAATATCATATTGCTCTGGATAACATTCATTGAGCTCTCTATATAGATATAACACTTAGCATTTTATAGTAAATTAATCTTGTTGGATTATCCTCACCGTTTACGGACTGGACATCTATATCTATATATATATTTATATACTAGTTGTATGTAATTAAATATATATATATATATATGTGTGTGTGTGTGTGTGTGTGTGTGTGTGTGTGTGTGTGTGTGTGTGTGTGTGATCTGAATACGTATCTACCTGTGTGTGTTTATATATATATATATGTTTGTGTGTGCGTGCGTGCGTGTGTGTGTCATATGTACACATTCACATAGTGGTTCGATGTGTGTTACGTATTTATATATATATATATATATATACGTAAAAAAATCACAAGATCGCCAAAACCTACCGCGGTTTCACACAACGGCTCGTCAGCTGACGAGCCGTTGTGTGAAACCGCGGTAGGTTTTGGCGATCTTGTGATTTTTTTTACGTGTCTTTGCTCTACATTGCTTCCTCTTAGTTATTCCGCTTTGGTTAGTTCTGTATCGAGCACTTTTTCTTTCTTTGTGGTTGGTTCCGTTTGGGTTTTTTTTTCTTTACTACGGGATATTGTATGTATTGTCTGTATTCCGCAGTTTTCTTTTTTTTTTTCCCCTCTTGTCCAACGCCTTATAGAGTTAGATTCTGTCTGTTATTTGTTGTCCTCAAAGTTTATTTTCGTATAATTTTAGGATTTAGATACTTACAGAGTCGGTCTTGTTATTATATATATATATATATATATACGCACATGCATATTTGATTTTCTTAAGTTAATAAAGAAATATATTATATATCTAGATGCCTATCAACCAAAATACAAATGATGACACACTCGTGCCGCAGGAAGAAATGTTTATAAATATTTACAAGCGTTCCTTGAACAAAACAACATGAAAAACTTAAGACACACACACACACACACACACACACACACACACACACACGAAATTCAAGCGCGAAAAAAATCTCTCTCTCTCTCACACACACGATAAATTCAAATAGCACTCCCACAAAAAAAAAACAATAAAGTGAACTAGATGACCCATAGAGTAGAGTTGAATCAAAATCATTGAAAACAATTTTGAAGTATAAAGATGAAATCAAATTTCGCAAGTCAGTAAAAAAACCTTTACGGTCAATGAAGGTGACAGAAAAAACTTAACGTGCGAGTGTTAAAAAAACACGCACGCACACATATGAACCTTATGACGTACTTACCGCTTGACTTATCTATTTATACACGATACCTAGGCCATCAGAAAAGCAAACGGATCTTGACATGTGAAATCACAAGTTTATTCGCCTGAAGAGAGTCAACTTTAGCCCCGAAACACGTGTAGTGACACAAATTATGGACCCTTAATATATCATACAAAAAGCGAGTAATAATAATAATAATAATAATAGCAGCAATAAATCTACACTTTAGACAAAATGTTCACGGCTTCTCGCACATTTATTATATATATATATATATATATATATATATATATATATATATATTAGAAACAAACACATACACAAACATCTTGCCTTTATATATATATATGTTATCGATTTACTGCACTATTGTAAGAACTGCAACCTTGAAACTTCTGAATATCGTTTCTTATGTCTTTTTCTATGAGTGTATCAAATTTGATTAAAATCGGACCACTCCTTCTATAACCCGATTTTTTCGATTATCAATTTTAGATATTTATCGGGGGCACCTCGACACAAAACCTAGCTAAGAACACTCGCAGACGCTTATAGTACAACTGTGTAAATTTTTAAGAAAATCGGTTCAGCCGTTTCAGAGTCTATAGATAACGGACACACACACACACAGAAATACACACACACATACAAACACGCAGACAAAGTTCCATTTATAAATAAGTTTAGATGTGTGTGTGTGTGTGTGTGTGTGTGTGTGTGTGTGTGTGTGTGTGTGTGTGTGTGTGTGTGTGTGTTAAATTGTCAAATGTCTCTGATCGATCAACTTTCAATGATTTCTCTTTAGGCCCTCATCAGTCCTAAACAATAAAAAGCAAATCTTTTTCTTCCATTTCTTTATCGGTAATTATTATTTATTCAAATATGATTGTAATCAAATATCCGCTTCCTCTCTCGATTCCGTTTCGTAATTTCTTCCCCTTCCCTCCTGCTACAGAAACTTGTAATTTTTTTTCTTTCTTTTACTTTTTCACTGACGTTACTTCCATCTTTAGAGCGGTTCTACTCAGAGAAGAATTGCTCTAATTAAGAGGCCAGCGGTATTTCATTTTATTTCCATGCGTGTAGGATGGCCCTGTCGATAACTTTAATGATCCGCTCAAGCATCAGTCATTTTTGGAATTGATTGTGTAAATTGTTTTGAGTTTTGATTCCTTCTTCGGTTTCGCTCTTCTTTGTAAATTCTTCATTTCCTCTTCAATCAGTTTTTCGTCTTCAATTTCTAGCCGTTTTTTTTATTCTGACCAGAAATTCCGAGCGCTCTACCAAGTAGGAAAGGATTATTCGAATATCCCTTATATGTGACCGCTCTCACACCCTGATTGAGCACTCTGGGAAAATAGTAGACGTTCATAAACAGTAGCTACTCTGGCCTCTGGCATATACGCATCGCTCATTCAGTGAAATGAATTAGAGCGGCCTAGCTATTGGGCGCGTATAATGATATGCGCTAAAAAGTCTGCCTACTTCCACCGAACGCCCATAGAGTCGCCTTTTCGGTCGGGTTTCAATCCTGGGTAAAAAAGCAAACGGAGTCTAACCGTACTGATGAGCTGTGATACGGCGAAACAGATCTGTCTGCGGATGACAATATATATATATATATGTGTGTGTGTGTGTGTGTGTGTGTGTGTGTGTGTGTGTAAACATGTTACGGAAATTACCAGATTTAAACGTGATTTTATTAAGTGTGGATTGTTTGGATTTAATATAGATGGCCTCCAATATCTGAAGGTTCTTTTTACTGTGTGTATGAATGAGGATAATTGTATTGTTGACTAAAATCTGTCTGATATTGAAGATATCATAATGTACATGGTCTCCAATATTTTTCAGATATTGGAGGCCATCTACATTAAATCCAAACAACCCACACTTAATAAAATCACGTTTAAATCTGGTCACAACACGTTACATTGCATTTAGACATATGGTTCTGTTAACATTTTGAGCTCTAACGCGGTGTGACGTCATAGAACCGCATTACAAATTTGCGAACTGCGTTTGTTATTTTTGGTAACTATTGCCGTTACCTAGCGGAGTTTTATGTCAACATAAAATAAAATCGTCGCTGATGGTAGATGTTATTGTGTTTAAGGCTTAATAACCTCTCTGAAGATGGCTCATGTGAGGCGAAATCTTAGAACCGAATGAATAAAACATTATCCAAATGTTGGAGAATTTTTGTCTTTATTTTCAACTGAAGTTAAAGCCAAAATACGACGTTTCGAACGGCTCATGATTAAACATAATAGGCATTCGTTGTCTCTTATATTTAACAGTATATGCTTAGAAAAAAATATATATATACACACGAGATTATATTTATACTCGTCTCGAAAACCTTTCTCGATAATATCGAACGAAGGAAAAATTGTTTTAAAAAAAGAAAGAACTAAGGGCATGAAAGACATTCAAAAGTGTTCGGACCGAAATGAGCACGAAGCCCAAAGAAAAAAACCGACACGAGTAATCATCTAACAGAAAGTGCTCAATACAAAGGTAGAGCAAACTAAACAAATAGCACCTAATGATCCAGACGAACCTATCTAGGTTTCACCTAAACAGATCGTCAGGGAAAGTTGGCTTTCTCTGACGATCCGTTTAGGTGAAACCTAGGTAGGTTCGTCTGGCTCATTAGGTGCTATATATATATATATATATATATAGTTAAATAAAAAGAAGACAAGAGGAAAACTGTATTTAAATCGCCTACGCGTTTCGTCCTGGGATGGACTTTATCAAGGCAAAAAGACAAAATGAGCTTTATTCTAAATTATCTATCTATAAACAGTGTTACTGTTGGCAACTATAAAAACGCTCACAAATCATTCATAAAGATTAACAGAATATTTTAGTTTTAGAATTCCTTCATGGGTAGTGCAAAGTGACGAGATGTTAAAATGAAGGGAATTCAATCGTTTTTTTTTTTGGACTTTTTATTATGTATGTTAGTCCGTTTTAGTATAATTTCCATGAGCAAATCTGTCTTCTTTTTATTTAACCATCCTGTCCATAATTTCAGATCATAACTGAGTATATATATATATATATATATATACTACCGGCCATAATTATTAGCCCACCCCAATTTTTTAAAAGAAGTAACGTATTTCATACTATTTTTAGTGTTTATTTCCAAACGGATAAGTGTAAATGAAAATAGAATAGTTCTTTTGTTATTATTACTTTGCAAACTTTTACAAGGCAGCCAGGAAGCCTTTGCTTCGGTCAGCCAATAAAAAAACAGACTAGCATCGAGAAGAGAGCACAAACTGGACACCAGAACAGTTAATTTATTGCACATATTATTGTGCATTATTAACAAAGAATCCATTCTATTTTCATTTAGAATTATCCACTTGGCAATAAATGCTAAAAATAGTATGAAATGCTTCTTTTTTTTAAACTGGAGTTGCCTGATAATTATGGCCGGTAGTACATATATATATATATAATTGAAATTAAAATATCGAGAAGACCCTTACATAACGTGGTGTATAATGAAAACAGCCAAACCGGACAACGGCGGTGAAATATGTAGACTATGCCAAGAGGAAAAGTTAGCTATTATGTTATTCCGCACCCATCCACCCCCGCTCGCAAAATATCAATTACTAAATGAAAGAACAGAAATGATGCCCAAGTGTAACCAAAGCAACAAATACCTATTAGGATCATACTATCATGCATGAAAACGTTCAAACATCTCATTTTGAAAATTGTGCGTTAATAAGAATCCCATGTAACGTGAGCGCTCTTGAAAAAACGGTAAAATCAGTTATTGCAAATATAGAATAATAGTCAAAAGTTCTATAAGTGCATTGAACACGTTTTAATACAGCTGTTTACTGGTCTAATTTAATTAAGACCAAAACCTAATTTATTAATTTTTTTTAATCATGTCGCCCAAAGCAAGGCATTCCACTGGCACTATAGCGCAGGGGGTTACACAGGGCGAAAGACGAGCTAGGAGGTACATAGGGGGAGAGTTGGAGAGAATGGGAGGTTTAGTGTGTAAGGAGGTGTCTACTGACCTTACATTTAAACTCCTGGAGGTTATAGCCGTCGGGGAAGCAAGCATGCGAAAGGGAATTCTACAGGCGGGAAGTGCCAGAAAAGAAGCTGTTGGAATAGAAATTGAGGTTACATTTCATCGGTTTCACTGTAAAAGGGTGGGACCTAGTTGCCAATCTAGTATCTCGTGCAAACTCATACCTAGGGGGCACTAGTGATTTAATTTCATCAGAGCAGAAGCCATGAAAGTATTTATAGAAGAGGCACAGGGAAGCCACGTCACGCCGGTGGGAGAGTGACTGTAGGCGGTCAGCTAAGTCGGTATCAATCATGTTACAGATTCTTCGCTGTATTTTGTCAAGAAGCCCGAGGAGAATAGTAGGGGCACCCGACTAGATGTGGCAACAGGATTCAAAACACGGGCGGATGGTAGATTTGTATAAGTAAAGGATAGATTCAGGCGGAAAGAATTTCCGGGCCCTGCACAGAGAACCAACTTTCATAGCAGCGGATTTAGCAATGGATTCGACGTAGTCATTCCATTGATGTCCGCTGAGAGTGTCAGGAAAGTAGGCGTACTGTTTTAGTCTCTGGGAGGCATGTCTGTTCCATGCTAATGGGAGGGAGGTGCGGTCGTCTGTGGTGGTTAATTGACAGCAGCTTCGTTTTGGAAGAATTTAATTTTACGAGCCATTTCCTACCCCAATCCACCACGGATTGGAGGTCCTTTTCAAGCTCAGCCGCGAGGTTTGCCTTATCATCAACACCAGATTTTTGATCGAGGCGAGCGTATACTGTGGTATCATCGGAGTACATGCCTACTTGTGATCTAATAGCATCAGGGAGATCATTGATGTAGATTGGAAAGAGCGTAGGAGCTAGGATAGAGCCTTGGGGGACACTTGCGATATATAAAACGAAATCTCAATGTTTATATCCGTCATTTAAATAGTCATTTCTACGAAGGTTTCCTCGCTTCTTCAGCAACGGCGAAACGAAAATTTTATTTAATTGTATTCAAATGACAAAAGATTTTATACCGGTAGAAGTCCAAAAACACATCAATCCACAGGAAAATCCATCCACCTACAGGAATATATATATATATATATATATATATATATATGTGTGTGTGTGTGTGTGTGTGTGTGTGTGTGTGTGTGTGTGTGTGTGTGTGTAATAATATATATAATATATAATATAATAAAAATATAATATACATAATATAAAATATTATATATATATATAAAATATAATTATATATTATATATATATATATAATATATATATATATATATATATATATATATATATAATGCATAATATATAACATATAACATATATAATATTTATGTATATAATATATAATGAAGGAAAACTCAAGTTGCTATTGAAGTTTCAAGCTCTCACGATCTTCAGGCACCTGAGTATCACCAGAGCGTGAAACTTCAGCTGTATCTCGTGCTCTCCTTCATTGACTGTTGACATTGTGAAACTTTTCTTTTTAATATTTTATATTCTAGTCGTTGAGAACTTTAGTTTACTGTGTAGGTAGATGTTTAGTTTTTTGGTCTTTCTTTTCTCCTTCTTATTAGGTTTTCTGCCAAGTTGTCTGTTGGACACTCCAACATTGTTATATTTTTTGTACACACACACACACACACACACACACACACATATATATATATATATATATATAGCAACAATGTCTTGAAATACGAGCGTACCAACATACGAGCTGAATTTTGAGATACGAGCCAGTTTCTGTTATGTATCCACTAGATGGCGCAGTGAGAGTCAAGCATCGTGAGTACTTCCACTCACAGTGCACGTGTTCAATTCAGACTGGAAGGATCTCGTGTTGTGATGTTGCGTATTGTGTCTTTCTAGTCGTTATTTTGCAAAAATCCTTTAGTGATACCATGTGTCTGGAGAAAGTACGCGTAAAGAGCAATGGTGACAGGCCTAAACGTATGATTTTACTTAGGGTGAAGCGGGAAATTCTTTTAAAAAGATAAAGAAAATAAAAAAGGTGAACCAGTAATGGATTTGGTGAGACAGTATGAGTTTTCTACATCGACGATATTGATACTGAAAGACTCTATCATGAGTATAGCAGCAGCCAAGGGAGTAAAGAAAAAATGTAGTCAGAGTAATGGATAAAACGTAATTGTTTATAAGATTTCTAAAATTAAATGATCAAGTTAATCTTCTTTATCATATACTAGGCTAGCCATTGCTCGGTGAGATTAGCGGTCGCTTGTCTAGCTGTTGTTGTCCCCGCCCCCCCCTCTCTCTCTCTCTCGCTCGCTCTCTCTCTCTCTCTCTCTCTCTCTCCACCTCTTCTTCGTCTGTTGAACAATGAATTTATTATTACGTCATTTCTCATCATATTTCGATTTCTGCTATGGTCACACTACCAACCATGTCTGCGGGAAGACCTAAGGCAGGTCGTGGTGTGTTGCTATGGCTCCATTTCATGTTTTTTCTATCTCCCTTATCATCCCTAGCGTTACATAGACAAAGTTCTCCTTAGTGTGTGGGCTGTACTTAAATAAGACAATTTGTTTATATCTCTTAAGCTGGGGTTTCCAGGGATTCTTTCAATGTGTTGTTTTGTTCCATTTTTTATCATTCCAAGTGCACCTACTATCACTGGCAGGACTCTTGTTTTCAATTTCCACATTTTTCTATTTCAATTTCCAGGTCTTTATATTTTGACAGTTTCTCGAAGTCTTTGATCGCCATGTTACAATTCGCTGGACAAGCCATATCAATTAATAGACAAGTTTTTTTCTTTCTGGTTTTCAATAATAATGTCCGGCCTATTTGCTTCAATTTTTCTGTCTGTGTAGATGGTGTAATCCCATAGAATGGTTACATCTTCTATTTCTGTAACCAGTGCTGATTGATGCTCTTACCAGTGTTTGTTTACAGGTTTTCCATAATGTTTGCACATTGTCCAATGTAAATATTGCCCAACTCTATCGTGACGATTTTTATATTCATTTGGGGCAAGCACAGAACAGCCTGAGATTAGGTGGTCTATTGTTTCTTGGTGTTTATCACAGAACCAACATTTGGATCCACATTATTATTTGCCTGAAAGTTTCTAGTAAAAAGACTTTGGCCTTGCGCTGCAAGAATAAAGCCTTCAGTCTCAGACTTTAATCCAAATGCACGTAACCATCGATGTGTATTAACTTTATCAGCATTGGTTTATTTGGCACGTTCGGGATTTTGGCTTGCCAGCGTTGTTTCATCTGTTCAAGGAATTATTATTATTATTATTATTATTATTATTATTATTATTATTATCATAGCATATTAGTGCTTATTTATATATTACTATTATAATTTTGTATGTGTGCTTTAATATTTCTGTATATTATTTAAATTTTAATACATTGATATTTTGTATTTTAATACTAAATATCATATCATTGAAAGAGTCTAACCATTAACAACTTATTTCCAAAAATGTCGACTGGAGTATCTGTACCCGACTTCCCACCCCGAACTGAGGACTAACTGACTGACATACACATTACTCCCTCGGTGGTCTCCAAAATAATTTCAAGGCTTGACCTCCCGTAAAGCGAGCGGTGGTAACGGAAAACCAATTATTGTCATAAATAAATGTGCTTCTGAACTCTCCTCTGTTCTCTCTAAACTCTATAACTATTGCCTCTCTGCGTCTTGCTTTCCTGCCTGCTGGAAATCCTTCCCTGTGGTTCCTATATATAAAAATACCGCAGAACACTATGATCCCGCTAATTATCGCCTTATCAGCCTCCTACCGATCTTTGGCAAACCTCTTCTACAAATACTTTCACGTCTTGTGTGGAGATGAACTTAGCACACTGGTACCCCAATATATGAATTTACTGGAGCCACAAGATTAGCACCCTTTTATTGTGAAACCAATAAATTATAAACGCAAATTCTACTTCATCAGCTTCTTTTCTCGCACTTCCTGCCTGTGGAACTCCCTTCCGTTTACTTGCTTTCTCTCTTAAAGAATAGTCATCTCCTGTCTCACTAACCTGCATCCTCTCTCTCATGCTCTTTTCTTCGTCCACTCCACTCTCATCAGTATTCTCATCCTTCTCTTACCCTCTTCCTGACACCCCCTGTAACCTGTCACTCTTTCTCATAACTTTCCTTCCTACGTAACACCCTGCTCAACAGTGGCAGTAAAATGCCTTGCTTGGGGCGATATGATTAAGAAAAATATTCATTTATAAAAGTTCGCTAAATAATTGTATATATAATTTCACTAAAATTTTAAACGGTAATATATTTCGTTTTATCATTTACACACATACTAACTTTACCGACTAATAAACGCACACATTCAGACATGATTCAGTTATAGTATAGTCGTACGGTGGGGTCACCAGTATGTTTCTGATGTGGTTGTGATAATGTATTAATGAAGCCCAGGCTTGTACGAACTATACCACAACGTCTTTTTTCTTTCTTTTTTTTTTTTTTTGTCTTTCTTTGAGTTGGTTGCCATTCGTGGAATCTCCGACAACTGAAGCGAGGCTCCACACACGTTCGCGTGTGCGAGCTGAGAGCAAAGCAAAAAGAAGAGAACAGCAAAGAGACCGTATTCGCGTGTTTGTTGTTTCTATATCTTTGTAACGCCTACGCGTTTCTGCTTTGATTTTGGCGCAGGCGTTAGCGATTGGTTGGCTTCCACATGACGTCAGTTGACGAAGTAAGCAATGTCCAGGTTATAGAAAAGAAGGAAAGGAAATATGTGTAGAGATAAAAAGAGAGATCAAGTTTCTCTATCACTCTATTCGTAAAAAGGAAAGGGTTTATTTCAATACGCTTACTATTATTCACCACACTCTCATACACATACATTCATACATGATTCTTTCATTTTATTTTCAGAAAGGAAATCGTCTGTCGCTTGTATACATTATTTTGCTACAATTTTGAACGGAAATGTATTTCGTTGTGTCATTCACGCACACTCACGTTATCGGCGCATAAACACACGTAATAGACTTTCATTTATAATATCCATTTATTGCTTTATTACTGATATATCTCCGTTGTGGTACAGTGGATATCGGCTCGGAACGAGAAACCGGGGAGCCGAGTTCGAATTCCAGCTGAATCCATTGTATTCACTTACGCGCAAATACCCTTGGGAAAAGTATTAATCCGTTTCTTCCTTCCAGTTATGGGTTAAATAATAGGACATATTGGGTTCTGTAGCCTTGGTCGGCAACCAGTCTACCGCAGAAAGCAATGGCAACCTACTGCGGTATAATCTTCTGCCCAGTCAATCATGTCTCTTTCGAGACATGATCGCCCAAGCGTGTATCACGTATGGCACCTAAACTGACTGACTGATATATACCGGAAAGGAATATCAGTGTAAAGATTAGTGGAAGAATGGAAGAATGGAACTTCACACAGGAATACGATATAACGGATTTATTGTACTATTGTACTACTGTACAATTAACAATAAGATACAGATAAGCAATCAACGAGTAGGAGCGGAATAAACTATCAAGTCGAGAATGCCTTCGCCTAAGATGTTTGCGCTCCCTCGTACCGCTTCTCACCGTCCTTTAAAGTCTACAGCATTCCATTCTCGGAGATGTACCACTATAACAATTATATATATATATATATATATATATATATATATATATATATATATATATATACTCTCTATACTGATGCTATAAAATAGAACTACATAGCAATTTGGCACTTAATCCTCTTCGAGCTGGTTCCCTTATGACATACTTTATCCAGCGTCATTTCCATTGAAGGAAGCATTACTGGAACTTTTCTTTTGTTGGGTGGGGTGACAAGCAGCTGCCTCGTCACATTCTTTTGTATTCGTTGAGACGTCGTCAAATCCTTTTTTTTTTTAAGAGGAAAATGTCGCAAACGGCAGAATCTGGAGAATATGGTGATTGTTCGGCTTGGGTAATGTCGTTCTTAATCAAAAAGTGCAGTACAAGCCATGGATACTTTTGAAAGCTCTACAGTGCGGTGAAACAACAATAAACTACACACTTTTCTTTAAAGTATTGCAATAAATAACAGAAACGGAAATGGGCATTATAACGTTTTACGTATTTTAGTTTCGTTGCCATAGCAAAAGTTCCGATACTTTTTGATCAGACCTCGAGTTTTTATTTATTTTTTTTATTTTTAAGCAAGGTATTTTATTGCCACTGTTTTGCAGGGGGTTACATAGGAGGAAAGTTATTAGAGTGACAGGTTATAGGGGGTGTCAGGAAATGGATAAGAGAAGAATGAGAATACTGATGAGAGTGGAGTAGACGGAAAAAAGAGCATGAGAGAGAGAGAGGATGCAGTGAGTATGTGTGTGAATGATAAAACGAAATATATTTCGTCTTAAAATTCTAGCGAAATTATGTATACAAGTCTTAAGCAAAATTTTTATAAATAAATACATTTTTCTATAATCATATTTTACTTCCACTGTTGAACAGGGGTTAAATAGGCGGAAAGTTATGAGAAGGAGTAACAGGTTACAGGGGGTGTCAGGAAGAGGGTAAGAGAAGGATGAGAATACTGATGAGAGTGCAGGTTAGTGAGAGATAGATGACTATTGACATTACATTTAAATTCTTGCAGATTGTAGTTGTCGGAGGGAATTCCATAGGCGGGAAATGCGAGAAAAGAAGCTGATGGAATAAAATTTGCGCTTACATTTTATGGGTTTCACAGTAAAATACCTAGTTGTTAATCTTGTTGCTAGAGTAAATTCATTTATAGGGGGCACCAGTGAGATAAGTTCATCGGAGCAGAAGCCGTGAAAGAATTTTCTTTTGTAGCTTTTACATATCTTGAGAAAAATATCTATGTTGTTTCCTCTTGTTGATTTTGAATACATAGTACTTCTTCGATTAAACTAAGTGTCATTCAAAGATATACAGAAAGTCCAGTCTACTCTATAATTTAACCAATATATTTTTCTCTTTGCGAAATAGAGTATTTTCGGCACGCCATATGTGAAGTGTCGACGAACTCGCAGCAGCAACCGAACGTGGTCAGACAGGACACCTAGCAGATTAATCTAGTGTTGCTAAGACCGTGAGAGCTTGATGGTGGCAAAGTGGCTTTCGTCGGATCAATGCCTTCACACGCATGAAATATAGCGGCAGAGAAATGATAGAATTATATTTTTTTAAAGAGTATATGTGCAAAAGTGATTGCAACATGCTGAACGAGAAATTAGCTAGCCGGTTCCACGCTGGCAAACGTTGTAAAGTAATAAGAAATTAAAAGGCAATAAAAAAGCAGCAAAATAATATCCAAACCCCGCACTCCCATCTATTTGCTCAAGTTCATCAAGTATGTTATGTTTTGCTTTCAACTATCTCTCTTATATTCTTTGGGAAATTGTATATTCAACACTAACCAATCAGCTATTTATACATTGTCCAAACATGCACCACGCTGTCACATAAGTATTTTGTCATTTGTCAAAATTTACCGCAATTCGTGCACATATAGATGAAGATTAGACAACTATACAAAGTCGTATCTAAACTTATTTATAAATGGAACTTTGTCTATGTGTGTATATCCGTTACCTATAGACTCCGAAACGGCTGAACCGATTTTCTTGAAAATTTACAGAGTTGTACTATAAGCGTCTGCGAGTGTTCTTAGCCAGGTTTCGTGTCGAGGTACCCCCGATAAATATCGAAAATTGATAATCAAAAAAATCGGGTTATAGAAGGAGTGGTCCGATTTTAATGGAATAAAATTTGCGCTTATATTTTATGGGTTTCACAGTAAAATACCTAGTTGTTAATCTTAGTAGAGTAAATTCATTCATAGGGAGGCACCAGTGAGCTAAGTTCATCGGAGCAGAAGCCGTGAAAGAATTTCTACCAGGAAATCAATATTTGACTTACATTCATTCATTTTTCTTTCAGTCTACGGTTTCGCTTTAACTAGAAACAACTAATCCTTTTTAGTCTTTCGGGCCGACGTCCAAATAGTCTGAGCTCCAGGTCCATGGATTAGTTTTAAAGCTTTCATTACACCCGAGCAACGCCTAGCTATACTGATAATTTATCCAAAATTTAATAATGAAAATATTTCGTTTAAAATCCTCTGAAGAATCTTGTTAAATACGTAATTTAATCTGTATTTCTTTTCTTTGTAGGCCGGCTCAAAAGACGCCATCTCGGAAGTGCAACTGCCGAAGGACGAGGTGATCGCCAACACAGCCACTCTTAGCGGAGAGAATAACTCCTATGACAGCTTAAACCACGTGTACAAGGACGGACACCAGCCGCGTCATCAAGCGGGTCATCGCGCCGGTGGCGGGGCAGGTGTCCATCCTCTACCCGTTAGTGCTAGCTTCTCCAGCTACAAGAAGCTGTCGGAGGAGACTCCCTCTCCTAAGAGCACGTCGCCTACGTCAGGCTGCACTGTTAATGACTCTGTTTTTGATGAACGGTCCCAGTGCCAAGACTCAAGTACCCCGAGCGGTGCCACCGAATCCGGTCGGGGAATCGGAGGCGGCGTCGTAGGCGGGGGAGGTGGCGGAGGCAAGTTGCCGATTAACGTGATTGAAAACTACTACTACTATCCAGGTAGCATACCCGGATCAGACAGCAGTATCCCCGATGGGAACGGGGTTTATTTCGACGACGACAGTGCGGAAGAAGACATGCCGACCCCGCAGATGGAAGTAGCCTGCGCAGGACCGCGCATGCGCAACGAGAGTATTCAGGTCGGTGAGAGCAGCACGCTGGCGATGAAAGACTACAATATATACGGATCGGGGATAGGTCAAACACACACGCAACCTCATCCACACCATCACCACCACAACCACCCACATCACCACAACCCCCAGAACCAAATCTATCAAACGAATCCACACCCACACCACCACCATCATCATCATCATCATCACCATCCACACCATTATGATCATGACGACAGCGAAATCCACTGCAATAGCTTTGGAGTGTATGAGGATCTTGACAACCCTCGGATTTACGACCTGGATGAAGAAGATCGGGCCGTGTTGCGGCGTTACGGGCGGACAGGACCCGACACGGAGGTTGCCTATTGCTACGGTCGGCAAAATGATCGCTTTAGACATCGGCCCGAGGTGGCGACTTTGCGATCACGACGCAACCATTATGAATACCCTGACATGGACCACAGGGAGCTGCCACCTATACCCCCACCACCCCCACCAACCTTCCTGCTTCGTCCGACGCCTGTACACGCCCGGACATTGCAACATTATCATCACTACCACTATCCGACGAGGTCGTCTCTGGATGACGGCGACGGAGAACGGACGTTGTATATTCGGAGGCACCAGTACCAACAGCAGCAACAGCAGCAACAACAAACCCCGGAAAGTATAATGCTACGGGGTTTGCCGCCAACGCCGAGGAGTCATTATGAGTACCCGGATGAAACGGAACTCGAGCTGAGAAGAGGCCTCACTTTGCCGCCGCCGCCACCACCCCCACCACCACCTCCGCCGCCACCACCGCCACCAACGCACGAACTTCAATCGGCGAGTCACCGACGACCTTCTTTGATGAAACTCCTGAGTCAACTTTCCGCTCCTCTCACTGGACGAAGGGATGTCCCTGAATGAGAATTTTAAAAAAATACATAAAAAAGGACAAAAACAATATCATTGCGAAAGAAAAAAACGAAAAAAAGGAATAATTATTTTTTTTTTGCATATTTATGATTAAAAAAATTTAAATTAACTAATTGCTTAATAATATAAAATAGAAAACCATATATATATATATATATATATATATATATATATATATATATATATTGGCCAATCTCATGACTGACTGCAGACGCCTCTTTACTCTGGCCTTGTGTCAGACGAAGCTGGGATTAGTAAAGAAATCTATACGTTATAAAAATATGTTATTTACAGTTTGGAATTGTGCTTGTAAATTATCAAAACATTTTGACAGATACTGTCAAGACTGAAAATAAGTGTATCAGCTTTTTACTCTTACTTCTGCCTTGGCTGGTAAACTATTTATGAAAGTGTATATCTACACACCCACACCCATGCACATACACACAGACACTTCCCTCATAGACATAATCACACACACACAAATATATATATATATATATATATATATATATATATATATACAGAGTGTCCATAAAGTTCATGTGCAATTTATAGCTTTATTTGTATGTGCAATACACACGGACCTTATGGACACCCTCTATACATACTTATATATATATGGAGAGAAGGCGTCGAAAGGTTCTCTCTAATTAGTTCTACCACGGTAACCAATAAAAATATAATTGGCTGTGTTTGGTCACTTGTTCAGATTTAGAGAAGGTTGGTCATGACCCTCTTCCTAAACTATGACCAAACACCACCAATATGTCTAGAATATTTCAGCAACACTTCGTCGATAAAATCTTTTTTCAACAGAAACAAGAGTTTAAATGAAAGTGAATAACGAATTATTGAGGATTTGAGACATTTGAATTAGGAGAGTTTTCCAGTTTTATTGAATTTGCTGCGTAAAATAATATTTGTATGTGTGTGCGTATCCGAGACGTCTGCATCCGCGCATGCGCAAAATGTTGTTGACTATTGGTCAGTTGTAAACTAGAGAAAGAAAAAACATGGCGTTGAAATGAATTTGTTGTCAGCATTTGTTTTGTTTCTCCTGAATGCAAAAATAAGTTTGCTTATTTATGAAAACAATGGCTATATTTTAATCATGATCTGGTCTCTGACTAATATGACTAATGAATTTGGTGTGGCTTTATAAAGAAAACGACTGTGGGGATAACACGGAAAACTCTGATGTCAGTGCCATGACACTCATAGCTACATTATTTCGATTCGAAGAAGCTAAAATCAAACATCCAACTCCTCAAAATCTTTTCTTTAAACAAAAATGTAAACAAAAGTATCTTTTTTTAAAATTTTATTTCAATGCGGAAGATGAAGGCGGAGATTACGTCAAAGATGGCGCGAATGGTGATAGTTGCTTGTAGGTGGTGAAGCAACTCCAATGGCGATTTTTAAATAGTAATGAAAAAGGGGCGTCAATCAGGTTAACACACACCCTCTGATCTATTTTTTCTCGACACTCAACCAATAAAACCACAAAATCAATTATAAATATCATCTTGTCAAGGTGATCGACGATAAGACTTCTCCTTTGAACATCAATAAATGTACAAATGAACGGTTAATTTAATAATAAAAATGAACAAACTTGAGATAAAGAAAAACACGAAAGCGAAAGTGAAAGTAGACTTGAAACAGATCTTTTACACAACCAATCAAGTATTAGATTGGTTAGTTTGAATTTGGTAGCAATGAGATAATCAACTGAAACGGACACGAAAGACTGTTCATCCAGCGTTCTTGCTGAGTGATCAATAATTTTAATGATGATGATGATGACGATATTATAATGAAATCGACAATATTTTTCCACTCTTTTTCCCTCTTTGTACCATTTTTTTTTTTTTTTTGTTATTTCCTGTCAATCTTTCTATGTTTCTGCTTTTCTTCTTCGCTGCCTTCCTTCCAACTTTCCTGCTAAATTCCTTGAGAAAAAATAATCTTATTAGTTAATACAAAACTGCTTTTCAATCGGGAACTTTTTTTTCTTCCGTTTTTTATTATTTTTATGATAGCATGTATATCGAGAGCTGCGATTTTTTTTGTCTTTTTTTTATCGCTCTCTTTATCCTTTGTTTATATTTCGGATATGAAACAATAGTATTTTTTTCTTAAATCCGTGATAATCTTAAATGGTAGATCAAGATGAACCAACAAACAAGAAGAAGATAAAAAAAGAAGAAAAAATGAAGGAAAATAAGGACTTTTTTTTTATTTGATTTGCTTTGTCTAATACCTATATTTCTCTCTTCAATCTGGGTTATTTAATGCTGGAATGATAATATTGATGATTAAGAAATATTTAGAAATCGTTCTTCGTGTTTCCTTCAGGTCATCTAACGATTGATTTCTTTTTTTTTTATTATTCAAATTTTAGAAAGAGAATAACAATGATAAAAATTGATAACGAAAAAAATAATGTTCGTTAATTTAATTCATCAATTGGATTGCTTTCTTTTACTACGGATCTTACCGATTTCAGTCGCGATTAACGCGGGAAAGTACAAGACAAGTTAATAATGAAGTTGACGATGATCATGATCATGATGGTGATGATGATGAAGATGATATTTTTTCTCTCTTATTTCCTTTTTTTTTTTGTTCATTTTAAATAAAAGTTGATTTTCTTGCTTAAGGCTTGCTTCTTCGAAATGGAAATACTTAAGAAGAACTCGAAGAGCATGAAGTTAGCCGACTCTTTATAAATTTATTTCATTTTTATATTTCATTTTTAATTTTTTTTTCACCATTCGTTTAAGTAGGCATATTTCATTGTTCATTATTTCATGGACATTTATTTATTTAAAAAAAAAAGAAAAGAAAAATGAGAAAAGAATTGAAGACCACATCCTTGACATTGTTTTTACACTTCTGTCCTACCATATATTTCTTTCTATTTGTCTTTTTGCTCATTTGTTCTTGTTTCTGTTTTGGTTTTTTGGTTTTTTGTTTGCTTGTTTTTGTTATTTTTTTTTTTTTTTTGCCTGACTTTGTTTCCATATAGACGCCCGTTCGTTTTCGCTTGAAAAGTGGAGCCAGCTGGCTGATTTCCGCGGGAAAATGATCACTAGGGGTTAGGAGATTGAGGATTTGGGTGGGTCGAGGTGGTAATTATTTTGGGTAGGGTCATTCAGCTCATTAAATGTCATAAGGATAAAGAAAATTCCGCTCTCCTGTCGGACTATGGTGGAACCCTGCCCACAGCTAACTCCCACAATATTTGGGCAAGATTTACACCGAGAAGGAAATAGACATACTTAATATAGTCCACAACAATACCAAGGCTAAAATTTCTGGTTCTGATTCATATTTGATCTATATATGATCCTTAACGCACACACACACACACACACACACACACACACACACACACACACACACATATATATATATATATATATATATATATATATATATTGATTGTTTAATACTTAGTTTTTGGTCCTAATAGGGTTAGACAGTACACATCTGTATTAAAAGTGTTCCATACAATTATATTGTAGAACTTTTGAATATTTTTCATTTATAAACGAGTTATTTCGCTACCTTGGTTTCTACCATGACTGGTTTCGTCAGGCGATTTTTAATAATAAGTTATTAAAAATCGCCTGAAGAAACCACTTGTGGTGGAATCCAAGGTAGCGAAATAACTCGTTTATAAATGAAATACGTATATATATATATATATATATATATATATAAATATATATATATTGTGTGTGTATTTTGGCAGCATTTTTTCATTAATACAGGTTTCATTGAATAATATAGACAAGTTCTGTCTATTTATTTTGTGTAAGATCCGTTCGTATGATCTGATTAGCTTGATAGTGTTGTCATCGAACAAAATAAATGGACAGAACTTGTCTATATTATTCAATGAAACCTGTATTAATATATATATATATATATATATATATATATATATATATATATATATTGCGTATTTGGGTAGTAATCTATCTTTTATGTAGGTTTCATTAAAAATGACAGATAAGGTATTATGGTGAAGTTTTTCATGTAATTTTTCATCTTCTCTTTTCAGAATATAAGTTATATAAGAAATTGTCTAAATGTTTCGTTTTTTCAAGTACTTTTGGCTATACTTTTAGCCATTATCGAGGTTGTCTTAAATATTGCGTGTGGCTGAATATGTGTAATGTTTATATATATATGTGTTGAGTCATTTGTATGTTATATATTCCGAACACGGTAAGCACATTGTTTCCGTGTTCATAGTTGATATTATTAAATGTCGGGTTTTTCCTTTTTTATTAATAATACTTCCATTATTTTTAGCCTTTTTTATAGATGTGGATGATGCTATGACATTTGTGTTATCAACAAGTAGGTTACGATAGGTCTCTGTGTGCGTTTAAATGAGATCAAATTGAACTCTGGTCTGATAGGTGCACTGTTAATCATCTTGTCAACTGCGTGGCGGTGGGTCCGATGTATTTTTATATAATTTATGTTCCAAAAATAATAAAAAACATGTGTTCGCATGAAGAATTACGTACAAAAAACCTTATCTGTCATTTTTAATGAAACCTATGGTTGAGAAAAATTGTCTAAGTATATTTTCTATTATATGTAGCTATGACAGGCCGATGAAAAAATTTCGAGAGAAAAAAAATTGCTTACTGTATATTAGCAGGCCTCTAATGGAAGCATGACGAGAAAAGATGTTAAAAATCGCAATTTCCAGACACGCCTCTATCAGTCAGACGAGAAATAAAAAAATGAAAAATGAAGCGAGACTTTCTTTTACGTGGGAATTTTTTAACATGCAGGGAAATGAAAATCGTCATGAAAAAACATCGCACTTCATATTTTCATTTGTCGTCTCATTGTACGAAAATGCAAATTTGTGACATCTTTCTCAACATGCTTCGATTTGGTTCAAAAGGCCTACCAATATTCAACAAAAATCTTTTGCCAATTATATTATTTTGCTTGCTTTTTTCTCTTCCCTATTATTTCCATCGGCTTAATATTATATATATATATATATATATATATATATATATATATATATATATGAATATATATATAATATATATATATATATATATATATATATATATATATATATATGAATATATATATATATATAATATATATATATATATATATATATATATATATATATATATATATATATATATATATATATATATATATATATATATATATATATATATATAAAGGAATAAAGAACGAAGAAAGTATTAACAACGTTCAAACCATTAATTTAAAACAGTGCTCAATAGGGAAATAGAGCTATGAATATTTATAAGTTATAGTTTAGAACATGTACAAATTATAATTTACTACAAATTGTACATTTTGTTTCAAGATCGAAAAAACAATGTCACATCATGTAGTTAATAATGATGGTACTAAACGTTATTTTCGAAAAAGAAGATTAAAAAATCTTACTTTCCCTTTACTTTTGGAAAATTGTAAGAGTTTTTTTTTGTTTTTGTTTTTTTCAAAAAATAAAGGGGAAGTGCGATTTTTTAATCTTCTGTTTAAAAAATAACGTTTAGTTCCATCGTTAGTAACTACCTAACAAAAATTGTTTTTACGATATCAAAACAAAATGTACACTTTTGTAGTAAATTATTTGTACATGTTCTAAACTATAAATTATAATATATATATATATATATATATATATATAATTTAAGAAAAATTGTTAAATGAATGCCAAATGAAGTTATAATTTAACTTTAAAAAGATTTCTGAGAAGACATGTTTTATCATTTCACCCCAAGCAAGGTGATAAAGTCTCAAAAGGTTAGAGGTAATGAGAAAAATTTAATGAAAATAGGTGAGCATGAACAGAATTCAGGGCGGGGGAAGATAGCAATTAACGTTTCATTTAAAGTTTTCAATAATGTACTTAGCAGGGAAGCAAGAAATCGAAAAGGAATTTCACCGTCGAGAATTACAAGAAAAGAAACTATTAGAATAGAACTTACGGTTGACACTTAAATTCATGCGGTCAAGTCACTAAGAAGATCAGCTCTGTCAAATATGTTTATTTTATATTTATATATATATATATATATATATATATATATATATATATTCATATCGTCCCAAACAAAGTGCGCAGGGGGTTACATAGAAGGAAAGTCATGAGAATGAGTGACAGGTTTTAGGGGGTGTCAGGAAGTGGGTAAGAGAAGGATGAGAATACTGATGAGAGTGGAGTGGACGGAGAAAAGAACATGAGAGAGAGGATGAGGTTAGTGAGATAGGAGATGACTTTTTTAAAAATCATATCGCCGCAAGCAGGGTATTATATTGCCACTGTTTTGCAGGTGATTACATAGGAGGTAAGTTATAAGAAAGAGTGACAGGTTATAGTGGGTGTCGGGAAGTGGGTAAGAGAAGGATAAGAATAGAGTGGCCGGAGAAAGGAGCACGAAAGAGAGGATGCAGGTTAGTGAGATAGAAGATGACTATTGACTTTACATTGAAATTCTTTGAGATTGTAGCTGTCAGGGAAGCAAGTAAACGGAAAGAAATTCCACCGGAGAGAAGTGCGAGAAAAGAAGCTATTGAAGTAGAATTTTCGTTTACATGTTTTTGGTTTTACAGTAAAAGAGTGGGACCTAGTTGCTAATCTTGTTGCTAGAGTAAATTTATATATAGGGAGCACCAGGGAGCTAAGTTCATCGGAGTAGAAGCCGTGAAAATAATCTGTAATCTGGTAATCTGCATTTTTGTGCGTGTAAATGTGTGGATACTAACGTTAGTGTATATATGCATGTATACAAGCATATAAGCGCGTGTTTCTGTGTTTTTGCGTGAATATTCATATTAAATCTATATATATATGTACATAACCGGCCATAATTATTAGGCCACTTCAGTTTTAAAAAAGAAGTATTTCATACTATTTTTAGTATTTATTGCCAAATGGATAATTCTAAATGAAAATAGAATGGTTCTTTTGTTAATACTGCACTATAACACGTGCATTAAATGAACTGTTCTGGTGTTCAGTTTTTGTGCTCTCTTCCCTATGCTAGTCTCTTCTTATTATTGGCTGACCAAAGCAAAGACTTCCTGATTGCCTTGTAAAATTTTGCAAATTAATAATAACAAAAGAACCATTCTATTTTCATTTAGAATTATTTCCTTGGCAATAAATACTAAAAATAATGTTTAACTACATTATTTAAAAAAAACTGGGGTCTTCTAATAATTATGGTCAGTAGTGTATATACAAAGGAGGGTTGGGCGTTTTCCGATCGACGCATTTTCAAAAGCAATATTTTGATGTTTGATATATATATATATATATATATACATGTGTGTGTGTGTGTGTGTGTGTGTGTGTGTGTGTGTGTGTGTGTGTGTGTGTGTGTAAAAGAAAACTCAACACATCCGTTAAGGTAGTTATAAATTATTTATTTTGTCGGGCGAATATACCCATTTCTTCAGACAAGGATTTCATTTCAAACCAAATAAAATCCTGGTCTGAAAAGATGGGCAAATTCGCTCGTCGAAATAAATTTTAGTTTACAACTACTTTAGATAATGTGCTGAGTTTTTCTTTATGTATATCATATTACTTAGGATAACAGCCATTATCTGTTTGGATTATCCTCTCCGTTTATCTTTAACTCTATATATATATATATGTATATATATATATACAATTTTAAGGTTGGTATAGATGGAATAAAATTCCGATAACCAAAAACAAAAATCGATATTCTTAAAAAAGTGATCAATACAAAGTAGAGCAAGTAATATCTCTTTAAAATTCAAAACATAAGTATATTATATCATCACTACAAAGTAGCTATTTTGTTTCAACACTTCTTGTGTCTTGCCAAGGGATGGTGTTGATTTAGCAAAAAGAATATACTTACTGAGATTTTCTATGTGTCCAGAATTTAGGGATACCATATATATATATATATATATATATATATATATTTATATATCTATATATCTATATATCTATCTATCTATCTATCTATCTATATATATATATATATATATATATATATATATATATATATACCTGTTTATGTGTATGACGGACGGTAAGGTGAGTTAATATACTTACCGTCCAACATACGTCTAAACAGCAAAGCGTTTCTGCACAAACAAATATAAATAAATACACTTCAACATCTAAAGTATTTTACGCAAAAAATTAAAAGATAATTATCTATTGTGTTAATACACGTGACACACATCCGACCAATAAGAGCTAATCGCGAATCACAGCCATATCAGTATACTGTTTTATTTTTGTTTTTTATTTTTCTTTAAAAAGCTTTTATGAAAGAGAAACATGTTAGATTGAGATGTCCTATTTTGTTCTTTTTCTTTATTCTATTATATATATATATATATATATATATATATATATATATATATATATATATATATAATTTGGAACTTGTAAAGTCTGTATCTCATGATTGTCTCTACTTTGCGTTTTGTAGAATTTCATCCACTCTCCAGTAGACTTGAGTGGATACAACCCCGCTAAACTAAATTTAGATACAGTCATAACATAATGAACAAAATTTATGTATTATTGTTAATAGCATATCTTTATAACTATAATGAACTCTTGCCTTAAAACCGCTATCTTTCTTTCTGAATATACCAAGCCGATCACAATGGGGCAAAATACAATCATTGCTTTTGGGGTTTTACATATATATTTATTATATTAATACACACACACACACACACACACACACACACATATATATATATATATATATATATATAAAATAAATTTCGATGTTCAAAACTGTTGAATGATCATTTCAACATGAAATCCCTAAGAGAGAATTCACATCTCATCGGCAACTACCACATTTTATAATTAGCTCTGTAATTTTAATTACATTGAGCTCGCCACCTGTATCATTTTTTAATATTAAAATTTTAATATTAATTAGGATCAGGTTTTTGGTATTTACCTTCCTACTTTTCCGTTTGGATTAAAGTTATTTTATATATATATATATATATATATATATATATATATATATATATATATATATATATGCAACCATTTCTGCAGGTGCTCAGAAGACAGCTTCATCAGCCCCAATAGGAGTTATAATGAATTTCTAGTGCGACCGGAAGTAAAGGTTTGTTTAGAAAGGAAAGAGGCAAAGATAGAGGAAAGAGTGAATTATTACCATATATAAGAACAACTTGCATAAATGGCTATTCCCTATATGTAGAATATTGAACTGGCATATGAAGTAAATATCTGCTCAGTAAATTAAATTTACATTCGGCTCTCTGTTGGATCAGTTTTAATATTTAATCCATTGGGATTATTTACCAATCTTTTCTTGAATTTATTACTGATATATATATATATATATATATATATATATATATATATATATATATATATACGTGCTTTATGTATTATATACAGAGTGTCCATAAAGTTCGTGTGCACTTTAAAAAATGATAACTTTATTTGTATTTGCGATAGAAATAATTTTTTTAAAACAATTAGAAAGTAGTCAATCTCTAGTTTTATTGAAATTTTATTTAAGTTTCTACATGTTCTCCATCATTAGCAATACAAAGGCTAATACGATTTTGTAGTTCACGGAAAACATTTGCCAACTGATTTACAGTTATTCCTGAAATCACATTAGTTATTTTAGTTTACAAATCCTCTAATGAACTAAGTTTGGTCGCATACAAAATTGTTTTCACATGTCCCCATAAAGCCATGTCAAAGCCATGGATCAAATTGGTTCTGAAAAAAAAAATAGTTTTTTACTTTTCTAAACATTGTTGCCAATTTTGTGGTAAAGAATCATTCAATAACTATACTTGAAACTAGGTACATTAAACTTTATAACATTTTCTACAGATTATTTCTATCACAAATACAAATAAATTTTTTCAAGTGTACACGAACTTTATGGACACGTTGCATTATATGGATTATATATAATAGTTCCTTAGTAATATTTTAAAATGAAACTTTCATTTTCTGACAAGTCCGTCACACCTTTCTCGTGTGTAGAAATCTTTTTTACTCGTGTATTTTCCAGGTTTCTTAGAATTCGAGAATCTGGGACATCAACATGGACTTCTTGTGCTCTTGCTCAATGCAGTAGGAATTCTAAATTTATAAGCTCCTGAAATCATTACTCACCTTAATGTTCTGACAATTGGTAAAACAAACGAAAGGCCTTTCTCTAATTTACCATTTTATTTTACGGTAGACTGGGTATTAATTTTTTAATGAAATAAACCTCACTTACTATGAGTATATCAACGAAGTTGGAAGAGATAAAACTGCTTTAGATATTCGAGGAATTAATAATGTACATTTCTAAATATGTAAATGTGACTGTGTGGTTATGCGTGTGTGCGTGTGTACGTGCGAGTTGCAAACATTTTTTATGTACAGGTAAATATGGGTGTACACGCTTGTTAATAAAGATATTTTGTCAGAGTAACTGTTTTTTTTTTTTGTTTTTTTTTTGTTTTGTTTTTTTCAAGTATGTTATTAACGTGTGGGCGCACTTAACAGAAATACACTCATAAACACAGATATCTATTAATGGAAGCCTAAAACACTTAAACGTCAATTATGTTCCATTAATTATTCAAACTATTATCCTCATCCTTGTTGTTTCGGTTACCAATTTTTCGGCATGTGCCCTTTATAGTTTTCTTAATTTTGTCTAAAATTCTGAAATGAGGAACTATGATAAATTAATAACACTAGTCTTTTCGTCGTTTGATTTCGATTATCCCTCTTTCAGCCGATGCCCTTGCTGGCTTTCCTATTGCCCAAAATTTCTCATAAGACCACCAGTCAATTCTTTATCCAGATAAATCGCCTCTATCTTTTGGCTGGTGCGTTCAATCCGGTTTTGAAGGTCATAACAATTATTAAAGATCAAGGCAACTTCTTTAAAAAATAATTGAAATCTTTGAAAACTTCATTCAGTCTTTCCCCAAAGACGATCAGAGATTCGTCTATTGACGATGGACGAAACAAATATCTCGACGAGAAGAGTCAGATATATTTAATTGACTTCAGTCAATTTCTTATTCATAGATTAGGCCTCATATTCATAGATTAGGCCAATAAGATTAAGAAAACAAGAGACAGATCATTCTAGAACAGAACAAAATGTTACATAATTTCTAATTGTCTGATTACCGTTTTACGCGGATGTGCATTGTGGTGCAGTGGATATCGACTCGGAACGAAAAGTCGGCGAGCCGAGTTCGAATTCTAGTTGAATTCTTTGTATTCACTTACGCGCAAATACCCTTGAGAAAGGTATTAATCCGTCACTTCCCTTCAGTGATGGGTTAAATAACAGGACAGATTGGGTTCTATAGCCTTAGTCGGCAACCAGTCTACCGCAGAAAGCAATGGTAACCTACTGCGGGATAATCTTCTGCCCAGTCAGTCATGTCTCTTTCGAGACATGATCGCCCAAGCGTGTATCACGTATGGCACTTAACTGACTGACCGTTTTACGTAGTGACGTAGATTTTGATTGATCAGTCAGTTTCTCGGGTATAAAACATTTTTCTTTATTAAACGCTCGTGAACATAAATTAAAATTAACTGCAAATATCTCTTTTTCGAAATTAAAAAAAAAAGTCGCAATATCAGTGTAATTAGCTTTTTGGTCTTCATGCTGGGATCAATGCATAGTATCTGTTTCTCTCCGAGAAGAAGCCTGATCCCGGAGTTCCCAGTCTTGAGGCAGTACTTTCCTCACCGCATTAGTGGGAAAGTGGGTGGATGCTGACTCCAGCGTGACAGGTGGCTGCAAGGACATGGCCTACATGTACGCGTGGGAGTATCATATATTAAACCGACTTTTTGTCGGAATTCGTCATTGCGGGGAGATTTTAAAATATTTTTCGGCCTTTGGATTGTGATCATAGTGTAGTATCTGTTCTCAGATACTCACTTCCGGCTCGTCGGCGTGGAAGCAATGACCAGCTAAGACTAGCTTTTGACAAGCTTTGACAAGCAATGACCAACTTTGAGAAGCAATGACAAACTAAAACCAGCTTTGTACCCAGTTACCGCGTAAGCGGGGGCTGGACAATCTTTGACCTGAGCGTACGCACTCAGGTTCACCACGTTAAAAACTGACCTTGTGTCACAACTCGCTCGAGTGGGGGAGTAGGGTAAATCAAAAGTGTAGTATCTCTTCTTAAATTATAACAAAATCTGGTCCCGGGAAATCCACACCCTGCAGTAAAACTGACCTTGTGTCACAACTCGCTCGAGTTGGGGAGTAGGGTAAATCAAAATTTTAGTATCTGTTTTTAAATCATGACGAAATCTCTTTTCGGGAAATCCACACCCTGTAGAAAAACTGACCTTGTGTCACAACTCACTCCAGTGGGGGAGTAGGGTAAATCAAAAGTGTAGTATCTGTTATTATATTATAACTAAATCTGATCCCGGGAAATCCACACCCTGTAGAAAAACTGACCTTGTATACACCTCGCTCGAGTGGGAGAGTAGGGTAAATCAAAAGTGTAGTATTTGTTTTTAAATTATAACGATATCTGGTCCCGGGAAATCCACACCCTGTAGCAGAACCTTCAAAGAAGGAAGGTTTGTTGATACCTATTGGTTACGGGGACTGGACAATGTTTATGTTTGGCTATTCATATACATGTATGGGCACTCGACATTAAACCGACCTCGTGTCACGTGCTATCACCATGGGGACTTGGGTAAATATTTTTAAGGAAGCCTGAGAATGCATCGTTCGAAACTTAAGACTCCGAAACAGCCGTAGTTTGAGTACTTCATATATACATGAATAACACACACACACACACACACACACACACACACACACACACACACACACACACACACACACAGAGTCACTAAAAACAAACACACAAATGCACGATTTTTTTTAGTATGTATGAGTAATGTTGATTTGTATTTTCTGTTATTCAGTTGTTTCTCTCTTTCCTCTCTCTCGCTCTCTCTCTCTCTCTCTCGCTCTCTCTCTCTCTCTCTCTCTCTCTCTCTATCTCTCTATCTCTAACAACCTCTCACTCCTTGTTTCTCATCCCTCTCTTTCTATCTCTCTGTCCAGAAATTTGCCACCGACCAACTCAATTGTGAACTCTTTTCATAACGGATCATACCTTGATATTATTATTATTATTATTATTATTATTATTATTATTTCTGTTAAAACTTCTTAATTGTTTATTTTCTATTAAAAGCCATGTTACACAGTGTATGTGGTCAATAATTAAGTCATACAACAATCTGATTTTGTTTGGGCTTTATTCTTTTTTAACCCTTTTGTTTATACGTGTTTCTTCTTTATTTGTGATGACGTCACTCTGACGTATTGTGACTCTGCATGACGTCACATTTGGCGACACGAGTTGATCAACATAAAGGCTCCACAGGAATTTTTTTTTTCCAAGATCTAACGTATGATCGTCTAACTTAACGCAGTGGTTAGCATATTCATTTTGCAAACCGATTCGCTTATGTGTCAAATTCATTCCACATTGGAAACACCACCACTATGGCCTTGTGTCAAACTCATCAAAACTCACTCAATATCAATATACCATCAATAACACTTATGACGTCGCCCTTCCTAAAAGTAGTGTTTTTTTTTATTTAGCAAAATACAATGCTTTTGGCACAAGGTCAAAGGGAGAGATTGGAGTGGTTGCTCATGAGTGACTATCTTGCTTTATCCATTCTAACAATTGACGCCAAGCACCATAAGAATTACATTAAAATACCTCATTTTCGCAGAGGACCTAATAATACCCTCAAGATATATATACAATTATCTTTTTTCTATATGAATACAATTATCATTTTTCTTGTCTAAAGTATATTTTAAAAGGTGGAGGATAAACCAATTAAATCAACTTAAAAGAAATTAAAAACCAAAAAAGTGACTGAAATTTGGTAGATTGTGTACTTAAAACAGTAAACTCTTGTCACAAAACGTCATTATACATTTATTGGATGAGAATTGTATTTGTAAAGTGATTGGTGAGACCTAATCTCGTTAGGCTAGGTTTGTAAAATTAATATGCTAACCACAGTCTAATATAACAAACATGGCGCCTTACAACTGTTTATGTTATATAAAGGGAGATAAAGCTTTCTTTCCATTGTGCTGGGATTACTTAAAGAAAATTACAGGCTGAATCAAAGAAAACATAATTCCCGTCAAGAAGAAAAACAAAAGTTAAAATCGTATGGACACATCGTTGGAACCAACAATATTTCCACTGCTATCGTTTAAGGTACCTTCTTAAAGAAAAGAAGAGGTAAGCGAACAATAAATGAATTTGAAACGTCACTGAGTGACTGGAGATTGGCACGCACCTGAGATATGGAGGGAGCTGGTCAAGTGGCCAGTTTCTCAGTAACCCTACAACCACACCAGATCATAGGAATAATAATAATGACGATTTTATCTGAATTTCAAATACTTTCTTTGTCCTCGCTCTCCCTTTCGTTCCCTCTCTCTCTTTATATATATATATATATATATATATATATATATCACCGAACGCCCCGTGGCCCAGGGGTAGAGTCGCCGACTGATGCCAAATCGGTCGGGTTTCGAGCCTGAGGGTTGTGCAGCAATCGGAGTCTAACCGTACTGATGAACTGTGATACAGCGAAACAGATCTGTATGACATATATATATATATATATATATATATATATATATATATATATATACAAGCGAATAAGGAACGAAGAAAATATTAACAACGTGCAAAATATTAAATAAAAACAGTGCTCAATATAGAAATAGAGCTATGAATATTTCTTATAAATTATAGTTTAGAACATGTACAAATTACAATCTACTACAATGTGTACACTTTGTTTCGACATTGAAAGGAAAATGTCTCATCAGGTCCGTTTACTACCTGCGGTTGAGAGTGAGGGAAAATTTACTCGTCCCAAAATCATTTTATTCGACCGACTGCATTTTCTTAATAGTCGCCTTACTTAAACATAGTCTGAATCACTGACGAAAAACAAAAAAAATGAAATTGTAATTAAAATTTCAGACGTGTTAGAAAATATTTTTTTTAAATAATAACAACAAAATTTGATCTTTCTTCTTAATAATAGCATAATATTTTGGTGATGAAACTTTGTATTAAGTTTAAGTTTGTATTAAGTTTGAGCCCTTTTAACGTCATGATATGCTGTTTATTTTATTTTTTTGTTTTTTTTTGTTTTGTTTTTTTGTTTTTGTTCTTTTTTTGCAATTGAGTGGAGGTACCTAAATTCGTAGTTTATTTCCTGTGTTTGACTACAACCTCCATCTCATAGATGATAAAATATATCAAAGCTGAGTTTCTCAACGATTTTCTGTAAAAAAATTACTTACTTGTATAATTTGTTTTTCGGTGCGTGGTTGAAAGAAGTATGCGTATTTTTTCTTTCTTTCAAATGTTTGTTATTACTTTTCGTAAGCGGAGAGGAAATATAGATGTCGAGTCAAGGATAATACTTTTCCAAATAAGTTTCTAAAAGTCTTTTAGCGTCTTTAATCTGGGCTACAGAGACATTTTGGCTCCACTCTGGAAGCGTTAATTAAACGAATGTTTACACTGACTGGGACAATAAAAGAGACAGAAGCTTGTCAATCTAAATTCCATATGTCAGATTTTGTTTTGATGAACGTAAATCAGGCGCCATACATAAGACCAAAGAGTTCAATAGTGCTATTGTAAGTCATTCTAAGTAACTTGTGAATCTTCAATGGCATACTTTTGGATTATAAAAGGAATCAGATTTTTTTTTCTATATTTGAAGGGACACGTTTCATTGCGAAATTTTTAATTGACTGCGGGCGGGTAAAGCAATAAACTTTAATCGCCCAATTAAGTTTTGATTCGACTGAGTCGATTGGACGAGTGAAATCTCAAAGACTCCTACTAATACACAATATAACTTTGAACATAAATAAAGGAAAATATACTAACAAAGAAACCCTTCAAAAAGTCAAATGAACTGCGGGTTGGAAACAATAATCCTTGCGGAGAGAACGCTCACTTAGTCTTCATAATCGGAAAAATTCAAAGCTGTTAGAAAAACTGAATAAAAAACATATTAAATTTTATTTGTCCATCACCGTCACATTCAATCAAACATTTACATATTTTTTTTCAAATAGATCTCCAAAAATTACATATGTTATATGGCCATTTTCAAAAACAAATTCTTTATTGTACAAATACAGGACAAAACTCATATACGTTAAGGTTACTCAAAAAGAAATTCATACACGGGAAGTTTACATCAATACTTGCATCCCAGCCAGGAAGTTCCGACTTAAACTCCGTTCATCCTCCTGATTCTTCCCTGTTTGCTCGGCCGCTATTGCCCACAGAAATCACTTCCAGCTTTATTGGAGCCACGAGTCTGACCACAATATGTGCCTTTTACCTTTTCTCATAATTAGTGCAAGAGAATCCTAAATGATGCTAAGCTGTTGTTTGCTAACAGAAGGAAGCAGCGTATAACATTACGCAAGTTAGGTTCAAAGACTACTAGCGACTCTGTAAAAACGTGTTAATCAACAGCAAGATCTCAAGCTCTCCTTAAATCAATAAATTTAAGGTCCTCACATTTTCAGCAGAAAAGAGCGAGTGCTCCACCAACTCAACATTTCATTTGTCTGGTGTATCCTCACCCGACTTCCTACCTAAAACTGAGGCTCACTGAATAACGTTTACATTACCTCCTCGCTGTTCTCTAACATTATTTCAAAGCTTGACCCCCCATAAAGCGAGCAGAGGTGACGAAATCCCAATCATCGTCCTGAAAAAATGTAGCCCTGAACTCTTCTCTGTCTTCTCCAAACTTTACAACTACTGCGTTTCTGCTTCTTGCTTTACTGCCTGCTGTATATCCCTCTCTGTGATTTCTGTTTTAAAAATTCTGGATAACCCTCAGACCCCTATAATCATCGCCCTATCAGCCTCCTATCTTTATTATCAATGCTGAAGTGGTTCAACATCACATAGCGCATAGCCTTCGCCGACAAACAGTATGGTTTCCGCTTCACCAGGTCTACTGCTGATATGCTAGCACAGTGTATATATACCAGGCTCTCGATAAGAACGGCGAAGTTCGTGCTATTGCTCTAGATATCTCCAAAGAATTTGACAGTCTGGCTCGCTGGCCTTCCGCACAAGCTACAAGACTATTGTATAACTGGACGCTTGTTTGATCTAATCCAGTCGTTCCTTTCAAATCACGTAATGAAGGTAGTATTGAAAGGGTTTGCTTCCATATCCTATCATGCGAACGCAGGTATTCCTCAAGGCTCTATCCTAGGTACTATACGTTTTCTAATCTTCATCAACTGTCTCCCTGATGTAATCAGATCCCAAGTAAGTATCTACGCAGACGACACTAGCATTTACACCAGCCTCGATAAGAAATCTTCCGAGGCTGACAAAGTAAACCTCACTGCTGATCTGGAAAATAACCTCCAATCTGTGGTAGAATGGGGTAAGAAATCGCTCGTAAATTTTAATGTTTCTAAAACGAAGCTGCTATCTTTTAACCACCATAGACAATCTCTCCTACCTCCATCAATATGGGTCAGGTTTGTCTCCCTGAAAGCAATTCACTGCGCCTCATCGGCCTAACTCTCTCAGCCGACCTCAAGTGGAATGACTAGATTGAATCAATACGTAAATCTGCTTCTAGGAAGGTCGGTTCAATATGTAGGGCCGAGAGTTTTTTTCTCGTCTGAATCCATCTTGCCCATATATAAATCTGCCATCCACCCGTGCATTGAATACTCTATTTATTTTTTGTAAAAAATACAAAAAATTATGGCACAAGGCCTAAAAGGGGAGGGGGAGAGGTTGGTTCTCGCTTAACTATCCTATACCTAGCTAAACACTATCACGACCCATTCATTCGTTACAATTTGCTCAGTCACCAAAAGAACTCATCCATCTACTCCCAATCCTTCGTACACCACAATGCCAGAAACTTACAAGGGACACCTAAAAAGTGGGGGAAATTAACCCATGACAATAAAAATGTATTTATATACAATATAAAATAAATGTACAAGATAGTGTACAATATTATAAAATATTTAATGAAAAATGAAATGATGGGAGGGGGATGAACCCAAAAATTAACTGAAAATACAACAAATTTTTAACTAAAATAATAATCAATGTTAGTAAGAACCGTCCATCCCAGAAAAAGGAGTGGCCGCTGTATTCCGCCAAATGGCGAAATCAAGAAGCACACTCGTTAAGGGAGTGGGGAGGGGGGTAAAAAATTAGCGGAATGGGACAATAAAAGGCTGAACCAGCCGAGATAAAAGGAGACCAAAACAAACTGGGGAGGTTGGGAATCTCGACATGGATCATAACAAAAGAGAAAGCCGGGTACAGACCAGGAACACATTCATTCACTTTAACTAGGTACACAAAAAGAGAACTAGCTTAACCAGGGGAGGGTTCCAGAGGAATCCACCCCGATGTTACCAGCAGATCTAAAAGAGAAAATCGTGCATTGAATACTGCTGGCATATCTGGTCGGGTGCCCCTGCTATTCATCTCGGAGTTCTAGACAAAATTCAATCTGCAATGTAATCGATCTCGACCTGATAGATAAACTCCAGTCACTTTCTTACCAACTTAATGTGGCTTTCACGGTTTCTGCTCCGATGAATTAAGCATTAATTTACTCGAGCTACTAGACTAGCAATTAGGTCCCACCCTTTGACAGTGAAAACAATCAAATTTAACCTACTACTAAATCAGATTATTTCCCTTCCGTATACTTGCTTCCCTGACAGATACAATCTCCAATAATTTAAATGCAATATCAGTTGCCATCTTTTATCTCTTTGACTCGCATCTGTTCCCTGACAACCCTTGTATCTTCTTCTTCTCCCTTTCCACTCTATTCTCACGCTGCTCTCTCCTCACCAGTGTTTTCATCTTTCTCTTACTCATTTTTCGACACCCCTTGTGGCCTGTTCCTCTTCCCACTCCTCTTATATAACCACCTGCGCACCAGTAGCAGTACTGTCTTGCTTGGGGTGAAATGATTTTTTAAAAATCCGAATCCCAAAGGAAACTTATTCTTATTTACAACTAGCAGTATAGCCCGGCGCTGCTCGGATGTAATGGAAGCTTTAAAACTAATCCATTGGTCTTGGAGCTCAGACTCTATGGACGTTGGCACGAAAGATTAAAAAGCAATAGTTGTTTCCAGTGAAAGCAAAACCGTAGACTTAAAGAAAAAAAAGGTTTTTTCGTCGCAAACTGAAATTTGAAGGCTAAATAAGTCCTCTGAGTAAATGGTATCATGGCTGAGACTAAGAACTACAATTATGCCTACTTAGAACCAAAGCCGAAGCAAAAACTAAAATAAAAGGGCTGAAAAAAATACAGACATACAGGCAGATAAACAAACACACACACACAAACATCTTGCCTTTTATATATATATATATATATATATATATATATATATATATATTATCGATTTTCTGCACTATTGTAAGAACTGCAACATTGAAACTTCTGAATATCGTTTCTTATGTCTTTGTCTATGAGTGTATCAAATTTGATTAAAATCGGACCACTCCTTCTATAACCCGATTATTTCGATTTTCGATATTTATCGGGGGTACCTCGACACAAAACCTAGCTAAGGACACTTGCAGACGCTTATAGTACAACTGTGTAAATTTTCAAGAAAATCGGTTCAGCCGTTTCGGAGTCTATAGATAACGAACACACACATAGACACACATACAGACACACACACACTTTAGATTGACGCTGCTCATGTAATTGTCGTAGACTAACGATTTGCTGTCAAAATATGAGTGCACAACAAAGGTGAATAATTTAGGATTGATGATTAAGAATATATAACTTCTTAATAAACACATACAGATATATGTTAAGGATATATCGTCTTTCTGAAATGCAATATATTCGGAAAGATTCAGTTGACATTCACAAGTCACAAGATGGTCGCCATTGTAAAAGAAACAGGATGTGCAGGTGTCTTTTTATTGGCCTGTAAAATGAAGATAAAAACAAACGATAAGGTGAGATTTCTTGGTAAAATTTTTTCGCTTCTTTTCAAGATTCTGCAGCGAGAATTTTCGCCATGTGGATTATGTGTCTGTTATATTAGGATAGGGAGTTTTTCTCACTCACAATACCCATTGATAAGTAAGCCGACGAATTTCTTATTGGTAACAATAAAATTAGCCAATACAGAAGATATGCGTTGTACGATTTATTAATGTAAGAAAACCTTTCTATTGGTGAAAAGACAACTGACTTGATTTTCAGTAAGAAACAGAGACACTGCGACTTTGATGCATTGGCTTCAGGACAGTTTTGGAGACTATCACATCAGTACAGTTGAGACGGTGTCCTATGGAACAATGAACGTAGTCGAGAAACATTATACGAGAAATCATATATGATGTCATGACAATGTCACAGTAAGTGCAAGAAAAGCAGAAAATAATATATGAATATTTTTTTCATGTGATATTATCATTCCAATTCGGTTTCGCTTGTTTCGCTATGCAAGGCGTATATCGGAAATAAAACTAAATCGGGGATTTATTGACTCATTCTCACAGAAGAATTTTTAATAGCCCACTCCAGGAAATTCTGATCTTGTTGCGAGAAGTTAAAAACTCAGATTTGTTAAATATCTTTCTTCATTCCATAAAAGTGAACTTAAGTGTAGTGTTCATTATTAGGTGACAGAACCCCAATAAAATTATTTCATTATAGTCAAATAGAATGGTCAGTCAGTTAAGTACCATAAGTGATACATTCTTAGGCGATCATGTCTCGAAAGAGACATGACTGACTGGGCAAAAGATTATCCGCAGTAGGTTGCTATTACTTTCTGTGGTAGACTAGTTGCCAGCCAAGGCTATAGAGCCCAATCGTTCCTGTTATTTAACACATAATTCGAAGGAATAGAAGGTATTTCCGCGTAAGTGAAAGCAACGAATTCAACTGGAATTCGAACTCGGCTCCCCAATTTCTCGTTCTGAGCCGATATCCACTGCACCACAATGAACAAATAGAAAACAGTTTCCAAAAATATTATTTGTAGACCCAATCCTTAATTTTAAATTATACATACACACAATATAGTAAAAACTTTGGTAGCACAGTGCGTTATACTAACTGTTGTGGATTCCCAGGAAATAAGAACCTCACAAAATAAAAGAACAACAACCAGAATTAAGATAGAAAAATATGTATATTAAACGTAAAATACAAACTTGAAGGCAGGTTAGTTAATCCAGGAATACGATTAGTACAAGAAATATATAAAATCTCTGAAGTGAAGCCGTAGTATGTTTAGTAAAACCACGTCGGAAGCTGACGTGTGCTGTAGTAATAATATTCTGTATGAGTGGAGCTCAGAGCTACTATGAACTACCAACAATGTATTCTCCGTGAAACCTCGGTATCTTCCAGTAACTGTTGGACTCATATGGATCGATATCAATCCACGCCCACACTGAGGCAAAATGTAGCACAAGGCCTTTTTAGAGTGGGTTATCCAGACATATACCCCAGCCAAAAAATACCTGTCTGACTTTGCTCAGTCGTGACTCTACCCTTCGGCAGAGCCACGACTGGGTTTATGCTCTCCGCCCGAAAGCAGAGAGCCGACAGTGTCAAGCCCGGATATAAACTCTGATAGATCGATATCAATCCACCCCCCCCACTGGGGCAAAATGTGGTACAAGGCCTTTTTTGAGTGGGTGATCTGGGTCATATAGACCAGCCAAAAATACCTGTCTGACTTTGCCCAGTCGTGACTCTACTCCTTCGGCACAGCCACGACTGGGTTAATGCTCTCCGCCCGAAGGCAGAGAGCCGACAGTGTCATATCCGGAGATAAACTCTGACAGATTTATATCAATCCACCCCCCCCACCCCCCCCCCACAGGGGCAAAATGTGACACAAGGCCTTTTTTGAGTGGGTGATTCGGGGGATATAGCTCAGCCAAAAATACCTGTTTGACTTTGCTCAGTCGTGACTCTACTCTTCGGCATAGCCACGACTGCGTTAATGCTCTCCGCCCAAAGAGCCGACAGTGACAAGTCTGGAGATAAACTCAGACGGATCTTGTGGTAACTGTCGTAGCAGAAGTATATGTATACTCAAATCGAGTCCATTATCATGGAAGAAAGGGAGACTCCACAACATGAACAAAAACAAAAAAAGGCTAAGTTTGAATCCAGTAGGTTTTACCAGCTGCTAGACATGAAGAACAAAATAAAAAAAATGCTGTCTGAAATCTATATATATAAAAGGCGATCTGTGATTCTGTATGTGACTGTAATCTATGCACACGTACATTTTTTAAGCTACGCCATTCAAACTTTCTAGGGACACATATCTACAGGGAAGCCAGATCGGCACATACTTTTTGAGTTCAGCAGTTTTAACCTTTCGCACTTTTTGGCCAATGGAGCCGATTGTTTACATTTGTTCCGTAAAACATCTAAGATCTAAGATGGTTGCTAGATTACGTCACAGAAATCAAAACACACGTGTCAAACGCGACTAAAAAAATGAGCCTTTACATTTAACTTTTGTTCCGACGTTTTAAAAATTCATTTGGTTAACAAAAAAATGTGAATATTTTTCCCCGTAATTTTGAAACCAAAGAAATATTTTTTTTAAAATGTTTTTCAAACAAAAACAAAATATATATAAAAAAAGTGTCAGTAGTTAATTTAATTATTCAAGTATTTTTTTCAGATTGATTATTTAATACTTCAGAAAATAAAATTTTAAAAAATAATGCTTTTTTTTCGCTAAATATTTCATGCAGGAAATCAACTGTCTGTAATTTGGGTGGCATTAATATAATGTTTTCCTCTAAAATTAAATGTCTACATTTTTAAATATTCTTTAAAAATTTATGAAATTCATTATTCAACAAAAAATGTAAATATTTCCCCCCGTAATTTTGAAACAAAAACAAACGCAATGTTGTTTACAATGTTACACAAAACATCAACTCACGTTTACGCAAAACAAAAGAAAATAGATTTTTTTAATGGAATTTCTTAACAATTTTTAAACAATTTCTTATATAATTATTTTTTTATATAACTGAGTTTCAAAGTGAGGCGGCGACTACAAGCGCTCGGAAATCGCAACACACTGCATTAATCATCTAATTAAAAATGTTCTGAGTTGCACGGGCAACGCCGGGTTATGATGCTAGTAATTGATAAAGATCTCTATTACCTTTTCAACCATATTCCAGTACACTTTTCTTGAATGTGTGTTTGTTTAACTTTACGGTTTGTAGACACTTCCTATGAAGAGGCGAATCGCATCGCAGAATATTTTTCCACATTGTCTCACCTGTTGACACACCTGACATTAATAACCGTTTGTAAATCTTTATTCGATCAACCATTATCAATCATTACTACTAATTTTAACTAGTATTTACTTTTTAATTTTAAACTAATACTATTGCTACTAATACTACTAAGTTAAAAAGCAATATGACGTCTTGCGTGATCAAATATAAGTTAGATTCAGTCTTTTGGTGGGTATGACAAAATGGGAAAATATTATGGAACGCGTCTCACTCTTCAAAATGACTTCATCAAACCAAATTAATAATTTTTTTATGGAATTATATATATATATATATGTGTGTGTGTGTGTGTGTGTGTGTGTGTGTGTGTGTGTGTGTGTGTGTGTAAAGGTATAAATAAAAATTTCGGTTATTATTATTAAGAATACACCTTTTTCTGTATTTACTAGCCCTCCCACGCAAGGCCAGATGTGACACATGGTCATTTTATAGTGGGTATTCCCGGCCATATAGCCGGGTCAAAAAATCTCTGTCTATTTTTCCTCAGTCGTGATTCTACCCTTCGGCGAAACCACGACTGGGTTTGTGCTCTCTGCTCGGAAGCAGAGAACGCCCTCTATCCGAAGGCAGAGAGCTGACAGTGTCATAGCGTCGTCAGGCGAATGCCTAAGACGTTTTTCACCTTTAAGTGTCGAATCTAGGTGCGTCGTCAGTGTTGTTGCCTCTATGTCACTAGAAGTTTCGGGTCTAAATAAACAACAGACTTCTTCGATAGGTGACCCGACCGAATATGATCAGTATTCGGCTCGCACCCAGACTAAAAAATTTGCGACTAGCTTTAGGACGTGCATGATATAAATTCTCCTTGAAAAAAGCAACCAATCAAGACTTCACTTGGGCCATTCGATGTTATAGATCGGGTATGCTCGGTTGTACTGAACTTCCTACATTCAAGACAGGTTATTTTTGGAGGAAGAGAAGAAAACAAACCAATAAATATGTATATGGTTAGGTTTTGAAGGCTGTTACAATGCGCTTAGTAAAATAAAGGAAGGCATAGAAGTGTTTGGGTTTTACCTATTTATTATACATTAATATTTCGAGATCAAAATCTCATCTTCAGAATGGCAGAGGAGCGTGTGTCTGTGAAAGGCACGGACTCACTCGGACAGACACACGCTCCTCTGCAACTAATAGTCACTTAACTGACTGACTGAATATAATAGTTGGAATCATAATTAAGGCTTCTACTGGTCATAAAGTGGGGGGTCAGTTTATTACTTAATCACAATAGAAAACCGATCCCCCCTTTATGACCAGTAGAAGCCTTAATTATGATTCCAACTATTATATTCAGTCAGTCAGTTAAGTGCCATACGTGATACACGCTTTGGGTGATTATGTCTCGAAAGAGACATGACTGACTGGACAGAAGAATATCCTGCAGTAGGTTACCATTTCTTTCTGCAGTAGACTGGTTGCTACCCAAGGCTATAGAACCCAATCTGTCCTGTTATTTGACTCATAGCTAGAGGGAGGAGAGATGTATTATATTATTAAGTAATAAGTAGAGGGGAATCAGTTTATTACTTCATAACAATAGAAAACTGACCCCCCACTTTATGCCCAGTAGAAGCCTTAATTATGATTACAACTAATATATTCAGTCAGTCAGTTAAGTGCCATACGCGATACACGCTTGGGCGATCTTTCTTTCGAGACATGATTTTTGTTGGGCAGAAGATTTTCCCGAAGTAGGTTGCCATTACTTTCTGCGGTAGATTGGTTGCCGATCAAGGCTAAAGAACCTAATCTTTCCTGTTATTTAACTCATAACTGGATGGCAAGAGACGGATTAATACTTTTCTTAATGGTATTTACGCGTAAGTAAGTGCAATGAGAAGTGCGAGAAAAGAAGATGTTGGAGTAGAAGTTACGGTTACATCTTATCTGTTTCACTGTAAATGGGTGGGATCTAGTTGCTAATCTAGTATTTCGTGCAAATTCATACCTAGGGGGCACCAGTGATTTAAGTTCATCGGAGCAGAAGCCATGAAAGTATTTATAATAGAGGCACAACAGTATTCAATTCACGGACGAATGGTAGATTTATAAATGTACCAAATGGATTCTGACGAGAAAAATTTCCTGGCCCGACGCAGTGAACCAAACTTCCTAGCAATAGATGCAGCTATGGATTCAATGTAGTTATTCCATTTGAGGTCATTTGATAAAGTAAGGCCAAGGAGGTGTTGCTTTCTCGGAGATTTGAATCATTTATTTCTATGAAAAGCAAGAGAGTTTCTCTATGGTGGTTAAAGGAGAGCAGCTTCGTTTTGGAGGCATTAAAATTTACGCGCCATTTCCTGCCCCATTCAATCACGGATTCTATGTTCTTTTTGAAGGACAGCAGTCAGGTTTACATTGTAAGACGAGAGTAAATGGCGGTGTAATCTGCATAGATGCCTACTTGAAAATTGATTACATCAGAAAGATCAGTGATGAAGACCAGAATAAACGTAGGGCCGGGGATAGAGCCTTGAGGGATGTCCGTGTTCAAATGAAACACTCCCGGAGTTTGGCCGTTAAAAAACAACCGTCATTTGACAATTTGATCAGAACAATTGTATTTAAATATATATCAAATAGTGCACGTCGTATGCATTTATATATACAATTTATATGATATTCTACAATTCGGTCTTCTTTAAATTTGTCACCTTCCTCTGACGTAATGATTAAAGCGACTGATTCATTCAATCAATTTGACGCCAGGTAAAAAAAAAGTTTGAATATCATTGACCTTTTTTTCTTTATTTCTAATCAAACAGAAATAATGATTTTTGTTATGGAATTATATATATATATATATATACACTACCAGCCATAATTATTAGTCCAGTCGTATTTGTTAAAAGAAGTTATGTATTTCATATTATTTTTAGTATTTATTGCCAAATGAAAATTTTGTTATCATTACTTTACAAAATTTTACAGGTCAAGGAATCATAGCTGAACTCGTCACCCTAAATTTTCTTCATTCTTTCATTGATGAAACTGCAATATAGATAATTACTAAATATTTATATATTCATTTGATGCACATGTTATTGGGCAATATTAACAAAAAACAAACATTCTATTTTCATTTTCAATAAATCCTAAAAAATAGAATAAAATGCATCATTTTCTTTAAACACTGGCGTAAAACTAATAATTATGGCCACTAGCATAGATAGATAGATAGATAGATAGATAGATAGATAGATAGATAGATAGATAGATAGATAGATATATTATCCACAGACATAGATAGATAGATAGATAGATAGATAGATAGATAGATAGATAGATATATTATCCACAGACATAGATAGATAGATAGATAGATAGATAGATAGATAGATAGATAGATAGATATGAAGAGGCTGGGATAGATAGATAGATAGATAGATAGATAGATAGATAGATAGATAGATAGATAGATAGATACGAACAGACTAAGATAGATAGATAGATAGATAGATAGATAGATAGATAGATAGATAGATATGAAGAGGCTGGGATAGATAGATAGATAGATAGATAGATAGATAGATAGATAGATAGATAGATAGATAGATGAAAAGAGATGATAGTTATTTTATTGTCTAACATTAAAGCAGAGAAAAAAAAGAAAATCGTGGGAGGAAAAAATTTAAAAAAACACGGCCAACCGGTTTATTCTCAGTTGCAGTTAGTCAGTTAAGAGTCATAGGCGATAAACGCTTGAGCGATCATGTCTTGAAAGAGACATGACTGACTGGACAGAAGGTTATCCTGCAGTAGGTTACCATTACATTCTGCAGTAGAATGGTTTCCAGCCAACGCTATAGAACCTAATCTATCCTGTTATTTAACCCATAACTGGAGGGAAGAGATAGATTAATACGTTTCCCAAGGGTATTTGCGCGTAACAGAATGCAAGGAATTCAACAGGAATTCGAATTCGACTCCCCAAATTCTCATTCCGAGCTGATATCTATAAATATATAATATATAATATTAATATATATTAATAAAGGCGGAAAACGATTTAGATTGCAATAATATATATGCATATGTTTGTGCGTGTTTGCGTATGTTTGTGTAGAGGGAGGGGCGAAGATATAAGTAAAAAATTTGGTTATAAGCGTATATCGAAAATGATACGCCATAGATATAAAGAAGATAAACATTTAAGTTTTAATTATCTATTATTGACGTATTTGTTTTTAAATATCCCATATTTTGATAGTAGTAGATTTATTAAGAAAGGTTAGGTATGGTATGAACAGACTTGCAAATTTACTGTAGAAGACTTAGTAATCAGTGCACTTTCTATGTATTTATATATACAGTTTATACACTTCCTGATCAAAAATTTAAGACCACTTAAAAATCTTTAAAAAGAAATTTTTTTTACAGATAGATTTTAAACTCCTACCACTTAAGATTACCAATACTACAATCTCAAATGTTATGGAAACAAAAAGCTACATTCCAAATATTTTATTTAGAAATTTACATTTTTTATAAAATGAGGCGATTTACGCATGATCAAAATTATAAGACCAGGGGTATAAATTGTTAGATCTATGGTAATTCCAATGTTTCTAGTTCAGTTAGAGATAAGCAATCATTGCGTAAAGATGTTACCATGCCTAAAGCAAGCAAACTTACCAAATTTGAGTGTTCTCGAATTCTAGAATTCCATAAGCAAGGTTTGTCATAGCGGGCGGTCGCAGCTAAGGTAAATCGCAGTAAAACTGTGATTTGCAACATTCTAAAGAACAGTGAGAATTATGGAAAAGCAAAATCCTCTGGTAGGCCCCCCAAAATTTCTCCTGCATTGAGTAAGAGAATAAGACGGGTTGTTATGAAAGAGGTGGGGACTTTCTTCTAGTCAAATTAAGGCAATCACAGATGCTGATTGCAGTCCCGTAACCATCAGACGACACTTACGACAAAAAGGCATGGTCAATAAAAAGTGTAAACAAATTCCTCGTCTGATTCCACGTCAAGGTGGACCGCTTAAATTTTGGTTATGAATACCAAACATGGGACGTTGAGAAGTGGAAGAAAGTCCTGTTTTCTGATGAGAAAAAAATTCAATCTAGATGGTCCTGATGGCTTCCAATGATATTGGCATAACAAAAACATACCTCCTTGAAATTTTTTCTACTCGTCATAGTGGTGGGGGGTCCCTAATGATATGGGGCGCCTTTTCTTACAGAGGGACGATGGAGCTCCAGGTGGTGCAGGGTTGTCAAACAGCAACTAGTTATGTTAGCATGCTACAAAAAGCATCATTGATGATGGAGGGCCATCGTTTGTGTGTGGATGGATGGTTATTTCAACAGAATAATGCTGCAATCCACGCTGCAAACGGACCTTGACCTTTCTACAAGAAAATTGGGTCCATCTCTTGGGACATCCTGTATGCTCACCAGACTTGAACCCAATTAAAAATGTTTGAGGATGGATGACAAGAGATGTTTATCGAAATGGCAAACAATATTCAACACTTCGTGAAGCCATCTTCAGAAGCTGGAGCAACATCCCCCGCACCTTAATGGAAACGCTTATTTCTAGCATGCCCGACAGAATTTTTGAAGTCATCAAAAGCAGTGGAGGTAGAATTCATTATTAAATTTGGTTGTTGAATGTTTTCATGCACTTTTCATTTTGCACAATTTCGTAGAATTTTTGTCTCTGGTCTTATAATTTTGATCATGTGTAAATCGCCTCATTTTATAAAAATGTAAATTTCTAAATAAAATGTTTCGAATGTAGCTTTTTGTTTTCATAACCTTTTAGATTGTCTCTTCCCTCCAGTTATGGGTTAAATAACAGTACAGATTGGGTTCTATAGCCTTGGCTGGTAACCAGTCTACCGCAGAACGTACTGGCAACCTACTGCGGGATAATGTTCTGCCCCATCAGTCATGTCTCTTTCGAGACATGATCGCCCAAGCGTGTATCACGTATTTCTGATCCGCACTAGTTCTACTCATTGTTTTAGATTTTAGAAATGTCTAAAATTACACGAAAAGTTGCTAGAAAACGAAGATGAAAGCAAATAATGTTAAAAAATTATGATAAAGATCACTAACCTTTTATTTAAAAATAATAAATGTTATTTTTTTACTAATCACTGCCATCAAAACTAATATCAATCCATATAAAATCTATCCCCTTTTCTGTATATACATCTACTTCATGTGTTTTCTCTACAATCGCAACTATATCTCGTCAACCAACCTAATTCTTTTCCAGCTAATGGTAATATTATACCAATATTGCTTAACAGGAACTACGAAATATTGAACTAAGAGTTTGTTTTTTTTTAATTTTATTCTTTTTTAATCATCTCACCTCAAGCAATGCGGTACCGCCACTGATGTACAGGGGATTACAAAAGAAAGTTGAAGTATTAGGCAGGAAAGGAGTGAAGACAAAGACAAACCAGCTACAGAGGGTGAAAGCGAAAGAGCAAGAGAAGGGTGTGAACAAAGAAGGGAAGATAATTACGAAGGCAGAGAGAAAGGAAAAGAACAAGATACATGGGGTGATGTGGAAACGGCTGGAGTTAAGTTGATAAGAGATGGGAATTGACTTTGCATTTAAATTCTTGTAGGATATAGCCGTTAGGTAAGCAAGTACATGGAAGGGAATTCCACAGGCGAAAAACACGAGAAAAAAGCCGCTGAAGTAGAACTGTGGATTTGGTCGATCTAACTGTAAAAGGGTAAGACCTTGATGCCAGTCAAGTGTAGAGAGGGAACCAGTGACCAAAATTCTTCGAAGCAGAAGCCATGAACCAAATTGAGAATACCTATATGCTGACCATAAAAATATCTTTATACTTTCATTATTAAAATAAAAAACTAACAACTAAATAAGATATTTTTTCAATAAAATTGCTCAAATTTTTTTTTTATATGTTTAACAACTAATTTTATTTACATTTCTGGGATGCATGGCTATTATAATTTACACTAGTTGCATTTGGACTATTGTTCTCGTTTTTGTTGTTCTTATCAGTAAAAAAAGATGAGGTCAAGGAAGAAAGACGTGAACAATTGTCCAAATATACAAATTGTAAATAATAATCTATTTTCCCAGAAAAAAAGCCATTGACGTTATTTCTCAAGCGACTACTACGAGAAAGCATAAACGCAAAATACTGACATTTTAAACTGAAGTCCTTAAAGACACATGGCTCAGTGGATATAGACGTTGGTTATTTCCTGGGATTTGACCCAAAGAGTTGTGAGTTCAATACCAGGCTACATCAGAGGTGAACAAGTAATTTGCCGGGTTAGAGGGAGATAACTCATGACTTCCAAAAATCACTATTACGCAAGTGATAAGAATGATATCCTCCACTGATTGTAATAAAGGGTTCGGTTCGAAATTCCTAGCACTTGAAGAAGGCCGATGCGTACCACGGCCAAAATGTCGTACAAATGGCAGCAAAGATGAGATCAATGGTCCGAATATTGTAAACTAGCATTATAGCCCGGCGTTGCTCGGGTGTAATGAAAGCTTTAAAATTAATCCATGGTCCTGGAGCTCAGACTCTTTGCACGTTGGCACGAAAGACTAAAAAGCAATAGTTGTTTCGAGTTAAAGCGAAACCGTAGACTGAAAGAAAAATGAATGGATGTAAGCCAAATTTTGATTTCATGGTATCGATATAAAATTTTCTGCACTATTGTAAGAACTTGAAACTTCTGAAATATCGTTTCTTATGTCTTTGTCTATGAGTGTAGCAATTTGATTAAAATTGGTACTCCTTCTATAACCCGATTTTTTCGATTTTCGATATTCGATATTTATCGGGGGTACCTCAACACAAAACCTAGCTATGTAACTGTGTAAATTTTCAAGAAAATCGGTTCAGCCGTTTCGGAGTCTATAGGTAACGGACACACACACACACACACACACACACACACACAAACACACACACACAGACAAAGTTCCATTTATAAATAAGTTTAGATACTGAAGTTTAAAATATCTAAACTCAAAATCTGACCAAACTATTAAGGTCTTGAATTCTACTTACGGATGAACGACTAACTGTAGTGAAGTGGCTGAATGGGAATTGATTCCTGCATTAAAAACTGGTATAAGCGAATAGGAAATATCATATTCCAGGTAGGATTTATACGCTGCAATAATGAAATTGTCTATACTTAATTAAAAGTTTTTAGGACACAATGATTTATTTTGGTCCTAGTAATAAATTAGGGTTTCAAAGCAAGATATTCCTCCGATTATTTGAAAGACAAAACCCTCGACAAAGACAGAAGTAAATCAATTTGACTGATGTGCGTGCGTAATTGACGAGATAATGGAAATGCTTTTGAACATATTCAAGAGCATCCACGGTCGGTCTGGTCGTATTAATCACAGAGAAGCGTGCATGGGCCAGTCGAAAAGTGGAGGCATTGATTGAGTGAAAGTCATTCGTAGGGATAAGGGTGATTCACAAGCCTTTAAATGAAAATTAATACAGGGACGTTTGCGTTTAAAAACAGCTAGGAGGCGTTTTAACAAAGGATGGAAAATATGATTTGAATATCAGGAATAGAATAAGATACATTCCAAAAGCTAAGCAAAAAATATTAAAAAACGGGGAAATTTCGTTAGAAACAAAGAATATAGATCTGAACAGCCATGTAATATCAATCCTCCTATATATCAGTGAATGCAGAACAGTCTCCTCACAGATCAAGAGAAAACTAGAGAAAATAGAATTATAGTTCTACAGAAGGATGATGAGAATACTATGAAGAGAAAGTCTTAAGTGAAATAGAAGTAAAAATGACACTTATAATTAGAATAAGTTACGGACAACTAAAATGAAAAGCGTGAAAAAAATGTTCTTTTTATAAACATTTCAGAACATTACTACAGTATTCTTAGCTGATTCTATTTATTGACGTACAGATGAGTACTGATGAGAGTGACGGTGGATGTAGATAAGCATGAGAGAAAGGATGTAAGTTAGTGTGACAGGAGATGACTATTGACTTTACATTTAAATTCTTGGAGATTAAAAAAATTCCATTTTGGATAATTTTCACGTTCTAATGAAGGCTAAGCAATTTGTAAACCATTATATTTGAAGCAGAAAAAAAATTAGAATAATTTCTAGCAACACATTTTCGCGGTTATTTTTGTTACCATAACTCACACCCCTGAAGATGATCTCAGAAGGTGATTAAAAGTACTTGGGTACATTGAGAAATGAATGATAATAACATCTGTCAACGTTACAGCCCATTTCTGACATCTTTCAATTATAATACGCGAAAGATTATCCGTGAGTATGAATGAATTTTATTAAAAAAATAGGCAGACAATGTTTGCAATTTATTTAATCTGACATGTCTAAGAGAAAATTTGCTGCCTAAATACACAATAGATAGATAGATAGATAGATAGATAGATAAAACTTAGTGGGGAAATAGCTATATTCAACATGTCATTTTAAGGCATGCATTCTTAGACTCCTTATAAACAGAGAATGGGGGAAAATTCTAAGCCCAGAGGTTAGCTTAGGTAAAGGAAAGTGTTGGGATCTATTGGTTTTATTTGGATTAGGTTAGGGAAAAGAATTTAGTAGTAATTCCCTCTTTGGTAGTGGGAGGTATGTGGCTTGACTCTTTAGTTATTAGTAGTAGGCGGTGGGGAAGTAACTGTTTGCCCAAATTTTTTAAAAAATTGTTAGTACTAATTGGGAGAATAGGATAATTATTGTGTATATATATGCGCATGCTCGTGGGAAATGAGACAGAGTGGAAAATCTTCGTAATGACAACTCGTTTCGACTCCATTTGTGTGATCGATGTCTTCAGGTCAAAATGAAAGACAAAACTTTATATTTCTCTCTCACTTTCTCTCTCTCTCTCTCTCTCCCTCTCTTTCGCTTTCTCCTCCTTTTCTGTCTGTCCTTCTGTCTGTCTGTCTTTCTGTCTCTGTTTCTCTGGCTTTTTTCTTTGTGTGTGTGTGTGTCCTGAAGCCGATAATACATGTTTGTAAAGGTTGGCATTTTTCCAAAAACGTGTTTTCATTGAAAAGCTTTACCACGTTTTTTTTTTCGTTTGTCTACTAACGCTCAAATTCTATATCCTACTCACAAGCAGACCCCCACCCCCCCCCCTACTTTCGATTTCTTGCTGCAATACTTCCTACAATCTTCGAAATTTTAAAAGAAACCTCAATCGCCATCTTCTGTCTTCCTGATTCCCGTTTCTTAACCATCCTTTTCTTCATTTCCCTTTACTTCTTCTCACTAAAGTCTCTTTTCATTTTCTTTCGCTTCCTGTAACCCCCTGCTTCCTTGCCGTATTATCGTCTTGCTTGGGCTGAAATGATTTTAATATATATTTTACTGTGAAACCAATAAAAATATAAACGCAAATTCTACTCCATCAGCTTCTTTTCTTGCACTTCCCACCTGTGGAATTCTCTTCAGTTTAGTTGCCATAATTATTAGGCCACCCAAATTTTTTTACAAGAAATGATGTATTTCATACTATTTTTAGTATTTATTCCAAAGTGGATAATACTAAATGAAAACTGAATGGTTCTTTTGTTATTATTACTTTGCAAAATTTTACAAAGCAAATAGCGACAATTTACCCATCGCACCCTGTAGATTTTATATATATATATACTACCGGTCATGATTATGAAGCCGCCCAAGTTTTTTAAAAACACGATGTATTTCATACTAATTTTAGTAATTTTTGCCAAGTGGATAATTATAAATGAAAATTGAATGGTTCTTTTGTTATTATTACTTTGCAAAATTTTACAAGGTAGCCAAGATGTCTTTGCTTTGGCCAGCCAATAATAAGAAGTGACTAGCATGAGAAAGGAGCAAGAAACTGGACACCAGAACAGTTTATTTGATGTACATATTATTGTGCAGTATTAACAAAAGAACCATTCTATTTTCATTTAGAATTATCTACTTGGAAATAAAGACTAAAAATAGTATAAAATACATCATTTAAAAAAAAACTGGGGTGGCCTAATAATTATGTCCGGGAGTGTATAAATTTTCCAATATATATATATATATATATATATATAGAGAGAGAGAGAGAGAGAGAGAATATAAGAATTAAACGTGTAATTTTAGCAGAATAAAAGAATAATACGATTAATTTTAGCAGAATAAAAGAATTATTTCTTTCATAAAAAAAAACAGCACGTTCAACTCTAGTAGAATAAGAATTTATCCTCGTGGGAAGTATAATTTAATCTCCTTAAATTTTCCTCGCGTTCAAGTGAAGCAACTCTTCTTTCTAACGAATTACTACGAGTTCACCGCGGCAAAGCAAAATAAGAATAAAAATGCGTGCATCTCAATTACAGAACTATTTATTACAACATACAAAATTAAAATACATAAAAATGTTTTTACATTTAACATGTACAATTCAATAAATGATTAGAATTAGAAATATGTTCACTAAAGACAGGAGAATTGCTAAAATTATAGGTATTTTAGCGTCAAAACTGATCACGAAACATACAATTAAAATATTGCGACCAAGTTACGAATTAACCAAGACGGAAGGAGGAAGGTGCGCTTTACGAACACAGACACAAAGTTCTTACGAGAAGGTGGAAATACGAATGGCGTTCTGTTACATTCGAATTAGCGGGAGGCGGAAAATTCAAGGTTTCTGTAGCAAACAACTTCTTTCTCCAGGCACTTCTTGGGCCGACGCTTTCTTTCCTTCTTCTTCCTCCCCTTCATCTTCTTTAGGGTAGCCGCGCTGGTCAACCAGCACTTGCAGGGTTTCTCAAACGCAGCAATAATTCAATAGGAAGTCGAATATTCAAGGGACTCTTGAAGCCACAGTTAGGCGATTCGATTTGGTTGAGGGGAATAACCAACGACTAACCAGGCGAGTGTAGGTTCTCTACACCGCAAAAAATACTTCAAATATTATATCCCGTTATTAAGGGAATAAAACACATACTTCGGCTGTACGAAGATAAGTGACAGCTAACGAACCCTCTGGAATGTAGGGGAAAACACAATGCTGGTTTCGCATCACGAGGTCACACCGCAGCGAAAGGTTTGACGTCCTTCCTACCTGAGCCCTGTGCTGCTACTGCTACTATTCTCCGATGGCCGGTGCAAGTCCATCGGGGGAAATCTTCCTGTTCCCTCATCAAGTTACGTACGCTGTGATTGGTCAGCAGCGAAGGTGTGATGCAAGTGGCTCTGCCATTGTCTCACAGCGCCTGCTGCTTTGCAAAAGAGGACGACCAAATGAAATCAAGGGTCGGTTTAAGTTTAGAAAGTACCACCTGAAATAAATCTTCTCTCTGACCAAAATAATCCGTACAAGATTGATAGATAGATAAATAAAGAGGTAAATAAATATATATATATATATATATATATATGTGTGTGTGTGTGTGTGTGTGTGTGTGTGTGTGTGTGTATACATCAATATATAAATATTAATCAGATGTGAATGGTGCAGTGCCCAATGTTTCATAACGGAGCAAATATATATATATTAATAAATATACATATTATCCTATGCTTTATTCACGACTCTGAGTTTCAGGCATTTCAGCAATCTTCGAGTGGTTAACATATCATACTGACTTATTTTAGATTTGAATTAAATTAATTGCGTTCCTTTCTTAAAGCTCATTATAGGCCAAATTACATGTACAAATATTTTTTATATTTATTAAATCTATAAACAAGTTAGTTTAATAGTGGAACCTAAAAATGGAATAAGATACTAAACACATGGTGGGAGAAAAAAAAGTCAGATTAAATAATGTAATTATAAATATAACAAAATTAGGACCCGTTAGCTATAAGCGCTGGGTCTAAGGGCGGTAACAGGTTTGTTTACATTTGCATTTTTATGAAAAAAATTAGGGATAATTAATAATACTCGCAGATTTACGCATCCATACATACACATCTATTAGAATTTCATACAAACTTAAGGGCTGAGGATAGTTCAATATGAATTATATTTCAATATAATTATTGTATTACAAGTATGAATAAATAATTGATTATTAATGTAAAGGATGTGCGTTGTGGTGCAATGGATATAAACAAAATCGGGGAGCCGAGTTCGAATTCCAGTTGAATTTCTGGCATTCACTTACGCACAAATACCCTTGGAAAAGGTATTAATGCGTCTCTTCCTTCCAATTATGGGTTAAATAACAGGACAGATTGGGTTCTACCGCAGAAAGCAATGGCAACCTACTGCGTGATAATCTTCTGCCTAGTCAGTCATATCTCTTTCTAGACATGATCTCCCAAAGCGTGTATCACGCATGGCACTTAACTGACTGACTGAATGTAAACTAAAAGTTACAGGTTTAATAGAATATGGATTAAAGTAAAAATTAATTGTTTAAACAATATAATGTAAAAAATAAAATAATCAAATAAATCCAAATAATCAACTATATAATAAATTCAATCTATACAAATAGCTAATCAATTATATATATATATATATATATATATATATATATAAACTTATAGACTCCGAAACGGCTGAACCGATTTTCTGGAAATTTTACACAGTTGTACTATAAGCGTCGGTGAGTGTTTTTAGCTAAGTTTTGTGTCGAGGTACCTCCGATAAACATCGAAAATCGATAATCGAAAATCGGGCTATAGAAGGAGTGGTCCGATTTTAATCAAATTTGATACAGCCATAGACAAAGACATAAGAAAGGATATTCAGAAGTTTCAAGGTTGCAGTTCTTACAATAGTGCAGAAAATCGATAATATATATATATATATATATATATATATATATATATATATATAAAATGCAAGATGTTTGTGTGTATGTCTGTTTATCTGTCTGTATGTCTGTATTTTTTCAGCTCTTTTATTTTAGTTTTTGCTTCGGGTTTGGCAAATAAGAAGGAGTAATCAATCCGAGTGGAATTTGAACTCGGCTCACCCATTCCTCAATCCGAGCTGCTGTCGATTACTCCAGCATGCCTCCAAGGACGATTTAGTTTAGATATAATATATTTACGCAAAAACGTTCCGAGAAATTAATGTCTAAAGTTACTAAACACACACACACACACACACACACACACACACACACATATATATATATATATATATATATATAGTTTTTGGTCATAATTAAATTAGACCAGTACACATTTGTATTAAAAAGTGTTCAATACAAATATATTATAGACCTTTTGAATATTTTTCATTCGTAAACGAGTTATATTACGCAACCCAGGTTTCTACCATGTGGTGTCGTCAGGCGATTTGCATTAACATTATTGCAAATGGCCTGAAGACACCAGATGGTAGAAACCTGGGTTTAGCGATATAACTCGCTTACAAATTTTATATATACTTATTAAATTGATTATCTATTGCTTTAAGACACGTGACACATATCTAACCAATAAGAACTAAACCAAAATCACAACATACTAGTATACTACCTCTTTGTTTTGTTTTGTTTTTTTATTTTTCTTCTGGTCTCTGAAGAAGCTTTAACAAAATTGAAACACGTTAGATCGTTACGTGTTACGTGTAAGAAAAGAAAAAAATGATTGACCAAAACTCAGAGTTCAATCACAAACAAATATTTTATATAAGAAAACACAAAATAAAAATATATTACAAATATACATTTTTTTGTATTCGAATAGAAAACATAGAGTTTACTACTGACAGAGTGACGGATAAGTGTTACGAAGGGGAAGTAAGGTGGCAAGTATCTTTACCAAGTTAACTTTTAAATAGTTTAAGTGCTATACTTTATAGAAGTCCTTATATGTGTTTATAAAGAATAATTTCCAGTATGGTCAATGAAAGAGTCAAAATTATCTATTTACCTATTTAGTTCCATGAGGCTCTCTTTCAGGTTTTAGTTGGTAGGCAACTTTTCTTAGAGATTCTTTCGGCTGATGCACAGCTCCGCGAATTGGGAAGGAGTTGATAATGTCAGCAGATCCTGTTAACAACTAACTACTCTCTTCCCAAAACCTATTTTTATAGAGGCTAACAGCTAATTTGCAATTTCTGGAAATCACTCAAATCTACTAGAATTTTCTCGAATTTTCTAGCATCTTCCAAATGATCTATTTCTAATTTCCTTATTATACGACTACTTTGTGAATTAATTGTTTTTTTTATAATAACAAGTAGGACTCAATAGAATCCCTTACTACAACTTTTTAGACATTATTAATATTATATATAAATGTATCCTCATAAAACACACACACACACACACACACACACACATATATATATATATATATATATATATATATATATATTGGTTTATTGCTGCGGAGCTCTCGTAAAAGGGAAATTATGATGAATAGTTTTTCAAGGGTCTTTTTAGATGTTCAAAAATTTTATGGGTTACTATTTTGTGTCTCATTTCGACAGGAAAAAAAATTCCAGTGCCCAGTCGCTGCCTATTTTTATATATTCATTTATTCAGACACGCGAGATTATTTTTTGTGAATGTGTTTCTTTCAGAAACGAAGCCATGTTTTGCAGCTTTTCTCATGCACCTGATTCTGATCTCACGAAGATAAGGAACGTATCGATAAGGAATATCGATATAGTAAGATCTTTACAGTTTATACATATCGGTTTTGGCTACCATTGAACTTCCATTTTGCACATGAATAAATATTAATGGCGGAACACGCGTTACCTCGACAGAAGAAAAAAGCCTTAAATTAAAAAAAAACAGAAAAAACGCAAGGAATATTTATTGTTGTATCTCTTTAATGCTTAAAAAATTGCCTTCAAAAACTAATAAATTAATTGTAAATAAGGATTGTTTACATATTTTCTCATAAACTAATTCCTAATATATTCAACTCCATCCTTCAAAGTAACATTTTTATTTTGTGTTTTTTTCTTGGATGGACTAGAATCTTGTTTTTTTTTTTAATTGAAAAACATATTATCAAAACTTAATTGCACCTGTGAACTAAGATAATAATTTTTTTTGAATCATTAGTTATTTAAATGGGAAAATATGATATAAAATATGTAACAAATTGAATCAAGCAATATTGAGATATCGATCATGAGACATCTAAAAATAAATGTAAATTTTGAGTCAGTTCATAAAAATTTCAAAGTAGGTGGGTACTTCAAGCTCATAAAAATTATTTTATAAGCTTGAAAACAATTTCTATATTTTAACAGAATTTAGTAAACTGAAATATAAAAAAAAATCAGTTTGACCAATTCTGGTCTGAAAATAAAGAAGATTAGAAAATTGACAGAAGCAAGATTGAATCGCACACACACACACACACACACACACACACACACACACACACACACACACACACACACACACATTTATATTTATATATACAATCAAGAAAGAATAACTTTGGGGGTTTAATGATAGCAAGTCCCAGGAAGATTTAAACACCCAAATATAACTATAAACTTCAAGCCATTTTGAATAACTATCAACAATAATTAGGTAATCAGTCAGTTAAGTGCCATACGTGAAACACGCTTGGGCGATCATATCTCTTTCGAGACATGACTGACTGGGCAGAAGATTATCCCGCAGTAGGTTGCCATTGCTTTCTACGGTAGACTGGTTGCCGACCAAGGCTATAGAACCCAATCTGTCCTGCTATTTAACCCATAACTGGAAGGAAGAGACGGATTAATTACCTTTCCCAAGGGTATTTGCGCGTAAGTGAATGCAATGAATTCAACTGGAATTCGAACTCGGCTCTCCGATTTCTTGTTCCGAACCGATATTCCACTGGACCACAACGCACATCCTCTAATTAGGTAATAGTCTCCCTTTAATGGTCCTTCATAGTCAACATGTATCCGTAACCACGGAACGTCCGCTTTTGACCATGGCTGAGCTTTTATTTTGCTGCTAACTGACAGACTTTACAATGCTTCACCGAATCGTCAATGTCCTGGTCCATCCTAGTCCAGTACTTAATGCTCCTCATTAATGGTTTCATTCTGGATATACCCGGATGACCCAAATGAAATTCATTCAATATCCTCTTACGTAGAACACGTGGAATTACCACTCTTTAAGCATACATTAGTGTTTCATTGGAAATTGAAAATGGTGATATTTTATATAATTTGTTTTTCTCATTCCCTTTCACTTGTTTAATCATCTTTGAAATGTAATCATCTGTTTACGCCATTTTGTTAATTTCCCGGGAAGAAATAAAAGAATCTCTTACTAAGGGACACACGTTTCCATAGTAAAAGCAAGAGGTTAACAAAACAGAAAATATCAAACATTAAACAAAATGAACTAAAAATATTAAACAAAAGAATAGATACAAAAAACAGAAGGAACTAAATAAAATTATTTTAGTCCCGTTGAATTTCCGAAAATGTATAGGCCACTGGAGTGTTTACCGACACCAATTAAAAGATGCTTATAATTTTAGAACGATGTAAAATATTGTTGCATTGCTGAAAACAAATAATATAACAGACAATCTCCATTACAGAATACACTACCGACCATAAGTTTGTGACCACTTAGATTTATTCTCCAAGAGAAAGAAATAACAAATTTTATGTCTTAGAAGAATAAATATAGATATATTTCATTGTTGCTCACAATTGTACAATAATTAAAACCAAGATTAACATGAACTAATTTCAAATTTAATTAAAGTTAACTCATATTTTCTTTTCATCAAAGAAACCACCACGAGCCTTTATTACTGCAGAGCAAATCCTTGGCATTCTTTCTAATAACTTATAAAAATAATTTGGTGAAATTGATTTCCAAGTATCCTGCAAGCATTTAATCAACATTTGTTCATTTTTAGGAAGTTCATTTCGAACTGTACGATCAATTTCATCCTTTATTCTCTTTCTTTAATAGTGGTTTCTTAACTGCTACACAGCCTTTAAGCCCAGCAGAATGAAGTCGTCTCTTAAAAGTAGTAACAGATACTGGATGTTGCCGAGTAGAATTCATTTCAATTGTTAATTCCGGTGCGGTTTTTCTTCTATTTCCTCTTGCTAGATAGGATCAAGTGCCTATCCTCTACAATAAATGTTACTCTGGGCCTGCCGGATCTTTTTCTGTCAATATTTAACTCAGTTTCATGAAGTCGTTGAGAGCAATAATGCAAGCCATTTTTTGATAGGCTTAATTTTTTAGCAATAACACGTTTAGAGTATCCTTCTTTTGAAAGAATTTCAACCTTGAACTCTTTTTGTTAATGATAATCTGTTCCTTCCTTGCCATTTATACCGTAGTAATATGGTTTACAAAAATAAATTATACTGTAATTATAATATCTGAATAAATCTGAATTTTCGGCAAAACCTTGATCACAATAAGAGGAGTCAAGTAGCAAACTAAATAAATGTTTACTTTAAAGTTGAAAAGAATACTTTTTTTTTTTTTTTTACTTGACATCTGCATGAGAATAACAAAAAGTAAAAACTCGGCGAATTTGATTTTGCTAAAAATGTTTGGGTGGTCCCAAACTTATGGTCGGTAGTGTACATTAAATCAAAATCTGAAAAAAGATATAATTATTCATTGAAATGAAAATTATAATAAATCTGTTGCATAAGCGTATGCTGTAAATTGTAGGTGAAATATACCAATACAATACTAGATAGAATTTTTATTAATAAAAATAACAGCTACGAGAAAGATCTTCAGTTAGTTAGTTATATGCCTTACGTGATACACTCTTCGGCGATCATGACTGAGAAGATTTTCCCGCAGTAGTTTGCCATTATTTCCGTAGTAGCCTAGTTGCCAACCAAGGCTATAGAACTCAATCTTTTCTACTATTTTAACCTAAGGCTAAATGGAGAACAGACGGATTGAATATTTTTTCTAAGTGTATTTGCGAAAAAGTGAATGCAACAAATTCAACTGGAATTCGAACTCGGCTCTCCGTTTTATTGTTCCGAGTCAATATCCACGGCACCACAACGCACACGAAAGATATTACGTTAAACAAATTCATAATCACATGACTGAAAGAGTAATAATATATATATATATATATATATATATATATATATATATATATATATATATATATATAGTGTGGTAATAGTTGTTACAATGGTTTATAAATTCATTATATATATAAATTCATAAATTTATATATATAATATAAATATATATATAATAAATAAATTTATATATATAAATTCATAAATTATAAATTCATAGTATCACTACACAAAAAGTTTCGCCTTTCGAAGCTGTTTTACATTCTCCTCATCGGGTGACAAAGTTGGAATGAAAATTAAATGGTAAAAACGGTTTATTTGTGGTGATATGATGTTTAAGTGAAAGTAGGGTTGAGAGCTTATTCTGATTCTGTCTGCCGTATTGTAGTCCTAGAGATATGGGTTAAGAGATGTGGCTTAGTTTAAGACAGGTTCCTTATTAATTTTGTCCAGATGTGGTGGAAGTGGCGTCGCTGTTAATGAGATCGATGTAAATGAATGTGGTGTGGGAGTTTAGAATGGTCTAGTCATCCGTTCGTGGTTCTAGATGTGCTGCTATTGGGTTAAAAGAAGGGTGTCACCCGATGAGAAGCACGCAAAACAGCTTCGAAACGCGAAAAATATTTGTGTAGTGATACTATGAATTTATAAACCATTGCAACAACTATTACAATATAACGCTCTATGTTTGTATCGAGCACTCTTTATAAAAGTAAATGCATGAACAACAGGTTAAAAGACCTACGAGTCCTACAACTTTGTTACAATATATATATATATATATATATATATATATATATATATATATATAGAGAGAGAGAGAGAGAGACTAAAAATAGATATAAGATCATTTAACAAGATCAAAGTGAAAATTAAACTTAAAAAATTGATTTTTTGAGAATTATCTGGAATTTCCTGTTAGAGATATTATACACCCAATATATATATATATATATATATATATATATATATATATATATATAAATTTTTAATGTTTTCTTTTTATTCATTATTATTTTATATTAACTTTTTGGTGTATGTTGTCTTCATTTAAATTACCAGTAGGTTTTATTATTTTCATTATTATTACTTTTATGTAGACTTAATTTTCTAGTATATAATTTTTTTTTTGTCTTATGTTTTTTTAAATATTATTTTTTTTATTACCATATTTTTGTTACTATGTTTATAATAATATAATCATTCAAATTATTAATCTTATGTTTTGTATTAACAGGAAGAATTTACAATTTATTTTTCTTGCGTAGATCCAATCCCTTATCTTTAAATATTAAATTTCAGTGTCATGTTTAAAAAAAACAAAAAAAAACAAAATCAGACGACTTTCCTTAACGAATATTTGTTATGTATTTAGACCATAGACGCTACATGTCGATCTAATAGGTTAAGTGTAACCTCCTTCCACCTTACCCTTTCGTTCTCCTTTTCTGTCTCTTTTTCTTTTAAAATTTTTCCTTTTTTTTTTTTTTCACCTATTTTCTGGATGATTTTAAACATTCACTGTTGTATGGTTGTGCGTGTGGCCCAGTGGATATCGGCTTGGAACGAGAAATCGGGGGAGCCGAGTTCGAATTCCAGCTGAATTCATTGCCTTCACTTACGCGCAAATACCCTTGGGAAAGGTATTAATCCGTCTCTTCCTTCCAGTTATGGGTTAAATAACAGGACAGATTGAGTTCTATAGCCTTGGTCGACAACCAGTCTACCGCAGAAAACAATGGCAACCTACTGCGGGATAATCTTCTGCCCAGTCAGTCATGTCTCGAAAGAGACATGATCCGCCCAAGCGTGTTTCACGTATGGTACTTAACTGACTGACTGATGTATGGTTTGGGTCTGAAGAGCGGCTTGGCCGCGAAATATTTATTACTCATGGATTTGTAAAATATCCAAACTTTTTTCTTGCATATATATATATATATATATATATATATATATATAGAGAGAGAGAGAGAGAGAGAGAGAGAGAGAGAGTTATAGATGTCAAGTCCGTAAACGGCGAGGATAATCCAACAAGGTCAAATTAAATATATGTATGTATAAACACAGGTTCATTTAAATATATGTAAGTATAAAAACAGACACATTTGTATGTACATATGTAGATGTATGCGCATGTGTCTATGTAGAGATAAATAAGTATACGTGAATGTGTTAATATGTAGGGTTACACGTATATATGCGTATGCATGAGCTTTTGAATGGGCGTGTAATGACTTTATGGTCACTATCCTATAATGATGACCACTTCTCGAATGGTCTACAGATCACCAACTGAGAAACGCCAAGGTCTCTGTTTTTTATTTTGCATTTTTTTGCTTTTTTTATCTTTTTTATTTTTTTATTTTTTTATATCTTTTTACTTGTTTTTCTTCAAATTTAAAAAAAAATGCTTATTACGGGAAAAATATTTGTACCGAATGGAACGAATATTGTGTGGTCTGATGAAATGAGCTAATTTTGCTCATAGAAATGAATTATAATTTATAACCAATCTAAATGATGTGTGCATTACTAATAAAAAAAATCCTACACTTAATAACATCAGTTATGAACACAGTAACAGTGTGCTTATTTTTTTCGGAATTTAACATACATATGGATCTATATGCATAAACTTTACAAAAGTAATTCTTGATAATGGCTAAAAGTATAACCGAAAGCGCTCGAAAGTACAATTCTTATATAATTTGAGTTCAGAAAAGAAATAACTTATACGAACACATGAAAAATTATATAAAACTTAATTATAATACCTTGTAATGAAACCTGTATAAAAGAGAGATTGATGTCGAAATGCAATATGTATGTATATATCATGAAAACTTACTTTCTTTAGTCAGGTGGGGGTGACAGGTCACGCTGAAAAAGACAAAGTGACATGACAACTGTGCTACAACGGCGTCGCAACGCGTGCTACACACTTTCACTGAGTCAGGAGAGTAATGCGAGGGTGCAAAGAAACTAGGAATTACGATTACTTTTAAAGTTTTCGGTAGTGATGTCACATTTTAGTGATGTCACATAGACTCTGAGTTTGTTTATTACTCGTGTACACCGAAGCCAGTGGCGATGTCCTCAGAGTAGCTTGGATTCCCCAAAAGAAAACACTGTAATCAAGAAAAAGTTTTATTTCATTAACAATAAAGTCACTTTGGGAAAATAAAAAATCTTCGAAAAGTAACTGACTCATAGTGTAGCCCTCAAAGGAAACGTCCAGTGCATGAACCATAAACTGAATTTAGATCAAAATGGCACAAATAAAATGAAAGATAAAAAAATAAAAATTTTGACTGCTACTTTATTATACTAATCTAAACTTATTTATAAATGGAATTTTGTCTCTGTGTGTGTGAGTGTCCGTTATCTATAGACTCCAAAACGGCTGAACCGATTTTCTTGAAAATTTACACAGTTGTACTATAAGCGTCTGAGAGTGTTCTTAACTAGGTTTTGTGTCGAGATACTCCCGATAAATATCGAATATCGACAATCGAAAAAATCGTGTTATAGAAGGAGTGGTCCGATTTTAATCAAATTTGATACACTCATAGACAAAGACATAAGAAACGATTTTCAGAAGTTTCAAGGTTGCAGTTCTTACAATAGTGCAGAAAATTTTATATCGATACCAGGAAATCAAAATTTGACTGACATCCATTCATTTTTCTTTAAGTCTACGGTTTTGCTTTAACTGGAAATAACTAATACTTTTTAGTCTTTTGTGCCAACGTCCAAAGAGTCTGAGCTCCAGGACCATGGATTAGTTTTAAAGCTTTCATTACACCCGAGCAACGCCGGGCTATACTGCTAGTTCACCATAATTTAGTCCCACGATACTTTCCGCAGCAGACACTTGGATAAGATAAATAAATGGTTCGTTGGTTGTTTATTGCCAATTAAATTTTATTTCTTTATGGTAATACCTTTTTCTTTCAACAATTTATTGTTGTTTTTTTTTATATAAGTTTGTGTCTAGTAATACATTTTTTCTTTTCGAATATCAAGATTCATTGGGATTTGTTTTTAAGGGCAGGGTCCACAAGTCCTAGCCTGTTATTTAACCCATAACTGGAGGGAAGGGACGGATTAATACCTTTCCCAAGTGTACCAGTGCTTAAGTGAATGCAGGTTATTCAACTGGAATTCGAACTCGGCTCACCGATTTCTCTTTCCGAGCCGATATCCACTGCACCACAACGCACATCCGTCAATAAATGCTTACAGCACCTGGTATTTCCAAGCGGTCACCCATCTAAGTACTGACAAGGCTCAACGTTGCTTAACTTCGGTGAGCGAGCGAGAACCGGTGTAATCAGCGTGATATGGCCGTAAGCTCTAAAAGAATGGAAACAATATGTAAACAGATAATTTCTACGGTATGCAATAAAACTGTTGTGATTAAATTTAAAACAGCAGGAAATGTTAGCTAAATTCAATGAATGAATAATTAATGTATTTTGTAGAATGACAAAAATCTCATTAATACATAAAATAATAAATCATACCGCTGTAATGAGACACACATTCGTAGTTGATTATCTCTTTGGTTTATAAATGCTATTTTATGGGGTACTTTATTTGAATAATAAAAATTTGACATCCCAAAACAACTTGTGTGCAATGTTTTAATAAGAATAGATATTAATAAGAATAGATATTAATAAGATTAGATATTAATAAGAATAGATATTAATAAGATAAGATATTAATAAGATAAGATATTAATAAGAATAGATATTAATAAGATTTGATATTAATAAGAATAGATATTAATAAGATAAGATATTAATAAGAATAGATATTAATAAGATTTGATATTAATAAGAATAGATATTAATAAGATTAGATATTAATAAGATAAGATATTAATAAGAATAGATATTAATAAGATTAGATATTAATAAGATTTGATATTAATAGGATTAGATATAAATAAGATTTGATATTAATAAGAACAGATATTCATAAAATTAGATATTAATAAGAATAGATATTAATAAGATTAGATATTAATAAGATTAGATATTAATAAGATTAGATATTAATAAGAATAGATATTAATAAGATTAGATATTAATAAGATTTGATATTAATAAGAATAGATATTAATAAGATTAGATATTAATAAGATAAGATATTAATAAGAATAGATATTAATAAGATTTGATATTAATAAGAATAGATATTAATAAGATTAGATATTAATAAGATAAGATATTAATAAGATTTGATATTAATAGGATTAGATATTAATAAGATTAGATATTAATAAGATTTGATATTAAGAGGATTAGATATAAATAAGATTTGATATTAATAAGAACAGATATTAATAAAATTAGATATTAATAAGAATAGATATTAATAAGATTAGATATTAATAAGATTAGATATTAATAAGAATAGATATTAATAAGATTAGATATTAATAAGATTTGATATTAATAAGAACAGATTTTAATAAGATTAGATATTAATAAGATAAGATATTAATAAGATTAGATATTAATAAGATTAGATATTAATAAGAATAGATATTAATAAGATTAGATATTAATAAGAATAGATATTAATAAGATTAGATATTAATAAGATTAGATATTAATAAGAATAGATATTAATAAGATTAGATATTAATAAGATTTGATATTAATAAGAACAGATTTTAATAAGATTAGATATTAATAAGATAAGATATTAATAAGATTAGATATTAATAAGATTAGATATTAATAAGAATAGATATTAATAAGATTTGATATTAATAAGAATAGATATTAATAAGATTAGATATTAATAAGATAAGATATTAATAAGATTTGATATTAATAGGATTAGATATTAATAAGATTAGATATTAATAAGATTTGATATTAATAGGATTAGATATAAATAAGATTTGATATTAATAAGAACAGATATTAATAAAATTAGATATTAATAAGAATAGATATTAATAAGATTAGATATTAATAAGATTAGATATTAATAAGAATAGATATTAATAAGATTAGATATTAATAAGATTTGATATTAATAAGAACAGATTTTAATAAGATTAGATATTAATAAGATAAGATATTAATAAGATTAGATATTAATACGATTAGATATTAATAAGAATAGATATTAATAAGATTAGATATTAATAAGATTAGATATTAATAAGATTAGATATTAATAAGAATAGATATTAATAAGAATAGATATTAATAAGATTAGATATTAATAAGAACAGATTTTAATAAGATTAGATATTAATAAGAATAGATATTAATAACATTAGATGTCAATAAGAATAGATATTAATAAGATTAGATATTAATAAGATTAGATATTAATAAGATTAGATATTGATAAGATTTGATATTAATAAGAACTGATATTAATAAAATTAGATATTAATAAGAATAGATATTAATAAGATTAGATATTAATAAGAATAGATATTAATAAGATTAGATATTAATAAGAATAGATATTAATAAGATTAGATATTAATAAGATTAGATATTAATAAGAACAGATATTAATAAGAATAGATAATAATAAGAATAGATATTAATAAGATTTGATATTAATAAGATTTGATATTAATAGGATTAGATATTAATAAGAATAGATAATAATAAGAATAGATATTAATAAGATTTGATATTAATAAGATTTGATATTAATAAGAATAGATATTAATAAGATTAGATATTAATGAGAATAGATATTAATAAGATTAGATATTAATAAGAATAGATATTAATAAGATTTGATATTAATAAGATAAGATATTAATAAGAATAGATATTAATAAGATTTGATATTAATAAGAACAGATTTTAATAAGATTAGATATTAATAAGAATAGATATTAATAAGATTAGATATTAATAAGAATAGATATTAATAAGATTTGATATTAATAGGATTAGATATTAATAAGATTTGATATTAATAGGATTAGATATTAATAAGAATAGATAATAATAAGAATAGATATTAATAAGATTAGATATTAATAAGATTTGATATTAATAGGATTAGATATTAATAAGAATAGATAATAATAAGAATAGATATTAATAAGATTTGATATTAATAAGATTTGATATTAATAAGAACAGATATTAATAAAATTAGATATTAATAAGAATAGATATTAATAAGATTAGATATTAATAAGAATAGATATTAATAAGATTAGATATTAATAAGAATAGATATTAATAAGATTAGATATTAATAAGAACAGATATTAATAAGATTTGATATTAATAAGAATAGATATTAATAAGAATAGATATTAATAAGATTAGATATTAATGAGAACAGATATTAATAAGAATAGATAATAATAAAAATGAATATTAATAATTTGATATTAACGAGATTTGATATTAATAAGAACAGATATTAATAAAGATTAGATATTAATAAAATTGATATTAATAGAATTAGAGATATAATGAATTAGATATTAATAAAATTGATATTAATAGAAGATTAGGTGTTAATAAGAACAACAGATATTAATGATTTAAAATGTAATGAAGATAGATATTAATAAGAATAGATAATGACAAAATAGATATTAATAAGATTTGATAACAATAAGATTTGATATTAATAAGAACAGATATTAATAAGATTAGATATTAACTAAGATTTGATATTAATAGGATTAGATATAAATAAGAATAGATATTAATAGAATAGATATGTAATAAAATAGATATTAATAAAGTTGATATTAACCAAGATTTGATATTAATAAAATGAATAATAAATTGAATAGTAATGAATTAGATATTAATGATTGAATTATTAATAAGAATGAATGTTAATGAAGTTAGAATGTTAAATAAGTTTGATATTAATAGATTAGATATTAATAAGATTTGATATTAATATGAACAGATATTAATAAATTAGATATTAATAAGAATAGATAATGGCAATAAGATTAGATATTAATAGATAAAATGATAATAAGATTAGATATTAATAAAATAGATATTAATAAAGTTAGATATTAATAAAACAGATATTATTGAATTTGATATTAATAGAATAGATATTAATAGGTGTGAATGTTAATAAGATTAGATAATGATTATTGCCGGAGTATTAATAAGAACAGATATTAATAAGATTTGATATTAATAAGAATAGATATTAATAAGAATGAAATGTTCGGCGTAAGATTAGATATTAATAAGATTTTGATCGTATTAAGATTGAATGTAATAAAGATAGATGTTAATAGATTGAATATTAATAGATTAGATATTAATAAGAATGAATAATAATAAGATTAGATATTAATAGAACAGATATTAATAAGATTTGATATTAATAAGAATGAATGTTAATAAAGATTAGATAAGTAATAAAATAGATAATAATAAAGATGAATGTATTATTAAGATTTGATATTAATAAATTTGAAGTATTAATAAGAACAGATATTGTTGAAAAGTTAGATATTAATAAATTTGATATTAATGGGATTAGATATATTAAGAATATGAATATTAGTAAGAATAGATAATAATATGATAAGATATTAATAAGATTTGATATTAATAAGTTTGATGGTAATAAAATGAATATATAGATTAGATATTAATAAATTGAATGTTAATAAGATTAGATATTAATAAGAATAGATATTAATAGAAAGTTAGATATTAATAAGATTTGATATTAATAAAGTTGAATGTTAATGATTTGATGTTAATATGAACAGATATGAATAAAATTAGATATTAATAAGAATAGATATTAATAAGATTAGATATTAATAGATATTAATAGATTAGATATTAATAAGAATAGATATTAATAAGATTAGATATTAATAAGAACAGATATTAATAAGATTTGATATTAATAAGAATAGATATTAATAAATTGAATATTAATAAGATTAGATATTAATAAGATTAGATATTAATAAGAACAGATATTAATAAGATTTAATATTAATAAGAATAGATATTAATAAAAAATAGATATTAATAAGATTAGATATTAATAAGATTTGATATTAACAAGATTAGATATTAATAAGATTTACGATATTAACGAATAGATAATAATAAATTAAGATATTAATAAGAATATATTAATAAAGATTAGATATTAATAAGAATAGATATTAATAAGATTAGATATTAATAAGAATAGATATTAACAGATTAAAGATATTAATAAAACAGATATTAATAAGATTTGATATTAATAGATATTAATAAGAACAATATTAATAAATTCGATATTAATAAGATTAGATATTAATAAGAACAGATATTAATAAGATTTGATATTAATAAAGAATAGATATTAATAAGAATAGATATTAATAAGATTAGATATTAATAAAGATTTGATATTAATAAGATGAATATTAATAAGAATAGATATTAATAAGATTAGATATTAATAAATTAGATATTAATAATAAGAATAGATATTAATAAGATTAAATTATTAAAGACAGATATTAATAAGATTTGATATTAATAAGAATAAGATATTAATAGATTAGATATTAATAAGAATAGATAATAATAAGAATAAATATATTAATAAGATTTAAGATTTGATATTAATAAGAACAGATATTAATAAGATTAAGATATTAATAAGATTTGATAATAGAGGATTAGATATAAATAAGAATAGATATTAATAAGAATAGATAATAATAAGAATATTAATAAGATTTGATATTAATAAGATTTGATATTAATAAGAATAGATATTAATAAGATTAGATATTAATAGATTAAATATTAATAAGATTAGATATTAATAAGAATAGATATTAATAAGATTAGATATTAATAAGATTTGATATTAATAAGATTAGATATTAATAAGATTTGATATTAATATGAACAGATAACTAAAAATTAAGATATTAATAAGAATAGATATTAATAAGATTAGATATTAATAAGAATAGTAATGAATATTAATAATAAGAATAGATATTAATAAGATTAGATATTAATAAGAACAGATATTAATAAGATTTGATATTAATAAATATAGATATTAAGAATATTAATAAGTTTAGATATTAATAAGATTAGATATTAATAAGAACAGATATTAATAAGATTTGATATTAATAAGAATAGATATTAATAAGAATAGATATTAATAAGATTAGATATTAATAAGATTTGATATTAATAAGTTTAGATATTAATAAGAATAGATATTAATAAGATTAGATATTAATAAGATTAGATATTAATAAGAATAGATATTAATAAGATTAGATATTAATAAGAACAGATATTAATAAGATTTGATATTAATAAGAATAGATATTAATAAGATTAGATATTAATAAGAATAGATATTAATAAGATTAGATATTAATAAGAACAGATATTAATAAGATTTGATATTAATAAGAATAGATATTAATAAGAATAGATATTAATAAGATTAGATATTAATAAGATTTGATATTAATAAGAACAGATTTTAATAAGATTAGATATTAATAAGAATAAGAATATTAATAAAATTAGATATTAATAAGATTAGATATTAATAAGTTTAGATATTAATAAGATTAGATATTAATAGATTTGATATTAATAAGAACAGATATTAATAAAATTAAATATTAATAAGAATAGATATTAATAGAATTAGATATTAATAAGAATGAAATGTAATAAGATTAGATATTAATAAGAATAGATATTAATAAGATTAGATATTAATAAGAACAGATATTAATAAGATCTGATATTAATAAGAATAGATATTAATAAGAATAGATATTAATAAGATTAGATATTAATAAGAACAGATATTAATAAGATTTAATATTAATAAGAACAGATATTAATAAGATTTGATATTAATAAGAATAGATATTAATAAATTAGATATTAATAAGAATAGATATTAATAGATTAGATATTAATAAAATGGTATTAATAAAATTAGATATTAATAAATTTGATATTAATAAGAATTTGATATTAATAAGATTAGATATTAATAAGATTTGATATTAATAGAGATTAGATATTAATAAGAATAGATAATAATAAGAATAAAATGTTAATAAGATTTGATATTAATAATTTAAATGTAATAAGAACAGATATTAATAAAGAATTAGATATTAATAAGAATAGATATTAATAAGATTAGATATTAATAAGAATGAATATAATAAGATTAGATATTAATAAAAATAAATATTAATAAGATTAGATATTAATAGGTTTAAGATATTAATAAGATTTGATATTAATAAGAATAGATATTAATAAGAATAGATATTATAATAAGATTAGATATTAATGAGAACAGATATTAATAAGAATAGATAATAATAAGAATAGATATTAATAAGATTTGATATTAATAAGATTTGATATTAATAAAATTGAATGTTAATAAGACCGATATTAATAAGATTTGATATTAATAGGTTAGTGTAAATATAAATCGATATTAATAAGAATAGATAATAATAAGAATAGATATTAATAAGATTTGATATTAATAGGTTGATATTAATAAGAATAGATATTAATAAAGTTAGATATTAATAAGATTAGATATTAATAAGATTAGATAATAGAATAGATATTAATAAGATTAGATATTAATAAGATTTGATATTAATAAGATTAAGATATTAATAAGATTTGATATTAATATGAACAGATATTAATAAAATTGAATATTAATAAGAATAGATATTAATAAGATTAGATATTAATAAGAATAGATATTAATAAGATTAGAATATTAATAAGAATAGATATTAATAAGATTAGATATTAATAAGAACAGATATTAATAAGATTTGATATTAATAAGAATAGATATTAGTAAGAACAAGATATTAATAAGTTTAGATATTAATAAGTTTAGATATTAATAAGAACAGATATTAATAAGATTTGATATTAATAAGAATAGATATTAATAAGAATAGATATTAATAAGATTAGATATTAATAAGATTTGATATTAATAAGATTAGATATTAATAAGAATAGATATTAATAAGATTAGATATTAATAAGATTAGATATTAATAAGAATAGATATTAATAAGATTAGATATTAATAAGAACAGATATTAATAAGATTTGATATTAATAAGAATAGATATTAATAAGATTAGATATTAATAAGAATAGATATTAATAAGATTAGATATTAATAAGAACAGATATTAATAAGATTTGATATTAATAAGAATAGATATTAATAAGAATAGATATTAATAAGATTAGATATTAATAAGATTTGATATTAATAAGAACAGATTTTAATAAGATTAGATATTAATAAGAATAGATATTAATAAAATTAGATATTAATAAGATTAGATATTAATAAGTTTAGATATTAATAAGATTAGATATTAATAAGATTTGATATTAATAAGAACAGATATTAATAAAATTAAATATTAATAAGAATAGATATTAATAAGATTAGATATTAATAAGAATAGATATTAATAAGATTAGATATTAATAAGAATAGATATTAATAAGATTAGATATTAATAAGAACAGATATTAATAAGATCTGATATTAATAAGAATAGATATTAATAAGAATAGATATTAATAAGATTAGATATTAATAAGAACAGATATTAATAAGATTTAATATTAATAAGAACAGATATTAATAAGATTTGATATTAATAAGAATAGATATTAATAAGATTAGATATTAATAAGAATAGATATTAATAAGATTAGATATTAATAAGAATAGATATTAATAAAATTAGATATTAATAAGATTTGATATTAATAAGATTTGATATTAATAAGATTAGATATTAATAAGATTTGATATTAATAGGATTAGATATTAATAAGAATAGATAATAATAAGAATAGATATTAATAAGATTTGATATTAATAAGATTTGATATTAATAAGAACAGATATTAATAAAATTAGATATTAATAAGAATAGATATTAATAAGATTAGATATTAATAAGAATAGATATTAATAAGATTAGATATTAATAAGAATAGATATTAATAAGATTAGATATTAATAAGAACAGATATTAATAAGATTTGATATTAATAAGAATAGATATTAATAAGAATAGATATTAATAAGATTAGATATTAATGAGAACAGATATTAATAAGAATAGATAATAATAAGAATAGATATTAATAAGATTTGATATTAATAAGATTTGATATTAATAAGAACAGATATTAATAAGATTAGATATTAATAAGAATTGATATTAATAAGATTAGATATTAATAAGATTAGATACTAATAAGAATAGATATTAATAAGATTAGATATTATCAATAAAGACAAAGATATTAATAAGTTAGATATAAATAAGAATAGATATTAATAAGAATAGATAATAATAAGAATAGATATTAATAAGATTTGATATTAATAAGATTTGATATTAATAAGAACAGATATTAATAAGATTAGATATTAATAAGATTTGATATTAATAGGATTAGATATAAATAAGAATAGATATTAATAAGAATAAATCTAATAATAAAGAATAGATATTAATAAGATTTGATCTTAATAGTTGATCTTCAAAAAATAAAGATCAGGTATTAATAGATGAATGTTAATAAGATTAGATATTAATAAGATTAGATATTAATAAGAATAAATCATTAATAAGATTAGATATTAATAAGATTTGATATTAATAAGATTAGATATTAATAAGATTTGATATTAATATGAACAGATATTAATAAAATTAGATATTAATAAGAATAGATATTAATAAGATTAGATATTAATAAGAATATGTATTAATAAGATTAGATATTAATAAGACGGAAATAAGTAATAAGATTAGATATTAATAAGAACAGATATTAATAAGATTTGATATTCATAAGAATAGATATTAATAAGAACAGATATTAATAAGATTAGATATTAATAAGATTAGATATTAATAAAGACAGATATTAATAAGATTTGATATTAATAAAAATAGATATTAATAAGAATAGATATTAATAAGATTAGATATTAATAAGATTTGATATTAATAAGATTAGATATTAATAAGAATAGGGCTATTAACAAGATTAGATATTAATAAAGATTAGATATTAATAAGAATAGATATTAATAAAATTGAAATATTAAATAAAGACAGATATTAATAAGATTTGATATTAATAAGAATAGATATTAATAAGATTAGATATTAATAAGAATAGATAATAATAAGAATAGATATTAATAAGATTTGATATTAATAAGATTTGATATTAATAAGAACAGATATTAATAAGATTGATATTAATAAGATTTGATATTAATAGGATTAGATATAAATAAGAATAGATATTAATAAGAATAATTAATAATAAGAATAGATATTAATAAGATTTGATATTAATAAGATTTGATATTAATAAGAATAGATATTAATAAGATTAGATATTAATAAGATTAGATATTAATAAGATTAGATATTAATAAAGATAGATATTAATAAAGATTAGATATTAATAAGATTTGATATTAATAAGATTAGATATTAATAAGATTTGATATTAATATGAACAGATATTAATAAAATTAGATATTAATAAGAATAGATATTAATAAGATTGAATATTAATAAGAATAGATATTAATAGATTAGATATTAATAAGAATAGATATTAATAAGATTAGATATTAATAAGAACAGATATTAATGAATTTGATATTAATAAGATAGATATTAATAAGAACAGATATTAATAAGATTGATATTAAATAAGATTAGATATTAATAAGAACAGATATTAATAATATTTGATATTAATAAGAATAGATATTAATAAGAATAGATATTAATAAGATTAGATATTAATAAGATTTGATATTAATAAGATTAGTATTAATAAAAATGAATATTAATAAGATTAGGTATTAATAGATTAGATATTAATAAGAATAGATATTAATAAGATTAGATATTAATAAGAATAGATATTAATAAGATTTGATATTAATAAGAATAGATATAAATAAGATAGATATTAATAAGAATAGATATTAATAAGATTATAGATATTAATGAGAACAGATATTAATAAGATTTGATATTAATAAGAATAGATATTAATAAGAATAGATATTAATAAGATTAGATATTAATAAGATTTGATATTAATAAGAACAGAGTTTTAATAAATTAAATATTAATAGAATTAGATATTAATAAAATTAGATAATGTCTAAGAGATATAGATAATAATGAATTCATAGATATTAATAAGATTAGATATTAATAAGATTTGATATTAATAAAGAACAGATATTAATAAATTAATGTTAATAAGAATAGATAATAATAGATTGATATTAATAAAATGATATTAATAGAATTAGATAATAAGAATAGATATTATGGAATTAGATATTAATAAGAACGATATTAATAGTTCTAAATCTAGTAAGAATAGATATTAATAAAAATAGATATTAATAAGATTAGATATTAATAAGAACAGATATTAATAAGATTTAATATTAATAAGAACAGATATTAATAAGATTTGATATTAATAAGAATAGATGTTAGATTAGATATTAATAAGAATAGATATTAATAAAGATTAGATATTAATAAGAATAGATATTAATAAAATTAGATATTAATAAGATTTGATATTAATAAAGATTGATATTAATAAAGTTAGATATTAATAAGATTTGATATTAATAAGAACAGATATTAATACGATTAATATTAATAAGAACAGATATTAATAAGATCTGATGTTAATAAGAATAGATATTAATAAGAATATATATTAATAAGAATAAGATATTAATAAATTAGACATTAATAGATTAGATATTAATAGATTTGATATTAATAAGAACAGATATTAATAAAATTAGATATTAATAAAGATAGATATTAATAAGATTGATATTAATAAGAATAGATATTAATAAGATTAGATATTAATAAGAATAGATATTAATAGATTAGATATTAATAAGAACAGATATTAATAGATTTGATATTAATAAGAATAGATATTAATGAAACAGATATTAATAAAGATTAGATATTAATAAGATTAAAATATTAATAAGAACAGATATTAATAAGATTGATATTAATAAAGATAGATATTAATAAAAGATTAGATATTAATAAAGGGCAAGATATAACTAAGTTTGATATTAATAAGAATAGATATTAATAAGATTGATATTAATAAGAATAGAATATAATAAGATTAGATATTAATAAAATTGAATCATAATAAGATTTGATATTAATAAAGATAGATATTAATAAGAATAGATATTAATAAGATTAGATATTAATAAGATTTGATATTAATAAGAACAGATTTTAATAAAGATTAGATATTAATAAGAATAGATATTAATAAAATTAGATATTAATAAGATTAAGAATATAATAAGATTAGATATTAATAAGATTAGATATTAATAAGATTTGATATTAATAAGAACAAGATATTAATAAAATTAAAATATTAATAAGAATAGATATTAATAAGATTAGATATTAATAAGAATGAATATTAATAAGATTAGATATTAATAAGAATAGATATTAATAAGATTAGATATTGACGAAACAGATATTAATAAAGATCTGATATTAATAAGAATAGATATTTAATAAGAATAGATATTAATGAATTAGATATTAATAGAGCAGATATTAATAATAAGATTTAATATTAATAAGAACAGATATTAATGAATTTGATATTAATAAGAATAGATATTAATAAGATTAGATATTAATAAGAATAGATATTAATAAGATTAGATATTAATAAGAATAGATATTAATAAAATTGAATATTAATAAGATTTGATATTAATAAGATTTGATATTAATAAGATTAGATATTAATAAGATTTGATATTAATAAGAACAGATATTAATAAGATTAAATATTAATAAGAACATATATTAATAAGATCTGATATTAATAAGAATAGATATTAATAAGAATATATATTAATAAGAATAGATATTAATAAGATTAGACATTAATAAGATTAGATATTAATAAAGATTTGATATTAATGAGAACAGATATTAATAAAATTAGATATTAATAAGAATAGATATTAATAAGTTTAGATATTAATAAGATTTGATATTAATAAGATTAGATATTAATAAGATTTCATATTAATAAGAACAGATATTAATAAAATTAGATATTAATAAGAATAGATATTAATAAGATTAGATATTAATAAGAATAGATATTAATAAGTTTAGATATTAATAATATTAGATATTAATAAGATTTGATATTAATAAGATTAGATATTAATAAGATTTGATATTAATAAGAACAGATATTAATAAAATTAGATATTAATAAGAATAGATATTAATAAGATTAGATATTAATAAGAATAGATATTAATAAGATTTGATATTAATAAGAATAGATATTGATAAGATTAGATATTAATAAGATTAGATATTAATAAGATTTGATATTAATAAGAATAGATATTAATAAGATTAGATATTAATAAGAACAGATATTAATAAGATTTGATATTAATAAGAATAGATATTAATAACAATAGATATTAATAAGATTAGATATTAATATGATTTGATATTAATAAGATTAGATATTAATAAGAATAGATATTAATAAGATTAGATATTAATAAGATTAGATATTAATAAGAATAGATATTAATAAGATTAGATATTAATAAGAACAGATATTAATAATATTTGATATTAATAAGAATAGATATTAATAAGATTAGATATTAATAAGATTAGATATTAATAAGAATAGATATTAATAAGATTAGATATTAATAAGATTTGATATTAATAAGAACAGATTTTAATAAGATTAGATATTAATAAGATAATATATTAATAAGATTAGATATTAATAAGATTAGATATTAATAAGAATAGATATTAATAAGATTTGATATTAATAAGAATAGATATTAATAAGATTAGATATTAATAAGATAAGATATTAATAAGATTTGATATTAATAGGATTAGATATTAATAAGATTAGATATTAATAAGATTTGATATTAATAGGATTAGATATAAATAAGATTTGATATTAATAAGAACAGATATTAATAAAATTAGATATTAATAAGAATAGATATTAATAAGATTAGATATTAATAAGATTAGATATTAATAAGAATAGATATTAATAAGATTAGATATTAATAAGATTTGATATTAATAAGAACAGATTTTAATAAGATTAGATATTAATAAGATAAGATATTAATAAGATTAGATATTAATACGATTAGATATTAATAAGAATAGATATTAATAAGATTAGATATTAATAAGATTAGATATTAATAAGATTAGATATTAATAAGAATAGATATTAATAAGAATAGATATTAATAAGATTAGATATTAATAAGAACAGATTTTAATAAGATTAGATATTAATAAGAATAGATATTAATAAAATTAGATATTAATAAGAATAGATATTAATAAGATTAGATATTAATAAGATTAGATATTAATAAGATTAGATATTGATAAGATTTGATATTAATAAGAACAGATATTAATAAAATTAGATATTAATAAGAATAGATATTAATAAGATTAGATATTAATAAGAATAGATATTAATAAGATTAGATATTAATAAGAATAGATATTAATAAGATTAGATATTAATAAGATTAGATATTAATAAGAACAGATATTAATAAGAATAGATAATAATAAGAATAGATATTAATAAGATTTGATATTAATAAGATTTGATATTAATAGGATTAGATATTAATAAGAATAGATAATAATAAGAATAGATATTAATAAGATTTGATATTAATAAGATTTGATATTAATAAGAATAGATATTAATAAGATTAGATATTAATGAGAATAGATATTAATAAGATTAGATATTAATAAGAATAGATATTAATAAGATTTGATATTAATAAGATAAGATATTAATAAGAATAGATATTAATAAGATTTGATATTAATAAGAACAGATTTTAATAAGATTAGATATTAATAAGAATAGATATTAATAAGATTAGATATTAATAAGAATAGATATTAATAAGATTTGATATTAATAGGATTAGATATTAATAAGATTAGATATTAATAAGAATAGATATTAATAAGATTAGATATTAATAAGATTTGATATTAATAGGATAAGATATTAATAAGAATAGATAATAATAAGAATAGATATTAATAAGATTAGATATTAATAAGATTTGATATTAATAGGATTAGATATTAATAAGAATAGATAATAATAAGAATAGATATTAATAAGATTTGATATTAATAAGATTTGATATTAATAAGAACAGATATTAATAAAATTAGTTATTAATAAGAATAGATATTAATAAGATTAGATATTAATAAGAATAGATATTAATAAGATTAGATATTAATAAGAATAGATATTAATAAGATTAGATATTAATAAGAACAGATATTAATAAGATTTGATATTAATAAGAATAGATATTAATAAGAATAGATATTAATAAGATTAGATATTAATGAGAACAGATATTAATAAGAATAGATAATAATAAAATAGATATTAATAAGATTTTGATATTAATAAGATTTGATATTAACCATTCAGATATTAATAAGATTAGATATTAATAAGAATAGATATTAATAAGATTAGATATTAATAAGAACCATATTAATAAGTTAAGATATAAATAAGAATAGATATTAATAAGAATAGATAATAATAAGAATAAGATATTAATAAGATTTGATATTAATAAGATTTGATATTAATAAGAACAGATATTAATAAGATTAAGTTTGATATTAATAGGATTAGATATAAATAAGAATAGATATTAATAAGAATAGATAATAATAAGAATATATATTAATAAGATTTGATATTAATAAGATTTGATATTAATAAGAATAGATATTAATAAGATTAGATATTAAGATTAGATATTAATAAGATTAGATATTAATAAGAATAGATATTAATAAGATTGAATATTAATAGATTTGATATTAATAAAGTTAGATATTAATAAGATTTGATATTAATATGAACAGATATTAATAAAATTAGATATTAATAAGAATAGATATTAATAAAGATTAGATATTAATAAGAATAGATATTAATAAAGATTAGATATTAATAAGAATAGATATTAATAAGATTAGATATTAATAAGAACGAATATTAATAAAATTTGATATTAATAAGAATAGATATTAATAAGAACAGATATTAATAAGATTAGATATTAATAAGATTAGATATTAATAAAACAGATATTAATAAGATTTGATATTAATAAGAATAGATATTAATAAGAATAGATATTAATAAGATTAGATATTAATAAGATTTGATATATAGATTAGATATTAATAAGAATAGATATTATAAGATTAGATATTAATAAGATTAGATATTAATAAGAATAGATATTAATAAGATTAGATATTAATAAGAACAGATATTAATAAGATTTGATATTAATAAGAATAGATATTAATAAGATTAGATATTGAATAGATATAATAATAAGAATAGATATTAATAGATTTGATATTAATAAGATTTGATATTAATAAGAACAGATATTAATAAGATTAGATATTAATAGATTGATATTAATAGGATTAGATATAAATAAAATGAATATTAATAAAGAATAGATAATAATAAGAATAGATATTATTAATAAGATTTGATATTAATAGATTTGATATCATAAGAATAGATATTAATAAGATTAGATATTAATAAGATTAGATATTAATAAGATTAGATATTAATAGAATAAGATATTAATAAGATTAGAAATTAATAAGATTTGATATTAATAAGATTAGATATTAATAGATTTGATATTAATATGAACAGATATTAATAAAATTAGATATTAATAAGAATAGATATTAATAAGATTAGATATTAATAAGAACGAATATTAATAAGATTTGATATTAATAAGAATAGATATTAATAAGAACAGATATTAATAAGATTAAGATATTAATAAGATTAGATATTAATAATAACAGATATTAATAAGATTTGATATTAATAAGAATAGATATTAATAAGAATAGATATTAATAAGATTAGATATTAATAAAGATTTGATATTAATAAGATTAGATATTAAGAATAGATATTAACAAGATTAAGATATTAATAAGATTAGATATTAATGAATATATTAATAAGATTAGATATTAATAAGAACAGATATTAATAAGATTTGATATTAATAAGAATAGATATTAACTTGAATTTGATATTAATAAGAATAGATATTAATAAGATTAGATGATATGGGAAGTAATTAATAGATTTGATATTAATAAGAATAGATATTAATAAGAATAGATATTAATAAGATTAGATATTAATAAGATTTGATATTAATAAGAACAGATTTTAATAAGATTAGATATTAATAAGAATAGATATTAATAAAATTAGATATTAATAAGATTAGATATTAATAAGATTAGATATTAATAAGATTAGATATTAATAAAATTTGATATTAATAAGAACAGATATTAATAAAATTAAATATTAATAAGAATAGATATTAATAAGATTAGATATTAATAAGAATAGATATTAATAAGATTAGATATTAATAAGAATAGATATTAATAAGATTAGATATTAATAAGAACAGATATTAATAAGATCTGATATTAATAAGAATAGATATTAATAAGAATAGATATTAATAAGATTAGATATTAATAAGAACAGATATTAATAAGATTTAATATTAATAAGAACAGATATTAATAAGATTTGATATTAATAAGAATAGATATTAATAAGATTAGATATTAATAAGAATAGATATTAATAAGATTAGATATTAATAAGAATAGATATTAATAAAATTAGATATTAATAAGATTTGATATTAATAAGATTTGATATTAATAAGATTAGATATTAATAAGATTTGATATTAATAGGATTAGATATTAATAAGAATAGATAATAATAAGAATAGATATTAATAAGATTTGATATTAATAAGATTTGATATTAATAAGAACAGATATTAATAAAATTAGATATTAATAAGAATAGATATTAATAAGATTAGATATTAATAAGAATAGATATTAATAAGATTAGATATTAATAAGAATAGATATTAATAAGATTAGATATTAATAAGAACAGATATTAATAAGATTTGATATTAATAAGAATTGATATTAATAAGAATAGATATTAATAAGATTAGATATTAATGAGAACAGATATTAATAAGAATAGATAATAATAAGAATAGATATTAATAAGATTTGATATTAATAAGATTTGATATTAATAAGAACAGATATTAATAAGATTAGATATTAATAAGAATAGATATTAATAAGATTAGATATTAATAAGATTAGATATTAATAAGAATAGATATTAATAAGATTAGATATTAATAAGAACAGATATTAATAGGATTAGATATAAATAAGAATAGATATTAATAAGAATAGATAATAATAAGAATAGATATTAATAAGATTTGATATTAATAAGATTTGATATTAATAAGAACAGATATTAATAAGATTAGATATTAATAAGATTTGATATTAATAGAATTAGATATAAATAAGAATAGATATTAATAAGACTAGATAATAATAAGAATAGATATTAATAAGATTTGATATTAATAAGATTTGATATTAATAAGAATAGATATTAATAAGATTAGATATTAATAAGATTAGATATTAATAAGATTAGATATTAATAAGAATAGATATTAATAAGATTAGATATTAATAAGATTTGATATTAATAAGATTAGATATTAATAAGATTTGATATTAATATGAACAGATATTAATAAAATTAGATATTAATAAGAATAGATATTAATAAGATTAGATATTAATAAGAATAGATATTAATAAGATTAGATATTAATAAGAATAGATATTAATAAGATTAGATATTAATAAGAACAGATATTAATAAGATTTGATATTAATAAGAATAGATATTAATAAGAACAGATATTAATAAGATTAGATATTAATAAGATTAGATATTAATAAGAACAGATATTAATAAGATTTGATATTAATAAGAATAGATATTAATAAGAATAGATATTAATAAGATTAGATATTAATAAGATTTGATATTAATAAGATTAGATATTAATAAGAATAGATATTAATAAGATTAGATATTAATAAGGTTAGATATTAATAAGAATAGATATTAATAAGATTAGATATTAATAAGAACAGATATTAATAAGATTTGATATTAATAAGAATAGATATTAATAAGATTAGATATTAATAAGAATAGATAATAATAAGAATAGATATTAATAAGATTTGATATTAATAAGATTTGATATTAATAAGAATAGATATTAATAAGATTAGATATTAATAAGATTTGATATTAATAGGATTAGATATAAATAAGAATAGATATTAATAAGAATAGATAATAATAAGAATAGATATTAATAAGATTTGATATTAATAAGATTTGATATTAATAAGAATAGATATTAATAAGATTAGATATTAATAAGATTAGATATTAATAAGAATAGATATTAATAAGATTAGATATTAATAAGATTTGATATTAATAAGATTAGATATTAATAAGATTTGATATTAATATGAACAGATATTAATAAAATTAGATATTAATAAGAATAGATATTAATATGATTAGATATTAATAAGAATAGATATTAATAAGATTAGATATTAATAAGAATAGATATTAATAAGATTAGATATTAATAAGAACAGATATTAATAAGATTTGATATTAATAAGAATAGATATTAATAAGAACAGATATTAATAAGATTAGATATTAATAAGATTAGATATTAATAAGAACAGATATTAATAAGATTTGATATTAATAAGAATAGATATTAATAAGAATAGATATTAATAAGATTAGATATTAATAAGATTTGATATTAATAAGATTAGATATTAATAAGAATAGATATTAATAAGATTAGATATTAATAAGATTAGATATTAATAAGAATAGATATTAATAAGATTAGATATTAATAAGAACAGATATTAATAAGATTTGATATTAATAAGAATAGATATTAATAAGATTAGATATTAATAAGAATAGATATTAATAAGATTAGATATTAATAAGAACAGATATTAATAAGATTTGATATTAATAAGAATAGATATTAATAAGAATAGATATTAATAAGATTAGATATTAATAAGGTTTGATATTAATAAGAACAGATTTTAATAAGATTAGATATTAATAAGAATAGATATTAATAAAATTAGATATTAATAAGATTAGATATTAATAAGATTAGATATTAATAAGATTAGATATTAATAAGATTTGATATTAATAAGAACAGATATTAATAAAATTAAATATTAATAAGAATAGATATTAATAAGATTAGATATTAATAAGAATAGATATTAATAAGATTAGATATTAATAAGAATAGATATTAATAAGATTAGATATTAATAAGAACAAATATTAATAAGATCTGATATTAATAAGAATAGATATTAATAAGAATAGATATTAATAAGATTAGATATTAATAAGAACAGATATTAATAAGATTTAATATTAATAAGAACAGATATTAATAAGATTTGATATTAATAAGAATAGATATTAATAAGATTAGATATTAATAAGAATAGATATTAATAAGATTAGATATTAATAAGAATAGATATTAATAAAATTAGATATTAATAAGATTTGATATTAATAAGATTTGATATTAATAAGATTAGATATTAATAAGTTTTGATATTAATAATAACAGATATTAATAAGATTAAATATTAATAAGAACAGATATTAATAAGATCTGATATTAATAAGAATAGATATATTAATAAAGATATATATTAATAAGAATAGATATTAATAAGATTAGACATTAATAAGATTAGATATTAATAAGATTTGATATTAATAGAACTGAATATTAATAAAATTAAATTATTAATAAGAATGATATTAATAAGATTTAGATATTAATAAGATTTGATATTAATAAGATTAGATATTAATAAGATTTCATATTAATAAGAACAGATATTAATAAAATTAGATATTAATAAGAATAGATATTAATAAGTTTAGATATTAATAAGAATAGATATTAATAGATTAAATCATCATAAATTAAGATATTAATAAGATTTGATATTAATAAGATTAGATAATAATATGATTTGATATTAATAAGAACAGATATTAATAAAATTAGATATTAATAAGAATAGATATTAATAAGATTAGTGTGTAAAATAGATAGTAATAAGATTTGATAATTAATAGAATAGATATTGATAAGATTAGATATTAATAAGATTAGATGTTAATAGATTTGATATTAATAAGAATAGATATTAATAAGATTAGATATTAATAAGAACAGATATTAATAAGATTTGATATTAATAAGAATAGATATTAATAATAATAGATATTAATAGATTAGATATTAATAAGATTTGATATTAATAAGATTAGATATTAAGAATAGATATTAATAGAATTGATATTTAATAGAATGATATTAATAAGATTAGATATTAATAAGAATACGATATTATTCCGTTTAGATATTAATAAGAAAAAATATTAATAAGATCTGATATTAATAAGAATAGATAATAGAATGAATATATTAATAAGATTAGATATTAATAAGAACATATATTAATAAGACTTAATATTAATAAGAACAGATATTAATAAGATTTGATATTAATAAGAATAGATATTAATAAAGATTAGATATTAATAAGAATAGATATTAATAAGATTAGATATTAATAAGAATAAGAATATTAATAAAATTAGATATTAATAGATTTGATATTAATAAGATTTGATATTAATAAGATTAGATATTAATAAGATTTGATATTAATAATAACAGATATTAATAAGATTAAATATTAATAAGAACAAGATATAGAATCTGATATTAATAAGAATAGATTAATAAGAATATATATTAATAAGAATAGATATTAATAAGATTAGACATTAATAAGATTAGATATTAATAAGATTTGATATTAATAAGAACAGATATTAATAAAATTAGATATTAATAAGAATAGATATTAATAAGTTTAGATATTAATAAGATTTGATATTAATAAGATTAGATATTAATAAGATTTCATATTAATAAGAACAGATATTAATAAAATTAGATATTAAATAAGAATAGATATTAATAAGTTTAGATATTAATAAGAATAGATATTAATAGATTAGATATTAATAAGATTAGATATTAATAAGATTTGATATTAATAAGATTAGATATTAATAGATTTGATATTAATAAGAACAGATATTAATAAAATTAGATGTTAATAAGAATAGATATTAATAAGATTAGATATTAATAAGAATAGATATTAATAAGATTTGATATTAATAAGAATAGATAATGATAAAGATTAAATATTAATAGATTAGATATTAATAAGATTTGATATTAATAAGAATAGATAATAAGATTAAGTCTTAATAGAACAAGATATTAATAAGATTTGATATTAATAAAAGAATGATATTAATATAATAGATATTAATAAGATTAGATATTAATAAGATTTGATATTAATAAGATTAAGATATGTAAATTAAAGATATTAATAAGATTAGATATTAATAAGATTAGATATTAATAAGAATAGATATTAATAAGATTAATTGATAATAAAGACAGATATTAATAAAAGATTTGATATTAATAGATAGATATTAATAAGATTAGATATTAATAAGAATAGATATTAATAAGATTAGATATTAACAAGAACAGATATTAATAAGTTGATATTAATAAGAATAGATATTAATAAGAATAGATATTAATAAGATTAAAAAAGTATTAATAAGATTTGATATTAATAAGAACAGATTTTAATAAGATTAGATATTAATAAGAACAGATATTAATAAAATTAGATATTAATAAGAATAGATATTAATAAGATTAGATATTAATAAGATTAGATATTAATAAGATTAGATATTAATAAGATTTGATATTAATAAGAACAGATATTAATAAAATTAGATATTAATAGGAATTGATATTAATAAGATTAGACATTAATAAGAATAGATATTAATAAGATTAGATATTAATAAGAACAGATATTAATAAGATTTGATATTAATAAGAATAGATATTAATAAGAATAGATATTAATAAGATTAGATATTAATAAGATTAGATATTAATAAGAACAGATATTAATAAGATTTGATATTAATAAGAACAGATATTAATAAGATTTGATATTAATAAGAATAGATATTAATAAGATTAGATATTAATAAGAATAGTTATTAATAAGATTAGATATTAATAAGAATAGATATTAATAAAATTAGATATTAATAAGATTTGATATTAATAAGATTTGATATTAATAAGATTAGATATTAATAAGATTTGATATTAATAACAACAGATATTAATAAGATTAGATATTAATAAGAACAGATATTAATAAGATTTGATATTAATAAGAATAGATATTAATAAGAATAGATATTAATAAAAATAGATATTAATAAGATTAGACATTAATAAGATTAGATATTAATAAGATTTGATATTAATAAGAACAGATATTAATAAAATTAGATATTAATAAGAATAGATATTAATAAGATTAGATATTAATAAGATTTGATATTAATAAGATTAGATATTAATAAGATTTGATATTAATAAGAACAGATATTAATAAAATTAGATATTAATAAGAATAGATATTAATAAGATTAGATATTAATAAGAATAGATATTAATAAGATTAGATATTAATAAGATTTGATATTAATAAGAACAGATATTAATAAAATTAGATATTAATAAGAATAGATATTAATAAGATTAGATATTAATAAGATTAGATATTAATAAGAATAGATATTAATAAGATTTGATATTAAGAAGATTTGATATTAATAAGAACAGATATTAATAAGATTAGATATGAATTGATTAGAGCACGATGTCTTGCTTTTGCTCACAGTGCCACTTGGATAACAAAAACATTCAATATTCATTATTCAACTAATCGGTGTCACTCTCGGCTGAATTTTTTTTTTTTTTTTTTATCATATCAACCCCGAGCAAGGCGGTAATGCCACTGATGTGCAGGGGGCTACGTAAGAGTGAAAAGATTGAAAAAGAGAAAGCCGGAAACCGCATCCTAAACAATGTATCCATATCTTCGCCGCATCATATTACAGGCTCCCGTAACGTTCGCCCTCATTCTTCCATTTTTACATGCATTTATTACGCGTCACGGCATTCTCATACTGGAGCTTTGTGAATAAGGCATTTGACCTTACCATTTCAACATAACCACTAAAATACCCAAAGTAACTCCGGGCTATACGGCTAGTGTTTATATAATTGTCTATTTCAAGACGACAGCGGTTTGGCGAGTCACAGTGAGTGAATTAAAATTAGGAAAAGTTTGAGAAGTGAAAGGATAATAAAATAACAGGGTTCAAAGTATAGAAGATAGATAGATATATATTTTTTGAAGCTTGTCTTTGACAGAAAAGCCAGAAGATCGAAGAGAATTCCACCGGTGTCAAGAGAGAGAAAAGAAAATACGGAAATAGAACTTGCGGTTGCATCTAACTATTTCAAGAGTTAAATAATGAGATCTAGTTTCCAATCTAGTCAGTCAGTCAGTTAAGTACCATACGGATACACGCTTTGGGCGTTCATGTTCCGAAAGAGACCTGACTGACTGGAGAGAAGATTATCCCTCAGTAGGTTGCCATTTCTTTCTGCGGTAGACTGGTTGCCAGCCAATCTGTCCTGTTATTTGACTCATAACTAGAGGGAGAAGAGATGTATTATATCATTAAGAAGTAAGTAGGGGGATCAGCTTATTACTTTATAACAATAGAAAACCGATCCCCCACTTTATGACCACTAGAAGCCTTAATCATGATTCCAACTATTCATTCATTCAGTTAAGTACCATAGGGATACACGCTTTGGGCGTTCATGTCTTGAAAGAGACCTGAGTGACTGGACAGAAGATTATCCCTCAGTAGGTTGCCATTGCTTTCTGCGGTAGACTGGTTGTCAGTCAAGGCTATAGAACCCAATATGTCTTATTATTTAACCCATAACTGAAGGGAAAACACAGATTAATACCATTCCCAAGGGTATTTGCTCGTAAATGAATGCAAGAAATTCAACTGGAATTCGAACTCGGCTTTCCGATTTGTCGTTCCAAGTCGATATCCACGGCACCACAATGCACATCCAATCTAGTACTACGCTTAAAATGAGGAGGTTGGTAATCATAAGGTCGAGGGGAATGCTCATTAGAACAATTAACAATGATTATAGAACAGACACAGGGAAGATACGTTATTGCATTGAGATTGTGGCTGAAGCCGAGGTGCTATCTCAGGACCGATAACATTACAGACTCTTTGGATTTGGTCTAGAATCTCGAGAGATATAGCCGGAGCACCTACGTCAATGTTCAATGATATTCATTTTATTAAGAAAATTGAATTATATAGTAATCTCAGATGTAATGCACACTAATCTTTGCATGCATAATATAGTTATTGATTACATTTATCCTTGTAAAATCTTTATAAGTGCATCATTTCGAATCGGAAAGATAAGTGGACAGGTAAGATCTTTGCTCATTAAAATTGCCAAATGAATATCAATTCAAATACTGCGTCTCAAATTTTTGGATTTGAGGCAGAAAATTAATTAAGTCTGGCTTCAAGAGGCTCGTTTCCCCGGAGCAGTACCTTTCGTCCAGACAAATCCCTGGCGCCCGTAGAATTTCCAAAAGAGAAAATAACGAGATGAGGGCTGGACGAGTGTTAAAGTTTTTATTTCCTGTAAATGGGGAGAAGGATGCTACGGATATCGTGGACTGAGCATACAAGCAACGACGAGGTGTTAGAAAGAATGGCAACAAAAAGGAAATTGATGCTGAGCATCAGGAAGAGACAACTGAAGTTCCTGGGACATGCAATGAGGAAGGAGAGCCTGGAGAACCTGATACTGACTGGACAGATAGAAGGAAGGAGAGACAGAGGAAGGCAGCGGATAACATATTTGCAGGGACTGATCAGGTGGATGACGGAACGGGGGTTGCCAGGAGAAACAGGAGCAAACATACTAAGAGCCACAAGGGATAGGGAGACTTGGAGAGCCATGATCGCCTACGTCCTGAAGGGACAGGCCACATAGAAGAAGAAGAAATGGGGACTCCCAAATTAAAATTGGCCTTGTTGCACATTACATTTAAGTGGGTGTTCGGATAAATCCCTGCTAACATAGAAAATTAAGTTCTATTTCTTTATTAATCTGTTTATGAACTTCTATGAAACATTTGGGTTTGGATAAATCGCAGCTGACATAGAAAATGAATTTCTATTTTTTTGTTAATCTATCTAGTTCTTTATAATATTTGCGTTTGGATAAAAACCTGCTAAGATAGAAAATGTATTTTTATTTCTTTGTTAATCTGTCTAGGGTCAAATGAACCCCAAATAACCTTCTATATAACCTTTCCGTTTAGATAGATCCCTGCTGATATCAAAAAAGAATTTCATTTTTTTTTTTTTTTTTTTTTGTTAATCTCTCTATATAGTTCTGTATAGCTTTTGCGTTTTGATAAATCCCTGCTAACATAAAAATGAATTTTTTGTTAATCTGTCTATCTAGTTCTATATAACCATTGCGTTTAGATAAATCCATGCTGGCATAAAAATTATTTTTTTTTACTTTGCTATACAGTACTAATTGCGGACACGGAAAGGAAACTGCAAGATCTCATACAGAAAGTAGCAGTGGAGAGTGACAAGAAGGGACTACAAATAAACTTTAAGAAAACTGAGTGCATGGTCATCAGCAAAAGATACAACCCAAAATGCCAAATACAGGTGGGGGATAACAATCAAACAAGTTCAAGAATTTAAGTACCTAGGAAGTGTTCTAACAGGAGATGGAAAGTGCGACACGGAGATCCGAAGGCGAATTGGCATGGCAAAGGACGCGTTCCAGAAGATGAGCAAAATACTAACACACAGGAAGATCTCAATAGAAACGAAGAAAAGAGTGCTAGACTGCTACGTGATGTCAGTTCTTCAATACGGCTGTGAATGCTGGACAATATCATCAAAAATGAGGACAAAACTGGAAGCGGCCGAAATGTGGTTCTGCAGAAGGATGCTACGGATATCGTGGACTGAGCATACAAGCAACGACGAAGTGTTAGAAAGAATGGCAACAAAAAGGAAATTGATGCTGAGCATCAGGAAGAGACAACTGAAGTTCCTGGGACATGCAATAAGGAAGGAGAGCCTGGAGAACCTGATACTGACTGGACAGATAGAAGGAAGGAGAGACAGAGGAAGGCAGCGGATAACATATTTGCAGGATCTGATCAGGTGGATGACGGAACGGGGGTTGCCAGGAGCAACAGGAGCAAACATACTAAGAGCCACAAGGGATAGGGAGACGTGGAGATCCATGATCGCCTACGTCCTGAAGGGACAGGGCACATAGAAGAAGAAGAATCTGTCTATATACTTCTACATAACTATTGCGTTTGGATAAATTCCTGCTGACATTAAAATGAATTTCTATTTCTTTGTTAGTGTGTCTATCTAGTCTTATATAACCTTTGCGTTTGGATATATCCCTGCTGGCATTTGTAGTTTCCGGCTTTCTCTTTTCCAATCTTTTCACTCTTACGTAGCCCCCTGCACATCAGTGGCGTTACCGCCTTGCTCGGGGTGATATGATTTTTTTAAAAAAATGAATTTCTATTTCTTTGTTAATCTGTCTATCTAGTTCTATATAACCTTTGCGTTCATATAAATCCTTGCTGATATCGAAAAATAATCCTTTTTTTTTTTTTGTTAATCTCTCTGTTTAGTTCTATATAGTTTGGCGTTTCGATAAATCCCTGCTAACATAAAAATGAATTTCTATTTCTTTGTTAAACTGTCTATCTAGTTCATTTATCGTGTGGAGTCATGGTACAAATAGTAAAACTGAAATGAAAGCAATACTAATACACTGATGTATCACTACACATTATCTTATATCCTCTGAAAAGACTTTTTTCTTCTAATTTAACATAGCTTTTTGTAATAATCTTTTCACCCCAAGCAAGGCACTACTTCCACTGTTGCGCAGCGGGGCTGCATAAGAGAAGAGCGAGGAGAATGAGGATTAGTCTACAGGGTCTCGAAGAATGGATAACAGATGAATGGAAGTATCGGTGTGAAGAGTGTTATGTAGAAAAGTAGAGCGAAAAGCGAGAAGAACAATATTCAGGGAATCTTGGGTGAAAGGTTACGAGTCAAGGTGATAAGAGAGAGCAATTGACGTTGCATTTAAACTCTTGGAGAATGTAGCTATCAGAGAAGCAAGGGAATTTCACGGGCGAGAAGTGCAAGATAATAACCTTCTAGAGAAGACTTGGCGGCTACATTTGATTGTTCTGATTGTAAAAGAGTGGGACCTAATTGTCAGTCTAGTAGCTCGAACAAATCCGTGTAGCGGTGGGGAACCAGGAGTCTAACCTAGTCGGAGCAGAGGGCATGAAAATATTTGTAGAAGAGACAGAGGGAAGCTACATTTCGTCGGTCAGAAAGTTAGTCGAGCTGTCAGGTCGGGATCGACTACATTGCAGATTCTCCTCTGGATTTTGTCATGAACCCCAAAATGAATAGCAGGGTCGTCCGACCAGATATAACAATAGTATTCAACGCACAGGCGGATGGTAGGGTTAAATAATTTTCTTAAAAAGCGCTTCAAAATTAACAAACAATTTTGTTGATATAGACTAGTAGGTTTAATCCACAATAATAAACTGTAATTTTTACTTTGTGTGACAGACTCTCAAGATGATCATTCCCCGATCACTAAAATCATACTCTATTCATGTCAAGGGTTAACTGTTATCTTCCCCACAAAACCTCATAAACTCATTTCACTTCGTGGAACATACTGTCAAGATGATGATTCCCAGTGACTAAAATAATACCCTATTTAAGTATAGGGTTATCTTAACCACAAAACATAATAAACTGTAATTTTTTACTTTGTGGAACTGACTCTCTAGAAAATTCTCCCCTGATTACTACAATCTGAACCTTTTCAAGATTAGCTTTAGCCGATATCTTATATACATATCGTCATAAACTGGACCTCTTAATTTGTGGAACTGATGCTCAAGATTATGTTTCTTCGATCAAAAAAAAAAATTAAGCAGCTCTGCCCTCTCGGAAATTCTGACCACGCCGTAGTCTCCGTTAACATCTCCTTCCACTTCCAGTCTACTCAAGAAACCCAGACCAGCAGAATATCCTACTGCTACCAAAGAGCAGACTGGGATTCGTTCCGTGACTTCCTGTGTGACGTCCCTTGGAACAACGTTTTTAGTCTTCCCGTCGAAGACTGTGAATCCGAGGTCTTCTCTTGGGTTAAGGCTGGTATAGATGCTTTTATCCTAGCCAAGAAATTTCAGCTTAACTCCCATTTGTCTCCCTGGTTCTCACCCACTTGATCGGCCGTCATTGCCCATCGGAATCATTTCTTCCGGCTCTATCGAAACTACGCGTCGGACCATAACAGGTCGCCTTTTCGCCTCAGCTCGTAATAAGTGTAAAAAGATACTCAACGAAGCTAAGATGTTGTTTGCTGTCAGAATGAAGCAACGCATAGTATCCTGTAAGTTCGGCGCCAAAGATTACAGGCGACTCTGTATAAGCGTGCTTAACAATAGTAAAACCTCAATACCACCCCCTAATCAATGAATTTGAGGTCTTGACCTCTTCAGCGGACAAAATCGAATGCTTTGTTCGCAGAGTCTCCAGCAATTCGAGACTGGATTTGTCTGGAGTACCTACACCCGACTTCCCACCTAGAGCTGAGGCTCAACTGAATGACGTCCACATTACCCCCTCGCTGGTCTCTAACATAATCTCTAAACTTGACCCCCACAAAGCGAGCGAATGGGATGGAATCCCAATCATAGCCTTGAAGAAATGTGACCCTGAACTTTCTAAACTCTACAACTCCTGTCTATCTGCTTCCTGCTTTCCTGCCTGTTGGAAATCTTCCATTGTAGTTCCTATATTTAAGAATACTGGAGAACCCTTGGTCCTCGCTAATTTCCGCTCTATCCGCCTTCTTCCGATCTTTGGCAATGTGTTCGAAGACATTATCCACGCCGAAGTGGATCAGCATCTCACAGCCCACAGACTCTTCTCGGACAAACAGTATGGTTACCGCTTCACCAGGTCTACTGCTGATATGCTAATGACCATCACTGAATATATATACCAGACTCTGGACAAGAATGGCGAAGCTCGAAACGTTGCCCTGGAATATTTCCAAGGCTTTTGACAGAATCTGGCATGTTGGCCTTCTACGCAAGCTACGGAGCTATGGTATAATTAGAAAATTGTTTGACCTAATCCAGTCATTCCTCTCTAATCGCACAATGAAGGTAGTATTAAACGGACATGCCCCCAAAAATACCATACGAACTCGGATGTCCCTCGAGGCTCTATCCTGGGTCCTACGCGCTTTCTGATCTACATTAACGATCTCCCCGATGCTATAAGATCCCAAGTAGACATGTACGCCGATGACACCACAGTTTACTCTCGCCTCGATCAGAAATCCGGTGTGGGCAATAAAGCGAACCGCACTGCCGAGCTTGAGAAGAACCTTCAATCCGTGGTGGACTGGGGTAAGAAATGACTTGTAAATTTGAATGCTTCCAAAACGAAGCTGCTGTCAATTAACCATCATAGATAATCGCTCCTACCTCCCATTAACATGGAAGAATAAAACAGTACGCCTCTTTGGCCTCACACTCTCAGCGGATCTCAAGTGGAATGACTATATCGAATCCATTGGTAAATCCGCTGCTATGAAAGTCGGTTCTCTGTGTAGGGTGGATGGTAGATTCATAGATGTGCAGGATGGACTCAGGCGGGAAAACCTGAGTCCATCCTGCACATCTATAAATCTACCATCCGCCTGTGTATTGAATACTGCTGCTATATCTGGTCGGGTGCCCCTGCTATTCTCCTCGGGGTCCTTGACAAAATACAACGGAGAATCTGTTATGTGATCGATACCGACTTGGCAGCCCGGCTGCAGTCTCTCTCTCTCTCTCTCTCTATCTATCTATCTATCTATCTATCTATCTATCTATCTCTACGGCGTGATGTGGCTTCCCTGTGCCTCTTCTATAAATACTTTCACGGCTTCTGCTCCGATGAACTTAGTTCACTGGTGCTCTCTATGTATGAATTTGCAAGAGATACTAGATTAGCAATTAGGTCCCACCCTTTTACAGTGAAAGAGATAAAATGTAACCGCAATTTCAACTGTAACAGCTTCTTTTCTCGCACTTCTCGCCTGTGGAATTCCCTTCCAAATACTTGCTTCACTCTTCAGGCATTTAAATGCAAGGTCAATAGAAATCTATCACACTAACTAGCATCCATTCCCTCAAACACTCTACACATCTACCCAACCCCCGTTTTCGGTATCCTCATCCGTCTATCACTCTCCTTCCGACATTTCGTATAACTAATTACTCTTTCTCATCACTTTCCCCTACGTAACCCTCTGCGCAATAGTGGCAGTGGAATGCCTTGCATGGGGTGAAATGATTTAAAAAATGTTCAAGCATGGGGTTAACGGTTATCTTACCCACATATCCTCATAAACTGTTTCACTTAATTTGTGGAACCTACACTCTAAGATGATGTCTCCAGATCACTGTAATCTTAACTTGCTTATGTCCAGGATTAACTGCTATCTTATCTATATCTCATAAACTGTACCTCTTACTTAGTAGAACTGACTGTTTAGATGATGCATCCTGGATGACTGCATTCTTACCCTGTTCCAGTATAAGGTAACTGATATCTTACACTAGCAGTATAGCTCGGCGTTGCTCGGGTGTAATGAAAGCTTCATAACTAATCCATGGTCCTGGAGCTCAGACTCATTGGACGTTGGCACGAAAGACTATAAAGCAATAGTTGTTTCCAGTTAAAGCGAAACCGTACACTGAAAGAAAAATGAATGAATGTAAGTCAAATTTTGATTTCCTGGTATCCATATCAAATAAGTTTTTTTCGTCGTAAACTGAATTTTGACGGCTAAATAAGTTATCTGAGTAAATGGTATCATGGCTGAGACTAAGAACTACAATTATACTTACTTAGAGCCAAACCAGAAGCAAAAACTAAAATAAAAGGGCAGAAAAAAATACAGACATACAGGCAGATAAACACACATACACAAACATCTTGCCTTTTTTATATATATATTATCAATTTTTTGCACTATTGTAAGACCTGCAACCTTGAAACTTCTGAATATCGTTTCTTATGTCTTTGTCTATGAGTGTATCAAATTTTATTAAAATTGGACCACTCCTATAACCAGATTTTTTCGATTTTCGATATTTATCGGGGGTACTGTGACACAAACCCTAGCTAAGAACACTCGTAGGCGCTTATAGTACAATTGTGTAAATTTTCAAGAAAATCGGTTCAGCCATTTCGGAGTCTATAGGTAACGGACACACACACACACACACACACACACACACACACACACACACACACACACACAGAAACAAAGTTCCATTTATAAATAAGTTTAGATCATAAACTCTACGTCATATTTTGTGGAACCGACTAACTAGATGATGCTTCCACAACCCCTACAGTTCAACCTGTTTAAATTCAGAATTAACTGTTAAGCGCATATCCTCAAAACCTGTACTTCTTAATTCGTGGAGGCCACAGCCAAGATGATACTTCCGCGATAACTAAATTATTAACCTGGTTAAAGTTAGGGCTAACCATTATTTTACCCATGTACCCTTATAAACTGTAGTTCTTTATTTCTAGAAATGACTCTCAAGATGATACTTCCCCCACCTCCATCACAACAATGTTGAAATCTATCGTCAACTGTTATCTCTATATATAAAAGGCAATCTGTAAGTCTGTGTGTGACTGTAAGCTATGCACGCCTACATTTTTTAAGCTACGCCATTCAAACTTTCTAGGGACACATATCTACAGGGAAGCCAGGTCGACACATACTTTTTGAGTTTTAAGTTCAGCAATTTTCTCTTTCGCACTTTTTGGCCAATGAAGCCGATTGTTTACATTTGCTCCGTAAAACATCTCAGGTCTAAGAAAGTTGCTGAATTACGTCACAGAAATCAAATCACACGTGTCAAACGCGACTAAAATATTTTTTTATTAAAAAAAATGAGCCTTTATATTTAATTTTTATTTCGACGTTTTAAAAATTCATTTGGTCAAACAAAAAAACGTGAATATTTTCCCCGTAATTTTGAAACAAAAAACAATATTTAAAAAAAAATGTTTTTTCAAACAAAAATAAAATATGTAAAAGGAAAGTGCCAATGGTTAATTTAATTATTTAACTCTTTTTTTTTCAGATTTAATATTTCATACTTCAGAAAATTAAATTTTAAAAAAATCATGTATTTTTTCGCTAAATATTTCATTCAGGAAATCAGCCATTTGTAATTCGTGTAATATTTAATGTAACTTTTTCCTCTAAAATTAAATGTCTACATTTTTAATATTCTTCGAATATTTCTGAACTGAGAGCGTAATAGTTTTTAAATTTCTAATTTCAGTAAAACAAAATAAATAATTTTTATTTTAAATTCATTTAGTCAATAAAAAATGTAAATGTTTTTCCCTGTAATTTTGAAACAAAGACAAACGCAATGTTGTTTACAATGTCACACAAAACTTCATATCACGTTTACGCAAAACAAAAGAAAATAGATTTTTTAATGGAATTTTTGAACAATTTTTAAACAACAATTTTTTATATAATTATATTTTATATAACCGAGTCCTACTACTTAAATATTTTGGGCTGCACGGGCAACGCCGGACTATGATGCTAGTCTTAGCTACATAACTTCATAACTGTACCTCTCAATTTGTGGAAACGAATCTCAAAATAACGCTTACTCGATCACTACAGTCCTAACCAGATCAAGTCTCGAGTTAACCGTTATATTAATCACATATCATCATAAACTCTACGTCTTAATTTGAGGAAACCGACTCTCAAGATGATACATCCACGATCCCTTCATTCTTAACCTGTTCAAGCTGAGGGTTAACCGTTTTCTTAACCTCATATCTTCATAATGTGTCCAAGCCACATGCACTCTAGGAGGGTTGAGCCAGCTTCCTCCCCGACGGAGAAAGTGTCATTAGGATTTGTTTAAAGGCAGGGTACCAAGTACTAACCTGTTATTTAACCCATAACTGGAGGGAAGGGACGGATTAATAACTTTCTCATGGGTACCAGTGCGTGAGTGAATGCAGAGTGTTCGACTGGAAATCGAACTCGGCTCACCGATTTCTCTTTCCGAGCCGATATCCACTACACCACAACGCACATCCGTCAATAAACGCTTACAGCACCTGGTATTCCCAAGCGGTCACCCATCTAAGTACTGACCAGGCTCGACGTTGCTTAACTTCGGTGATCGAGCACCGGTGTATTCAACGTAATATGACCGTAAGCCAAATATCTTCATAATCTGTACCATTTAATTTGTGTAGTCGACTCTCTAAGATGAAGCTTTCCCGATCACTATAAACTTAATCTGTTAAATCCAGGGTTAACTTCTATCTTATCTACATATGCTCAAAAACTATACGTTTTAAGTTGTGGAACTGACTCTCAGTATGATGTTTCCTCGGTGACTATAATCTTACTCTTTTCAATCAAGGTTCAACCGTTGTCTTACCCAAATATCCTCATAAACTGTTCCTCTTACTTTTTAGAACCGTATCCCAAGTTGATGCTTCCTCGATCACTATAATCTTAACCTGCTCGAATCTAAGGTTAGCAGTTATTTTCCACACTCATACGCATCTGTAATTCCCTACCTAGATTGGCCCACGGGACTTTAAAGAATAAACATCACTTTGAATGAAATATTTTCCCGTATATAGTCGTGTGTATATAACCGAGTCCTGCTAGTAAAATATTCTGAGCTGCACGGGCAACGCAGGGCTATGATGCTAATCTTAGCTACATAACTTCATAACTGTACCTCTCAATGTGTGGAAACAAATCTCAAAATAACGCTTACTCGATCACTACAGTCCTAACCAGATCAAGTCTCGAGTTAACCGTTATCTTAACCACATATCATCATAAACTCTACGTCTTAATTTGAGGAAACCGACCCTCAAGATGATACATCCACGATCCCTTCATTCTTAACCTGTTCAAGCTGAGGGTTAACCGTTATCTTAAACACATATCATCATAAACTCTACGTCTTAATTTCCCATATACGCTAGATCTGCTCATATTTTATGTTTCGTACTTGTTAACTAAAATACAATTTAATATCGGTTTTTAAAAATATCTTTTAGAAAGAATTACATAAATTATTCATAAAACATTAAATGTTGTCATCAATTTATATGATGTTATGAATTAAAGTGTCGTAGAGACAAATATTAAAATAGATTAGCGTAACCAATAGTAGCATTTCTAAATAAATTTTGCAGTGTATGAACAGAATCGATAAGAAGGTCGTCTGAAAAAAAATGTTTTAAAAATTAAATACATCAAAAATAGTTTTCAATCGACTCATTTGAGTGCTTGCTGTAATATTTGTAAAAGAAATACATGAAAATTTTGGGTTGTTATATTAATTCTTTAAATTCAGTAGGATTACACATTTTTCGATTATAGTATTTTGTCTTGTATAGATCTTCAAATAATGCCTAAGAGCCACTCAATGTAAAATGTTACAGGGTAATTTGTGAAAGATACAACTGATCTATCTAATCACATTGTTCATTATCTATCTATCTATCTATCTATCTATGTCAGTCTGTTTCTATCTATCTATCTATCTATCTATCTATCTATCTATCTATCTATCTAATTACATTGTTCATTATCTATCTATCAATCTATTTTATCACATTGTTTATTATCTATCTATCTATCTATCTATCTATCTATCTATCTATCTATCTATCTATCTAATTACATTGTTCATTATCTATCAATCTATTTTATCACATTGTTTATTATCTATCTATCTATCTCTATCTATCTATCTAATTACATTGTTCATTATCTATCAATCTATTTTATCACATTGTTTATTATCTATCTATCTATCTATCTATCTATCTATCTAATTACATTGTTCATTATCTATCAATCTATTTTATCACATTGTTTATTATCTATCTATCTATCTATCTATCTATCTATCTAATTACATTGTTCATTATCTATCAATCTATTTTATCACATTGTTTATTATCTATCTATCTATCTATCTATCTATCTAATTACATTGTTCATTATCTATCAATCTATTTTATCACATTGTTTATTATCTATCTATCTATCTATCTATCTAATTACATTGTTCATTATCTATCAATCTATTTTATCACATTGTTTATTATCTATCTATCTATCTAACTATCTATCTAATTACATTGTTCATTATCTATCAATCTATTTTATCACATTGTTTATTATCTATCTATCTATCTATCTATCTAATTACATTGTTCATTATCTATCAATCTATTTTATCACATTGTTTATTATCTATCTATCTATCTATCTATCTATCTAATTACATTGTTTCATTATCTATCAATCTATTTTATCACATTGTTTATTATCTATCTATCTATCTATCTATCTATCTATCTAATTACATTGTTCATTATCTATCAATCTATTTTATCACATTGTTTATTATCTATCTATCTATCTATCTATCTATCTATCTAATTACATTGTTCATTATCTATCAATCTATTTATCACATTGTTTATTATCTATCTATCTATCTATCTATCTATCTAATTACATTGTTCGTATCTATCAATCTATTTTATCACATTGTTTATTATCTATCTATCTATCTATCTATCTAATTACATTGTTCATTATCTATCAATCTATTTTATCACATTGTTTATTATCTATCTATCTATCTATCTATCTATCTAATTACATTGTTCATTATCTATCAATCTATTTTATCACATTGTTTATTATCTATCTATCTATCTATCTATCTATCTAATTACATTATTCTATTCTATCTATCAATCTATTTTATCACATTGTTTATTATCTATCTATCTATCTATCTATCTATCTATCTAATTACATTGTTCATTATCTATCAATCTATTTTATCACATTGTTTATTATCTATCTATCTATCTATCTATCTATCTAATTACATTGTTCATTATCTATCAATCTATTTTATCACATTGTTTATTATCTATCTATCTATCTATCTATCTATCTAATTACATTGTTCATTATCTATCAATCTATTTTATCACATTGTTTATTATCTATCTATCTATCTATCTATCTATCTATCTATCTAATTACATTGTTCATTATCTATCAATCTATTTTATCACATTGTTTATTATCTATCTATCTATCTATCTATCTATCTAATTACATTGTTCATTATCTATCAATCTATTTTATCACATTGTTTATTATCTATCTATCTATCTATCTATCTATCCTAATTACATTGTTCATTATCTATCAATCTATTTTATCACATTGTTTATTATCTATCTATCTATCTATCTATCTATTTACATTGTTCATTATCTATCAATCTATTTTATCACATTGTTTATTATCTATCTATCTATCTATCTATCTATCTAATTACATTGTTCATTATCTATCAATCTATTTTATCATTGTTTATTATCTATCTATCTATCTATCTATCTATCTATCTAATTACATTGTTCATTATCTATCAATCTATTTTATCATTGTTTATTATCTATCTATCTATCTATCTATCTATCTAATTACATTGTTCATTATCTATCAATCTATTTTATCACATTGTTTATTATCTATCTATCTATCTATCTATCTAATTACATTGTTCATTATCTATCAATCTATTTTATCACATTGTTTATTATCTATCTATCTATCTATCTATCTAATTACATTGTTCATTATCTATCAATCTATTTTTATCACGTGTTTATTATCTATCTATCTATCTATCTATCTATCTATCTAATTACATTGTTCATTATCTATCAATCTATTTTATCACATTGTTTATTATCTATCTATCTATCTATCTATCTAATTACATTGTTCATTATCTATCAATCCTATTTTATCACATTGTTTATTATCTATCTATCTATCTATCTATCTATCTATCTATCTAATTACATTGTTCATTATCTATCAATCTATTTTATCACATTGTTTATTATCTATCTATCTATCTATCTATCTATCTATCTAATTACATTGTTCATTATCTATCAATCTATTTTATCACATTGTTTATTATCTATCTATCTATCTATCTATCTATCTATCTATCTAATTACATTGTTCATTATCTATCAATCCTATTTTATCACATTGTTTATTATCTATCTATCTATCTATCTATCTATCTAATTACATTGTTCATTATCTATCAATCTATTTTATCACATTGTTTATTATCTATCTATCTATCTATCTATCTAATTACATTGTTCGTATCTATCAATCTATTTTATCACATTTATTTTATTATCTATCTATCTATCTATCTATCTATCTAATTACATTTTATTTCATTATCTATCAATCTATTTTATCACATTGTTTATTATCTATCTATCTAACTATCTAGCTAATTACATTGTTCATTATCTATCAATCTATTTTATCACATTGTTTATTATCTATCTATCTATCTATCTATCTATCTAATTACATTGTTCATTATCTATCAATCTATTTTATCACATTGTTTATTATCTATCTATCTATCTATCTATCTATCTAATTCATTGTTCATTATCTATCAATCTATTTTATCACATTGTTTATTATCTATCTATCTATCTATCTAATTACATTGTTCATTATCTATCAATCCTATTTTATCACATTGTTTATTATCTATCTATATCGAATTACATTGTTCATTATCTATCTATCTATCTATCTACGTTAGTGTCTGTCTCTCTCTATAAATTCATCAGTCTATCTATCATGGCCCGTCTCTCTCTCTCTCTCTCTCTCTCTCTCTCCAGACGTCTTCATATCTATCTATCTATCTATCTATCTATCTATCTATCTATCTATCTCAGTCTGTTCATATCTAAGTCTATTCATATCTATCTATCTATCTATCTATCTATCTAAGTCTATTCATATCTATCTATCTATCTATCTATCTATCTATCTATCTATCTATCTATCTATTCTATTCATCTATCTATCTGTCTATCTATCTATCTATCTATCTATCTATCTATCTATCTATGTCTCTTCAGCAGTCTGTCTCAGTTTGTTTATTTATGTTTCTATCTAACTCAATATTTATCTTATTATCTATCTGACTGTAATGATATGTTCTTATCTATGTTTTCACAATGATGTTCACCCTGTAAAAACCCAAGAGCCACTCAAGTTAGGGTGTTACAAGGTAAGAGTCACAGTTTCAGGGGATAGATAATGGTTAACCCAAACCTTAACAGCTTGTAGTGGTCGGGGAATCATTCTCTTGGGAGTCGCTTTCACAAACTAGCGTGTTGTGGGAAGAACCTTTTCGAATTCAATTTACATCTGACCAATGAAGTACAAAGAGAATGAGGCTGGTTTCTTACAATTTGCGCAAGATGGCATGATCGGTCTTAGCTGTGAAATTTAGAACTGCTGGAACTAAGGTAAGTATTTCCTCTAAACAGTTTCCACCGTGATAGCGATAAAGTAGCGAGAGACTTGCGATGTTTCAAATATTGAAATAAATTTAAAGGAAAATGTGTAAATTAACTTTAAATGAAAAAATTTGAATAAACTTTTAATAAACTACCAAATGACAAGACCAAGGTTCCTAAATTGTTTTAAGTAAATTTCGTACAAAAATATGCTGGCTTTTGCAATAAACAAAACAATATAGCAAATCCAAAAGAAAAGAAAATTAAAAAAATCTTATATTTACTTAAATTAACCCTCTAGGGCCATTCGTACCATATTTGATACAGTATTTCCCTATAAGGAAACATTTGGTATTTCCCTATAAGGAAACATTTGGTATTCATTGACTGAGCAGTCAGTACTGCTTTCATTTGAAATTTATTAAATATTTCCCTTAAAAAATTTTTCAGGAAAATATTTCTTTCAAGGCTTGTTTTCATACTGTATCAAATATGATACGAATGGCCCTAGAGGGTTAATAATATAATATGATTAAGGCTTCTACTTGTCATAAAGTGGGGGATCAGTTCTATATTGTTATGAAGTAATAAACAGATCCCCCACTAATATGATACGAATGGCCCTAGAGGGTTAATAATATAATATGATTAAGGCTTCTACTTGTCATAAAGTGGGGGATCAGTTCTATGTTGTTATGAAGTAATAAACAGATCCCCCACTAATATGATACGAATGGCCCTAGAGGGTTAAATAAGCTAAAATTATTAAAAGTGAAAAGCTGAAAATGTTCTTGTATTTCTTAATTCGACTACCACAGGTAAATACAGTAAATCTAAGCAGAACCTAAAATGCGTCCCATTTTTTATCTTTCATGCACCATGAGCTGGCCTGTAGTATAAAACGTTATGTTCAATACTTAAAAATAATAGTAAATTTCGCCTGAAAATTGACAGGGACTATTTTTCTTTGTTGCTGTGTCGGCAACAACGATTTTGAATCATTTCCTTAAAAAATCGGAATATTGACGAAGCGTGAATATATCTGCTATCGATGCGGAAACAGTAGGTGAGCCTAGCTTGAATTTCGGTCACTATGTACTTATCCTTGAAAAAAATATGAATTCATTTTTTGTTCTTCCCGCTATGGTTTAAATAGCAGGCTAGACGTAACTCTCTAGACTTGGATGGCAGCTAGTCTAGGATAAGATCTACACTGACTTCAAAACCACAGAAAGCGCAACCGGAAACCACACCAATATATTTTCTAGGAAGTAATAGCAATTCACAGATAATAAGGGAAAAGAATCTATAGAAACATGACCGCCATGATGGAATATGATATTAAAAGCATAAGCAGTAAAAATATTAACAATAAACTAGTAATAGGATTTTTTTTTTTTTTTTTTTTTTGGTCATGAGTTCGATTCTTGGACTTGGTAGTGGCGAACCAAATTTGAAGATGAAAGAACAATAATTAATTTCACAGGATATTTCGCAATAATCAACGACATAATCCACATCAGTCAGTTTATGGACACCTGATGATGAGCAGAGGGTATTTGGTCGAAACGTTGTGTCTATTATAACACCTATATTAACCAAGATGAGAGCATAAGTTCGAGATAATTCCAAGATTATTAGTAATATGATTTTTTAAATAAATTCGAAAATCTTCTGAAGATTTTATTCCTTTAAAGTAACTGGGTACATTTCTCATCTATTTTTACTGAAAAAATATTATCTCATGGCAAACGTGTTCTTTAATCTCACAAAAATAAAAATCTCTCTCTCTCTCTCTCTCTCTCTCTCTCTCTCTCTCTCTCTCTCTCTCTTTAAAAATAGCAATAAAATAAAATAAAAATTATTTTCTGTGGTTTTTCTTAATGTTAAACTCTTCAGGTGAAGGATTATTTTTGTAAGCCCAAACTTATTCGGTAACGTGATAATAAATAAAAATAATGGAAATAATAAGCAAAATAACCCAAATCCAAATTTATTCGCTGATTTTAACATTTTTCTTCCTTTTTTATTTATTTAAATATATTTTTTTTAAATTCCCATCGGCTTCTATGCACTCAAATTTAAGATTTGTCATTAAAACAAATGGGCAGGTTCCGTTCTTCAGGGAACTACACACAGAAGCGCGTGCACACACAACCAGGAGAATAGATATATATTTATCTCCTGCAATTCTCGTTTGCGGAACTCTCTTCCGGTTTCTTGCTTTCCTGTCAATTACGATATTTATTTTAAATTTAAAGTCAACATCAGTCATCATCTTCTCCCTTTGAAGATCGTTCCTTTATTACCCTCTCTGTTTGTTGCACTCTCAGCAATTTCTTGCCTCTTTTTGAATTTTATCGACTTACTTAGAGCGAAATAATATATATATATATATATATATATATATATATATGTGTGTGTGTGTGTGTGTGTGTGTGTGTGTGTGTGTGCGTGCGTGTGCGTGTGTGTGTATGTGTGTGTGTGTGTTACAGTATTAAATTTCCCGTCCTTTTCAATAGCCTGACGATTGTGCAGCCACAGACAAATAAAGAGCACTTAAACATGAATCTTTAAGTTGTGGGATAACAACACAGTTTAAATATCGTTATATATATATATATATATATATATATATATATATATATATATATATATATATATATATAAATGACTTTAAAATGATTAATATATATATATATATTAATCATTTAAAGATTATATATATTTATATATTATTTTTAAATTCTCTCTCTCTCTATATATATATATGATTTGAATTGATATATATATATATACGAGGTTTAAATTACATTATTTTTAATATACGTCATGAAGGTTTTACGATTTTAAGTTCTCTGGCATTTACATTTTTTTTAATAAAAAGTGCTCAATAAATTAAATATTGTAAAGCATAATATGATCATATAATAATGAATTAAAAATAAACTGCGACACAGAAATGTTTATGTTTCGAGATTTCTATCTTGTCATCAGGCAATGTTTGATGTTAGTTGTGAAAATGATTTTCATTTAAATACAAGAAACAATCCGTTTGTTATTTATGGATGTGGGAAGACAATTCATGTGTTTTCATTTTAACTAATCAAACTGATTGTTTCTTGTATTTAAATGAAAATTATTTTCACACCTATGATCTAATATTGCCTGATGATGAGATAAAAATCTCGAAATATCTGTGTCGCAATGTATTTTTAATTTTTAATATGATTATATATATATATGGGTGTGTGTGTGTATTTTAAAATTATCAATATATATATATATATATATATATATATATATATATATATATATATATATATGATCTTTGAAGGGTAAATGTATCTAAATATAGAATTTTATGTGAAGAAGATTGTCACTTAACGGAGTAGAGCTATGACGACTTCGAAATTTTGTGAAAACCTTATGATGCTGTCTTCACTCTTCAGGAAAATTGCTTCTTCTGTTGCTGATTCCTAGTTTTTTCTTATTTTTATGGAGCTTGGTATAATTTCTTATGTTTGTATGTGAGTGGTTCTACAGGTGGTTAATTGCTGTTTGTTGCGTTTTTTTTTAATTATGACTGCTTGTACCTGTGTTTTATCGATTATGCGAAGGCGTTCGAAAAAATACGCCACGAAGAATTGATGGAGATGCTCAGCAGGCTCGACATATTTAGGAAAAGCATTAGAGTAATCAAGAATCTCTACTGACAGCAAACCGCCTGCATACGGACAGGTAACGAATTCAGCAGATATCCAACGATAGAAAGGGGCGTAAGACAAGGATGTATCTTTTCACCGGATCTATTCAACTTGTCCAGCCAGACTATTCTGAGGACCCTAGATGTTATGCCAGGATTTGTCATCGGAGGCCATAATTTGAACAACATGAGATACGCAGATTATACAGTACTGATAGCAGAAACGGAAAGGAAACTACAAGACCTCCTACAGAAGGTAGCTGAAGAGAGTGAGAAAAAAGGACTACAAATAAACTGCAAGAAAACCGAATGTCTATTCATCAGCGAAAAGAGCAAGCCAAAATGTCAAATACAGGTGGGAGATACTAAAATCAAACAGGTAAAAAAATTTAAATTGTATTGAACTCACAACTCTAAGAGTCAAGTCAGAAACTAACCAAAGTCTATATCCGCTGAGCCTTAACAAGAACAACTGAATTTTTGGGGCTTATAAACCTATTGTCGAGTAACCCTTTTTGCTAGAGTATATATTGTAATTTTTTATGTTAATAGTTTTCTCTAGTATTTTTTACCAGAGTTCATATTGCAATTTTTGACACTAATGATTTTCTAGGAAAATCCTTCTTACTGGTTCACCTATTGTGTTCATCTCTATGCTTGGTCGGCTTAAGAGATTACCCCAGTGATTGAAATAAAGGGTTCAGTTTGAAATTCCTAGCACCAGAAGAAGGTCGGAGTGTAGAACGAGCAAAACGTCGTACAAATGGCAACAAAGATGAGGACAATTGTCCGAATAATGTAAATACTGTAAATACTACATCATCTCAGAAATATAGACCAATATCTATATATAAATATCCCTTTTCCAGTCTTTTTTACCTATTTATCTTGTTTTATATCTATCTATCTATCTATCTATCTATCTATCTATCTATCTATCTATCTATCTCAGTCTGTTCATATCTATCTATCTATCTATCTATCTATCTATCTATCTATCTCAGTCTGTTCATATCTATCTATCTATCTATCTATCTATCTATCTATCTATCTATCTGTCTAACTTTGTTCATATCTATCTATCTATCTATCTATCTATCTATCTATCTATCTCAGTCTGTTCTATCTATCTATCTATCTATCTATCTATCTATCTATCTGTCTAACTTTGTTCATATGTATCTATCTATCTATCTGTCTGTCTAACTTTGTTCATATCTATCTATCTATCTATCTATCTATCTATCTATCTATCTCAGGCAGTTCATATCTATCTATCTATCTATCTATCTATCTATCTATCTATCTCAGTCTGTTCATATCTATCTATCTATCTATCTATCTATCTATCTATCTATCTCAGTCTGTTCATATCTATCTATCTATCTATCTATCTATCTATCTGTCTAACTTTGTTCATATCTATCTATCTATCTATCTATCTATCTATCTATCTATCTATCTCAGTCTATTCATATCTATCTATCTCAGTTTGTTCATATCTATCTATCTATCTATCTATCTATCTATATATATATATATATATATATATCAGTCTATCAATGTGTTGACATTTATATTTATCTATTTATCAATCTATGTATCTATCTATGTTTCTCTATATATATATACTTATCACTCTATCTAGATCTAGTCCTACATATTCATAATTGTTTATCTGGCAATAGTCAGTCTTTTATACGAGTTTCATTGAAGACTACTGACCTAGTACTGCAATTAAGCTCTTTGTTTATTTCTTTTTGTGTTAGTATGAGCATTTTGCTCGACATAAAGTGTGTAAAACGTTAATGCTATTGTTTTTATCTGTATGTTCATTATTGCTATTATTATTATTATTATTATTATTATTATTATTATTATTATTATTATTATATTTTATTGTTATTATTCATATCTGTCTATTCATATATCCCAGTTTGTTTATATCTATCTATCTATCTATCTATCTATCTATCTATCTAAATCTGTTCACATTTATCTAGCCTGCTAGGTAACTCAGTCTTCCTATTTCAGTGAGATCATATGTATCTGTCTATCTCATTATATTCTTACTTATCTCTCTGTTTGTGTACCTATCTCAACGTGTCCATACATGTCTCCTAATATTATTTACATTGTCTGTCGCCATATTTACGACGTTTCAGCCATTGTACACTCCGACCTTCTTCGGGTTATTGGAATTTCGAACCGGGGGTTTTATTTCCTTCACTGAAGTATATTGTTCTCGTTTCCTGAGCCATGCCACTTCCAGATGTTTGTCTTTAGTCACTGGATCTAACCAACGCTTTTACTTACCACGCCATCGCATGGATAAAAGCATTGGTTAGATCGAGTGACTTGACCCAAATAGTTAAGAGTTCAATACTTGGCTACAGCAGTAGTGAATAAATAAAGAGTTGAGTTAAAGGGTGATAACTAAGACATCGCGAAGTAGCATGGGTCATGCCTCTTTCGGATGAATCATGCCCTGTTATTTGTTCACTCCTGCTGTAGCCAGGTATTGAACTCAAAATTCTTTAGGTCAAGTCATTGGATTTAACCAACGTTTTTATCCAGTAGATCATAACATTGATAAAAATGTTTGTTAGATCCAATGACTGAAGAAGGATATCCGGAAATAGCATGCTTCATAGAACGAGAACAATATACCTCAGTGATCGAAATAAAGGTTCATTTCGAAATTCTAATCACCTGAAGAATGCGGTCGAAACGTCGTGAATATGGCAATAAAAATTAGGAAAACAGTCCGAACAATGTAAATAATGTAAATACTACCTCATCTTAGAAGTATAGACAAATGTCTGTTTATCTAACTGTTTTTCTCCCCATCGCACACTTTAAAACAATCTGCTCTCTCGCAAAAACAACCTTCAATTTTTCCATAAAGTTTCTAAAATAATGTGAAGCAATCAAAAAATATCTATTTTCTGATGAAAAATGTGTTTTTTTATCAATTGTTAAGATCCATAAAACTGAAATCAGAAGGGATTCTATCGATGTTTTGAATTGAATTAACTGTCAGTCAGTCGACAGGTGTAATTTTTTTTAGATTGGCTCGTTATTCCAGTGTCTTGTTTCCTTTTATTTTATTTTTTTATTTTGCAATATAGCGATAAGGTAGCCTTTTCATTGCTACCTGAAGAGATTTCTGTCGGAAGAAAGATTTCTGAAAGAGATGAATAGATAAAGAAAGAGGAAAAGAAAATTTGTTTTTTGATCCTGAAAGAAAATAAAATAAACATTTTTTGCATATTCCAGACATTCACTCACGGACTTCTGATTATAATTTTTAAAAGTCGCTTTTTCTAGTTTCTCTATTTTCCTCTAAGAAACTCATATTCACTTACGTAGCGAGGCCTTCTTATGTCCCCAGCTGAAAAGGAACAAAACAAAAAAAGGAAGAGAGAACAAAATTTTCTTTTACGCATGTGCAAGATACAGCTGCATCTGGTTCGGGATAAATGTATAAAAGTAATAATTCCTTCTTTTTTTTTTTGTTTTATTTGAATATTTATTCAAATATTTTCCCTATTCTATGTTTTTGCTACGTTAGAGATGTCTGATGGGTGGGATGTCTGAGAATATGTGTACGTCTTTGAAAGCTTATTTCCGTTTTCAACTCTCCCCTCGAAACATTCGGAAAGCTTTTTTTTCTTTTTCTTTTCAAGAAGACTGCCAAAATTGATTTGTTCGCGTCCGTTGGTAAAAGCAAAGCTTTGAATGAAACTTACCTGATTCTTATCCGTTTTTCTCTCACTCGTGCGCAGATAATCAATGGATTGGCTATGCAAATAGATATATCTACGCACGTATGTTTATCTACAAATAAATACATCCTTACAAACGTATAATTATGCCTGAATATCTATAAATCGATACCTACGGCGGCAGGAGCACTATTCTGTCAGCAGGCTCTCTTCAAACAACAGAATTATTTATCTAGATAAGGTGGATGTAAAACTTCCCACAACTACCTTTATTTATGGAATATTTATATATTCTTTGATTTCATCCACCTTGCTTCTCAGAACAAATGCAGGATCACGAAAAGCATTGGGATTATATATTCCTTACGCTGGTAGAGACAATTAAAAATACAAAAAAAATCTTAAGCGGATACACGATAAGTCTTTTTTTCTTTGCCGTTTTTTTCTTTCCATTAACAAAATATTTGTTTTTATTAATCAAACCCACTATATTGTGTGGATTCGTACGTCTGATGTTAAACTGCTAAGAGATTGGAGAGAGTGGTTTTTCTGCCCAAAACTATATTATGTTTGTCCCTCTTCCTATTTACCTACTTGTCCAATATCATTCCATTTTATCTTTATATATATATATATATATATATATATATATATATATATATATATATATATCCGCAGACAGATCTATTTCGCTTTATCACAGCTCATCAGTAGGGTAAGACATCCGATTGCTTTTAACCCAGGATAGAAACCCGACCGAATGGGTGCCAATCGACGATTCTATCACTGAGCTACGGACGCTCGGTAGAAGGAGGCAGACTTTTTAGCGTGTATATTGTCATTCTACACGCCCAATAGCTGAGAGTGTTCTAATTCATTGCCGAATGAACGATGCGTAAATGCCAGATGTACGTTTCATTAAAAATGACACACAAGTGTCATTAAGTTTTTTATATAATATTTCATGTGTTCGTATATTTTTTTCTTGTGTATGTTAAGTTCCGAACACGATAAGCACATTGTTACCATATTCACAATTGATGTTATTAAGTGTAGGATTTCTCTTTTTTATTAGTAATACCTCCATTATTTTTAATCTTCTTTTGCATGTGGATGATGTTATTATGTTATGTATTATCAACGAGGATACCACGGATAGGTCCTGGAAGATCTCGATGTGTGTTTAAATGAGATTAGATGGAAATGCTGAGGGAAAGGTGTAAGGTCAATCTTATCTTCAATTTTGTGGTGGTATAGCCAATGTCATTATTTACGGATTTGGATAGCCAAGGAACACACGTAGCAATCTAGTACTCTCTTCTTTGTTTCTAGCAAAATTGTCCTGTTCCTTAATACCTTACTCTACTTCTGGAATGCTTCCTTTGTCATGCCAATTCGCCTTCGGATCTCTGTGTCGCACTATCCGTCTTCTGTTAGAACACTTCCCAGGTATTTAAATTTTTGTACCTGCTTGATTCTCGTATCCCTGATCTTTATTTGGCATATTGGGTTGCTCTTTTTACTGATGAACATGCATTCAGATTGAACTGTTCTGGGAAAGGCGTAAGGTCAATCTTATCTTCAATTTTGTGGTGTTATAGCCAATGTAATTATTTACGGATTCAGATAGCCGAGGAACACAGTTCTTAAAAGGACATGTAAATTCGTAAACGACACTTGTTCTCTGCAGTTTAAATTTTGCAGATGAATTATTATTATTGATAATGAGGTTGGTAGTTTTAATTTTTTATAATAGATAATTTAATTTTATTGTTTGAATTGGTTGGTGTTATATTATCTCGGATAATAACATCAATTATGAACACGGTAAAAATGTGCTTACTGTGTTCGGAACTTAACATACACAAAAGTATATGCATAAACTTTCCACATGTTTATTTTTAAGTAAAACAAAATTAATTCTTGATAATGTTTAAAAGTATAGCCGAAAGCGCTCGAAAGTATGAAATCTTATATAATTTGAGTTCCGAAAAGAAAAGAATTATACGAACACGAAAAATTATATAAAAAAACTTAATGATAATATCTTGTCTGTCATTTTCAATGAAACCTGTATAAAAGCGAGATTGTTGGACAAATACACAATATATATATATATATATATATATATATATATTGCTTAAGAGAAACTCGTGGTACAGAGAAGCAGAGTAATTTGTACAGGCCCAAACAAGAATTAATGCCGCCAAGACACAAGGGGTTACTGGAAGCGAAAATCTACGAAAAAGCACTAGAAGCAACCGAAAACTCAGTCTTAAACAGGATACAAGGCATAAACCTTTCAGTCAGTCAATTAAGTGCCATACGTGATACACACTTGGGCGGTCATGTCTCGAAAGAGACATAAGTGACTGGGCAGAAGATTATCCCGCAGTAGGTTGCCATTGCTTTCTTCTGCGGTAGACTGGTTGCCGACCAAGGCTATAGAACCCAATCTGTCCTGCTATTTAACCCATAACTGAAAGGAAGAGACGGATTAATACCTTTCCCAAGGGTATTTGCGCGTAAGTGAATACAATGGATTCAACTGGAATAAACCTTAACCCAGTTCAAAAAAACAAAAGAATTGGGGAGGTGAGTGAACCGGGCGATAAGTGAACCTACCTAGTTCTGATGAGATTTTTTTAAAAACATTAATTCAAATGTCAGCGATTCAGGCAGGGACGTCAGAATTATAGACTTGAAGTAGACTTTAGAACTAACAAGAAACTCAATCCTAAACAAAAAAAGGGATAAACTTCTGTCAAAACAACGATAAGTAAACCTGTCTACACCTGTATACTGGGTTGAAATAAAAGTTAGTAATATTTCTCAATAATTGGTGTTTCAATAAGTAATTTCGTTTTAGACGTAAGAAGAAATTATGACATATATATATATATATATATATATATTCGACCCTAAACAAAAAAAGATAAACTTTTTGACCTCTCGACCACGAATGATCATCAGTCTAAACATAACAAAAAATTATCGTAAATAATCATGCCACTACTTTTTGAATATAAGCAGAACATCTACTTAAATACGAGTATCGATCAAAAATAATGTTCAAACAAATAATTTCAAATTGCCGGTTGTTTATAACCGGCTTCGTTAATCTTCGTTAATTTCCGTAATATGTTTACATTCAGATATGAATCGAAAATTTTGTTATATAGGCGTGACTAGTAGTATAACCCGGCGTTACTCGAGTGTAATGAAAGCTTTAAAACTAATCCATGGTCCTGGAGTTCAGACTCTTTGGACGTTGGCACGAAAGACTAAAAAGCAATAGTTGTTTCTAATTAAAGCAAAACCGTAGACTGAAAGAAAAATGAATGGATGTAAGTCAAATTTTGATTTCCTAGTATTGATATCAAATAGGTTTTTTCGTCGTAAACTGAATTTTGAAGGTTAAATAAGTCCACTGAGTAAATGGTATCACGGCTGAGATTAAGAAATACAATTATACATACTTAGAGCCAAACTCGAAGCAAAAACTAAAATAAAAGGGCTGAAAAAACAGGTAGATAAACAGACACACACACAAACATCTTGCCGCATATATATATATATATATATATATATATATATATATATATATATATTATCGATTTTCTGCCCTATTATAAGAACTGCAACCTTGAACACACAAACATACACACACACACACACAGAGACAAAGTTCCATTTATAAATAAGTTTAGATTTAACTTCACACATTTTCATAACAAAAATTTATACTTAATAATATATATATATATATATTAAAACAAGCATTTCAACGCATATGATTCTTTTGTAGATTATGAATTTTTTATTATTTTATGCTAAAAGTAAAAATGAAGAAAACTGAAATGCATTTTAGTCATTTCATACTATTTTTTACTTTCAGAAAGAAAAAATGGTGTATCAACAGCAAAAAACAGTATGTGCTCTTCATGGAAATAGTACCATAGCAGCGAGTACCGTGCGTAACACGGTTACTAGATTCAGAAGTAGAAATTTCTGGAAGTCACAGAAGATTCCGTCGTGATGACATCTTGATGATGACCAAATTGAAACACTGATTAAAAATAACCCAGTTCACATGACACGGGGCATCGCAGAGTTACTCCTCGTATATAACCTTAAAAATATCTCGATTCCTGAATCATTATGAAGTTTGTTTGTATCACGACTATGTAAAAAGAAATCCTCATGGAAAATATTCCCATTTAGATTTCCGGTTGAAACGTCACGAACAAATCACATGTGTTACAAAATGGATAATTTTCAACAATGTGATTTTGCAACGACCTCAGTAGATACACAAAGATAGAAAAAGGCGTAAGACAAGGATGTGTCTTTTCACCGGGTTTGTTCAACCTATACAGCGAGAATATATTGAGGACCCTAGATGACACGCCAGGATTTGTTATTGGAGGCCACAACCTGAACAACATAAGATATGCGGACGATACAGTGCTGATTGCGGACACGGAAAGGAAACTACAAGACCTCATACAGAAAGTAGCAGTGGAGAGTGATAAGAAGGGACTACAAATAAACCTTAAGAAAACTGAGTGCATGTTCATCAGCAAAAGATACAACCCAAAATGCCAAATACAGGTGGAGGATAACAGAATCAAACAAGTACAAGAATTTAAGTACCTAGGAAGTGTTCTAACAGGAGATGGAAAGTGCGACACGGAGATCCGAAGGTGAATTGGCATGGCAAAGGACGCGTTCCATAAGATGAGCAAAATACTAACACACAGGAAAATCTCAATAGAAACGAAGAAAAAAGTTCTAGACTGCTACGTGATGTCAGTTCTTCAATACGGTTGTGAATGCTGGACAATATCATCGAAAATGAAGACAAAACTGGAAGCGGCCGAAATGTGGTTCTACAGAAGGATGCTACGGATATCGTGGATTGAGCATACAAGCAACGACGAGGTGTTAGAAAGAATAGCAACAAAAAGGAAATTGATGCTGAGCATCAGGAAGAGACAACTGAAGTTCCTGGGACATGCAATGAGGAAGGAGAGCCTGGAGAACCTGATACTGACTGGTCAGATAGAAGGAAGGAGAGACAGAGGAAGGCAGCTGATAACATATTTGCAGGGTTTGATCAGGTGTATGACGGAACGGGGGTTGTCAGGAGCATCAGGAGCAAACATACTAAGAGCCACCAGGGATAGGGAGACGTGGGGAGCCATGATCGTCTACGTCCTGAAGGGACAGGACACATAGAAGAAGAAGAAGAAGAAGAAGAAGAAGAAGAAGAGGCTTAAAATATCCTGGAAAACGAAATAAACCGCTGTTAACAACTATAAAATCCAGGTCTGTGTTCAAAAATGACGATAGTCTATATCTGGTGGGGTGACAAGCGTATCGTGTTTTACAAGTTACTTCCGCTCTGTTACGCATTGAATTCCAACAATATTTCGAATTGTATCGGTTAAAAAGAGTAATCGATAAAAGCGTCACGAACTGGTCAATTGGAAATGTGTTTTTCATCAAAACAGCGCCAGACCTCCTGTGGCTTTGTAAAACAAGCAGAAATTGAAACGGCTTAGTTAGGTTGGCCAAGTACTGCCGCTGTCTTCTTCTATGTGCCCTGTTCCCTTCAGGTCGTAGGCGATCATGGCTTTCCACGTTTCCCTATCCCTGGTGGCTCTGAGCACGCCTTCTCCTGTTACAACATGCAATCCTCGTTCCGTCATCCACCTGATTAGGTCCTTAAAATATGTTATCCGTTGCTTTCCTCTGTCTCTTTTTCCCTCTATCTGGCATGTTAGTATCAGGTCTAAGCCCTCCTTCCTCATTGCATGTCCCAGGAACTTCAGCTGTCTCTTCCTGATGCTCAGTATTAATTTCCTTTGTGTTTCCATCAATTCCATAACCTCATCTTTGCTCACATGTTAGATCCATGATATTCACAGCATTCTTCTGTAGAACCACATTTCAGTTGCTTCAAGATTTTCCTTCATCTTTGATGATATTGTCCAGCATTCACTGCCATGTTGAAGGACGGACAGCACGTAGCAATACAGTACTCTCTTCTTTGTTTCAAGCGAAATTGTCCTGTTTCATAATACCTTACTCAACTTCTGGAATGCTTCCTTCGCCATGCCAATTCGCTTTCTAATCTGTGTCGCACTTTCCGTCTTCTGTTATAACGCTTCCCAGGTATTTAAATTTTTGTACCTGCTTGATTCTAGTATCCCTGACCTGTATTTGGCATATTGGGCTGCCCTTTTTTTTACTGATGACCATGCATTTGGTTTTCTTGCAGTTTATTTCTAGTCCTTTCCTGTTAATTTCTTCTGTCGCTGTACTCAGCTGAAAATGCATCATCGGATTGACGCTTCTTCCAATCCTTGTAAAATTTTCTGCATGGGTAGAGATTCAATTATCCGGAAGCATAGAAAACAAATTTAAATAACCTGCAAATGGTTGATGAGCAGTAAGAAAATGAATGAATCAAAAGATAGATAGACAGATAGATAGATAGATAGATAGATAGATAGATAGGTAAGAGACTGGAAAAGATGAGAGACTTGGATAGATAGATAGATAGATAGATAGATAGATAGATATGAACAAACTGAGATAGATAGATAGATAGATAGATAGATAGATAGATAGATAGATAGATATGAACAAACTGAGATAGATAGATAGATAGATAGATAGATAGATAGATAGATAGATAGATAGATAGATAGATAGATAAAAAGAAAGAAAAACAGAATGTTTCGTACCGAAAGAAGTGTGCAAAATATTAGTGGAAAGTAAGAAAATTGACAATAGTGCTCGTGATCTTCTTGGATATTTCTGACGTTTACCGCTGAAAATTGACAGCAATATGCAACGTGCGATGAATAAATTGTCGTCTGAATGATGCAAAAATGAAAACAACACTGACCATATCTTCTAAGAGATATGCAGCTTGCGATGAACAAATTGTCGTCTGAATGACGCAAAAATAAGAATAGCACAGACATCACCTTCTAATAGGTTGGCAAAGGCCGATGGGTAAATTGTCGTCTAAATGATGCAAAAAAAAAAAAAAAAGAAAACATACAGTGACCATATCTTCTAAGTGATATGCAGCGTGCGATGAATAAATTGCCGTCCAAATGACGCAAAAGTAAAAAATAACACAGACATCACCTTCGAAGAGATGTGCGATGGATAAATTGTCGTCTAAATGATGCAAAAAATGAAAACAACACTGAGGTCATATCAGTTTCTAAGAGATATGCAGGGTTCAATGGTTAGACCGTCGTTAAATGGCAAAAAAAAAATGAAAATAACATTGAAAATTTTGATCTTAAAATACTAAAGAATAAATGTATTCAGTAAAATCACCATTGCTACAATCACGGTCTCTTTCTTCAAGATCTCTTACAACTCTTCTATCCTGTCACCATGTTTCAGTTGTCAAATTGTGTCATAATCTTTGCGTTCAGTTCATTACTGGAGTTACAAGAAGTTTTGTTGAATTCTCGCTCAACTGAATCCTACATATGATAATCAAGGGGGTTGTAGTCTGAAGAGTTAGATGGCCAGATGTAGGGGGTTATGTGGTCGCAGAAAGTCTCTGACAGACATAAATAGGATCTCCTGCTTTTTTGGAACGGTGCAGAGTCCTGTATCCAGAGATATGGTCCTTCAGCAGCAAACCCTTTAACCCAGGGCAGCACTTCCTCCTCAACGCGCTTTCTGTAGGCCTTCTCATGTAGGAAGGTGAATGGAGGCATAATGTCGTCATTACTAGCGATCACTCCTGTCACGTTCATGGAGAGAGACAATATCGAGGTTGATTATTATCTGTCGTCTTAATTCTTATTCGATTATGAGTCTATCTTATTAGCAGGGATGCGCGTTGTGGTGGATATCAGTTCGGAACGAGAAATCGAAGAACCGAGTTCGAATTCCAGTTGAATTCCTTGCATTCACTTACGCGCAAATACCCTTGGGAAAGGTATTAATCCGTCTCTTCCCTCTAGTTATGGGTTAAATAATAGGACAGATTGGGTTCTGTAGCCTTGGTCGGCAACCAGTCTACCGCAGAAAGGAATGGTAACCTACTGCGGCATAATCTTCTGCCCAGTCAGTCATGTCTCTTTCGAGACATGATCGCCCAAGCGTGTATCGCGCATGGCACTTTAACTGACTGATTAGCAGTAACTTTTTCACATATTATCTAGTGCTCAGTAACGTCCTAGTAGCTTTATTGTCTTGCTTTAAATTGAATGATTGAAAAAATATATATAGTCGTTGATTATTGCTGCCTAGAAAGAGAATGTTGCATACATAAATACAAACGAAAGGAATAAAGAATTAAAAAAAAAAATTCAAAATATTATCTTCAAAAGTATAGTCTCTTTTTCTATCAATAGAAAAAAGTTGAGAAAAATGCCACGTACTCATATAAGAACGAACGAAAATAAATAACAAAAGACGATAGACAAAATAATATCTTGAATAATATAGTCCCTAACAAGAGCTTGGTAACTAAGTCACCGAAAAAAAATGAGCGAATGAAATAAAAGGACCAATATTGAAGATTATTTCGATCGAACTAACACATACGGTCTTAAATATTTCGACTTGTTTACTGTTCAGTTGTCTGCTTCCATGATTTCACTTGCCAATATTTCCGGAATTCAGCTTTGCTCACGTTAACGCTGACTGCCTGAAATCAGTTACGTAATACCAGATTGGTCTCCAACCACCCTCTGCCAAACCAACGAATATCTGAACGGCCAAGATATATAACACCCATTACACAGAAAGAAACCGACGTTATATACATCCGAATTTGCCCTGTTGTATACATCATTCATATCGGGATGCAGTAGTTTGTAAGTGATTTGCTCTCCACTCGGGTCTACAATCAGGTTCCTATTAAACAACAATCAGGTTCCTATTAAACAACAATCAGGTTCCTATTAAACAACAGCGACAATTTGCTTAGATCTATCTAAAAATTATCCAGTCATTCAATTTTAATTAGAGAATAATCTTCCTAGGGCATTATTCTTCATTGTACTTTGTACTTCATTAATCTTCCTAGGGCATTATTCTTCATTGTACTTTGTACTTCATTAATCTTCCTAGGGCATTATTCTTCATTGTACTTTGTACTTCATTAATCTTCCTAGGGCATTATTCTTCATTGTACTTTGTACTTCATTAATCTTCCTAGGGCATTATTCTTCATTGTACTTTGTACTTCATTAATCTTCCTAGGGCATTATTCTTCATTGTACTTTGTACTTCATTAATCTTCCTAGGGCATTATTCTTCATTGTACTTTGTACTTCATTAATCTTCCTAGGGCATTATTTTTCATTGTACTTTGTACTTCATTAATCTTCCTAGGGCATTATTCTTCATTGTACTTTCTCGATTTTCCAATAAGTTGTTACACATCGAGACCAAAATCGTGGATCAATGTTTAGCAGTCTTATCTGTGGCCAAATGGTAGTGAATTTGATCCTCACTGGGAACCTCATACATGTCTCTTTTTGCCAAAACTAATTTTGGGGAGTTTAATCCACAATTTTACTTCGAATGTGCAACGATTTAATATAAATCGGAAGATACAGTAAGACATTAACAGTTGAATTTATTCAAATTTATTTCAATAAATATCACAAAATATTAAAATAAATATAAATAATGCATAAATATTATATAATATATAATTTATATCTATATTATATGTAAATAAAATAAGTATGTAAAAGACTTGGAGAAGGCCTGAGTCTTGTATTGTTACGAGAACATATCTGATATATATATATATATATATATATATATAGATAGATAGATAGATAGATAGATAGATAGATAGATAGATAGATATCAACTGAATTAGATAGATAGATAGATAGATAGATAGATAGATAGATAGATAGATAGATAGATAGATATCAACTGAATTATATAGATAGATAGATAGATAGATAGATAGATAGATAGATAGATAGATATGAACAGAATTAGATATTAATAGAATTAGATAGATAGATAGATAGATAGATAGATAGATAGATAGATAGATAGATAGATAGATATCAACTGAATTAGATAGATAGATAGATAGATAGATAGATAGATAGATAGATAGATATGAACAGAATTAGATATTAATATAATTAGATAGATAGATAGATAGATAGATAGATAGATAGATAGATATCAACGAATAGATAGATAGATAGATAGATAGATAGATAGATAGATAGATAGATAGATAGATATGAACAGAATTAGATATTAATAGAATTAGATAGATAGATAGATAGATAGATAGATAGATAGATAGATATCAACTGAATAGATAGATAGATAGATAGATAGATAGATAGATAGATAGATAGATAGATATGAACAGAATTAGATATTAATAGAATTAGATAGATAGATAGATAGATAGATAGATAGATAGATAGATAGATATCAACTGAATTAGATAGATAGATATGAACAGAATTAGATATTAATAGAATTAGATAGATAGATAGATAGATAGATAGATAGATATCAACTGAATTAGATAGATAGATAGATAGATAGATAGATAGATAGATAGATAGATAGATAGAATATGAAAATTAGATATTAATAGAATTAGATAGATAGATAGATAGATATGAACAGAATTAGATATTAATAGAATTAGATAGATAGATAGATAGATAGATAGACAGATAGATAGATAGATAGATATCAACTGAATTAGATAGATAGATATGAACAGAATCAGATATTAATAGAATTAGATAGATAGATAGATAGATAGATAGATAAAAAGATAAAAGTTGAGAAAGTGATAGTAAAGAAAGCAACAGTTCAAACTATGTAACTTGTGTAAATATGTTGAAGAGAATTTGCATACCGATAACGGTATGCAGTTAGGTTCAATTTAATTATAAATATTGGTTTATGTTATTTTTTAATTCTATTTTTCCATTTTTCCCATAAAAAATTTACATCGCAATCAAGATTCTAGATAAGCTGACTAAAGCCCATGTTTTTTTGTTGGGGGGGGGGTTACGTCAAGTACTTACAATCATAGATGCGCGTTGTGGTGCAGTGGATATCGGCTCGGAACGATAAATCTGGGGCCGAGTTCGAATTCTAGCCGAATTCATTGCATTCACTTACGCGCAAATACCCTTAGGAAAGGTATTAATTCGTCTATTCCTTCCAGTTATGGGTTAAATAACAGGACAGACTGGGTTCTATAACCTTAGTCGGCAACCAGTCTACCGCAGAAAGCAATGGCAACCTACTGCGGGATAATCTTCTGCCCAGTCAGTCATGTCTCTTTCGAGACATGATCGCCCAAATGTGTATCACGTATGGCACTTAACTGACTGACTTCCCATTATTTCAGTTTGTTATCAAAGATAGGATGTTGGCAACAAAGTTGAAAAGATGTTGCTGGCTAGCAACTTTAGGGATAACGCTGGAATACAAATTAATCCAAAATAATGTCACGATGCTAAACTGCTTTGTAAAAGTGTGAAATAAATAATTACACCTGTTATTATTTTTGTAGGCATATTAAATAATTCAGTCAGTTAAGTGCCATACGTGAAACACGCTTGGGCGATCCTGTCCCGAAAATGAGACATGACTGACTGGGCAGAAGATTATCCCGCAGTAGGTTGCCATTGATTTCTGCGGTAGACTGGTTGCCGACCAAGGCTATAGAACCCAATCTGTCCTGTTATTTAACCCATAACTGGAGGAAAGAAACGGATCAATAGCTTTTCCAAGGGTATTTGCGCGTAAGTGAATACAATGGATTCAACTGGAATTCGAACTCGGCTCTCTTATTTCTCGTTCCAAGCCGATATCCACTGCACCACAACGCACATCCGTTAAATAATTATCCATTAAATAAGTACCCATGTTATTACTTTTATAGGCATACGATGAAAAATGATGCAGACCTTTCAGGTTGAATTTAGCAAAACATAGTTGAATCAATCCATGTGATGTGGGTTGAGTGAATACCAGTGTGAGCGCGTGTGTGTATGTGTGAATCTGTGTGTGTGTATATGTGTGTCTACGTTGTACTTTATATGTAAGGCACATGTACATGAGTACCCCGGGAAGTAAAATCTTCTTTTTCAGTTTGTTGTCTCAGACTCTCAAAGGTTGGTTTTGATGGAACGGCAATAGAAGTTCTTGTCAGTAGACCAAGATATAAGTACCTTGCTACATATAGCAATTTGGCAAAATGATGTCCGACATAACGTAGAAAACAAAGGGGTGTCAGAGAATTCTTTATAGGCAGAAAAAAGTAGAAACCCATGAAAGTGTTTCTCAGCTGATCATCATTTTTGACGTGGCTCTTTACCGAAATATTATTTTAAATATTCGCATCTTCAAAGAGCAATTCCTATTATTGGGCGTTTCTTATGAGAGTCTTCTCCAAATAACAAACTAGTGTCTCATTTAAACTGTTTACAAAATATGTTATTACACTTCCTTCACAGTCAGCATAATTTCAAAGATGAAAAAAAATTTATAATGATGGGGCTGTCTGAAAAGGGAGATACAAGAATAGACGCAAAACCCAAAGAGTTGTGAGTTCAATACCTGGCCACAGTAAGGGCAATAAAATACTTAGAGAGTTGAGCTATCAAGAAGAATTAACTAGAACTGAAATATTCAAAGGCATGGCAAGTGGAATTAGAACAATCTATCCACTTGGAGTAAAATAAGGGTTTGGTTAAAAATTCCAAGAAATATCACTTGAAAAAGGCCAGAGCATACAATGACCGAAACTTCATAAATATGGCAATAAAGATGAGGATAATAGTCCAAACGATGTGATCAGTGTAAATGGTTACAATACATCATCTCAGAAATATAGATAAATCCCGAGGGATTTTTATAATGATGGGCACAAATGGTTTGCTTCTATTGCATATTGCATTTTCGATTTTCCAGAACTGGTGGGTTCCAAGTGTTTATTTTTTTCTTTTCTTTTTACATTTTTCGGACAGTTATCTTAAACTTTGTGCGTTGTGGTCCAGTGGATATCGGCTCGGAACGAGAAGCCGGGGAGCCGAGTTCAAATTCCAGTTGAATCTATTGTATTCTCTTACGCGCAAATACCCTTGGGAAAGGTATTAATCCGTTTAATTCCTTCCAGTTATTGGTTAAATAGCAGGACAGATTGGGTTCTATAGCCTTGGTCGGCAACCAGTCTACCGCAGAAAGCAATGACAACCTACTGCGGGATAATCTTCTGCCCAGTCAGTCATGTCTCTTTCGAGACATGATCGCCCAAGCGTGTATCACGTATGGCACTTGACTGACTGATCTTAAACTTTATTGCTATATTCACAAAGTTTCGGTCGTTGTGCGCTCCGGGCATCTTCAGGAAATATTTGATGGAATTTTGAACCGAACCTTTTATCCGCAGGGCTATGTCAATAAAAGCATGGGTTGATAGACCCAAAACGAGAGTTCAATACCTGGACACAGTAGAGAGAACTAAAACTTGGAGAGTTGTGTTATTCAGAGGAATCAACTAAAACCGAGATATTTAAAAATGGCATGTAATGTGGAAATAGAACAATCTACCCCTCCGGGTTTGATTCAAAATTCTAAGAAATATCACTTGAAGAAATCTGGAGCGTACAACGGCTGAAAAGTCTTGAATATGTCAATAAAGATGAGGACATCTGTCCGAATAACAAACCTTATCTTAGAAATATACAAAGATGCACAACAATTGAATAGAATAGCCACATTCACCGAAATAAATTAGAGAATATCAAAAATTTAAAAAAATTGCACCGACTAGATACACAAAGATTGATAGGATTTTCGAACTGAACACTTTCTTTAATCATTTTTCTTTTTTCATGTACCGCATTCTTTCAGGAGGTAGGCGATCATGAGTTCCATATCTAAACTTATTTATAAATGGAACTTTGTCTCTGTGTGTGTGTGTGTGTGTGTGTGTGTGTGTGTGTGTGTGTGTCCGTTACCTAAAGACTCTGAAACGGCTGAATTGATTTTCTTGAAAATTTACACAGTTGCACTATAAGCGTCTGCGAGTGTTCTTAGCTAGGTTTTGTGTCGAGGTACCCCCACCCCCGATAAATATCAAAAATCGATAATCGAAAAAATCGGGTTATAGAAGAAGTGGTCCGATTTTAATCAAACTTCATACATTCATGGACAAAGACATAAGAAATGATATTCAGAAGTTTCAAAGTTGCAGTTCTTACAATAGTGCAGAAAATCGATAATATATATATATATAAGGCAAGATGTTTGTGTGTGTGTCTCTGTTTATCTGCCTGTATGTCTGTATTTTTTTCAGCCCTTTTATTTTAGTTTTTGCTTCGGGTTTGGTTCTAAATAGGTATAATTGTAGTTCTTAGTCTCAGCCATGATACCATTTAATCAGAGGACTTATTTAGCCTTCAAAATTCAGTTTACGACGAAAAAAGCTTATTTGTTATCGATACCAGGAAATCAAAATTTGACTTACACCCATTCATTTTTCTTTCAGTCTATGGTTTTGCTTTAACTGGAAACGACTATTGCTTTTTAGTCTTTCGTGCCAACGTCCGAGGAGTCTGAGCTCCAGGACCATGGATTAGTTTTAAATCTTTCATTACACCCGAGCAACGCCGGGCTATACTATTCGTCTTTCTAATAGGTTTTGTCTTTTTGTTATTTCTCCCAAACCCCGTTCTCCTATGCTCATCAAGTACGTTACGCACTGACTTTCCTCTGTCTCGTTTTCCCTCCGGCTGCCCTGTGAGTATCAGATTCTCCAAGCCCTCTTTTCTCATTACGTATCTCAGAAATTTCAACTTCCTGTTCCCGGTGTTAAAGTTTTCTTTTTACAGTATTTACATTATTCGGGCTGTTGTCCTCATCTTTGTAGCCATTTGTACGACGTTTCGGCCGTTGTACGCTCCGGCCTTCTTCAGGTGCTAGAAATTTCGAACCGAAGCCTTTATTGCAATCACTGGGGTATATGAACTCCATTCCTTGCGTAGTAGTGCTTCTTTTGGTAGTCATGAGTTATCTCCATCTAACCCTGTAGACTGGTATTGAACTCACAACTCTTTGGATCAAGTCATAGGAACTAACCAACCCATATATCCACTGGACCATGATTCCTTAAGGACACATGGCACAGTTAAATGAAGTAAATGAGTTCATATACCGTAGTGATTGTAATAATGAGTTCGGTTCGAAATTCCTAGCACCCGAAGAAGGCCAGAGCGTACAACAGCCGAAACGTCGTACAAATGGCAACAAAGATGAGGGCAATAGTCCGAATAATGCAAATACTGTAAATACTACATTACCTCAGAAATATAAAGTTTTCTTTTTGTTTGCATTTTCTCCAACGCTTCGTCATTGTTCACATGATCGTTCCATGGCATCCTCAGCATCTTTCTGTAGAATCACATTTCATTTGCGTCAGATCTCTTCTTTGAAGAGATTGCCCAGCATTCCATGCCATAAAGGAGGACCGATATCGCATATGGGTACCGATTATTTTCGTGCCGCTGTCTAAGTCAAGAGATATTTTGTTTTGTTTTTATTACGTACCGTGCACTCTGTTTTTGTTGTCTGACTTTGCACTAAACCGATGTCTTGATCCATTGAGATATTTTCCTGCCATTCCCCTTGAAGGCTATTCGGTTCAGCAAGTACACGAAGAAGGTTGGAGAGCACAACGACTGAAATTTTGTGATAATAATAACAATGATTTGGACAGCAATAGTCGACTTGTATATAATATCAGTCAGTTAAGTGCCATACATGATACACGTTTTAAGCGATCATGTCTCTTTCGAGACATGACTGGCTGGGCAAAAGATTGTCCCGAAGCACGTTCTTATTACTTTCTGCGATAGACTGGTTGCCAGCCAAGGCTATAAAACCCAATCTGTCCTGTTACCGAACCCGTAACTAGAGTGGGAAGAGATAAATTATATCATTATATTTATAAGTAGTAATTGGTGGGGGATCAGTTTATTACTTCATAACAATAGAAAACCGATCCCCCACTTTATGCCCAGTAGTTGTTTTAATTATGTTTCCAACTATTATATTCTGTCAGTCAGTTAAATGCCATACGTGATACACGCTTGGGCGATCATGTCTCGAAAGAGACATGACTGGCTGGGCAGAAGATTATCTCGCTGTAGGTTGCCATTGCTTCCTGCGGTAAACTGGTTGCTGACTATAGACTCTAGAACCCAATCTGTCCTATTGTTTAAGCCATAACTGGAGAGAAAGAGACAGGTTTATACCTTTCCTAAGGGTAGTTGTACGCAAGAGAATGCAAGGAATTCAACTTGAATTCGAACTCAACTCCCCGATTTGTTGTTCCGTGTCGATATCCACTGCACCACAACGCACATCCTATAATGTAAGTAATGATAATTCATCATCTCAGAAAGTCAGAGACAGTTTTGGAGCTCTATGAGAATTAAGATTGTTCAAGTCCTGAAAGGACATGGTGCATAGAGACAAAAATGCATTTGAGAAATTAGTACAAAAAAAAGATCATTTCGTTGGAAATATAAAAGAGAAATCTGCGATAACCGAACGTTTGGAAGGAGCTTGACACTAAAATCTAGAAAATGAACATCAATTACGTTGATGAATCGCCAGGATCAGATGCGGTTGTCATAGTGATCTTGACTGTCTTAGATGACTTCGGGATTGACAAGGTTACTGAAGTGATAAATGAAATATGCAATAAGGACAAAATCCTGGGCGAGTTAGGAATCAATTTTTATGATGTTTTCATAGAAACCGGGTGGAAATGAATGAGAGCTTCACTGAACAATCAGCTTGATGAGCCACATAACGAAACTAATAACAGGGGTTTTAATGAATAGAGCTCAGAGCAGAATTGCATCAGAAAAAAGGATAAAAAGTGTAGTTCAACACAAGATGTTAGAACAAGTAATATAGGGTGACCCCAAAAAAACGAGAATTTTTTAAGTTCGTATTGGCAGACATGAGCAAGTGGCAGCACTGCGAAACAGTGGCCTCACGAATTAAACACACTGCCATTTCAGTAACTATGGATCAGTAGAACGTCAACAATGACGATGAATTTCTAAGCAAGTTCCGGATGTCATACGAGGCCCATTTTCATCTCACAGGTTACGTGAATAAGCAGAACTACCGTTACTGGGCAGACACAAATCCTAATGAAGTTCATGAGCGCCCCTATACACGCTAAAAAGGTGACAGCATGGTGTGTTGTTTCATTACATGAAATCATCGGGCTTTATTTTTTTGAAAAGGAACAGTGGATCTCAGTCACTGTCACTGCGAATTTCAAGATTGCATTCGTACAGAAGGACGCCATCTACAGAACATAAATTTTAAAAAATGAAAATTCCATCTTTGTTTCTTAAAGGGCATGTTTTAATCCATTTTAACCCAGTGTCCTCAGGTTTTAGAACATGAAACTCATTTACAAATCACAAGAATTTATCTTCTAATCGGGCAATATTTGGAAGGTAATTTTATAGATGAATCAATATGTCCACACTACGTATATATAATAATGGTTTTATATAATGATTTATACCCATTATTTTTTACAGTTTTTATGCTGTCCTCAAATGAGGACACTAGGCTAAAATGGGTTAAGGGTTCAATTCCTTTGAATAAAATATGAAAATTCCATCATTGTATTTTAAATGGTATATTTTAAGGTTTCAATGACTTTGAATAAAACATTTTTCTTCCATCACTCTTAATTTTATTGGAGTGTTAAAAAGTTCCCGTTTTATTAGGTCAGCCTGTACTAGATTCAAAGTTATAATGCTCTCAGAACGCGTATTAGAAATGAAAAAAAAACTTAAACATCATAGATTACGCAAAGACATTCGTTAATATAAGATACAAATACCTTGAAATGTTAGAAAACATAACCTACTCGGAAAAGATATAGAGGTAATTCACAACCTGAATTGTACATCTAAACTTATTTATAAATGGAACTTAGTCTGTGTGTGTTTGTGTATGTGTCCGTTACCTATAGACTCCGAAACGGCTGAACCGATATTCTTGAAAATTTACACAGTTGTACTATAAGCGTCTGCGAGTGTTCTTAGCTATGTTTTGCATCGATGTACCCCCCGATAAATATCGAAAATCAATAATCGAAAAAATCGTGTTATAGAAGGAATGGTCCGATTTTAATCAAATTTGATACACTCTTAGACAAAGACATAAGAAACGAATATTCAGAAGTTTGAAGTTTGCAGTTCTTACAATAGTGCAGAAAATCGATAATATATATATATATATATATATATATATATATATATATATATATATATATAAAAAGCAAGATGTTTGTGTGTGTGTGTGTCTGTTTATCTGCCTGTATGTCTGTATTTTTTCATCCCTTTTTTTTTTAGTTTTTGCTTCGGGTTTGACTCTAAGTAGGTATAATTGTAGTTCTTAGTCTCAGCCATGATATCATTTACTCAGAGGACTTATTTAGCCTTCAAAATTCAGTTTACGACAAAAAATCTTATTTGATATCGATACCAGGAAATCAAAATTTGACTTACATCCATTATTTATTCTTTCAGTCTACGGTTTCGCTTTAACTGGAAACAACTATTGCTTTTTAGTCTTTCGTGCCAATGACCAAAACGTCTGAGCTCCAGGACCATGGACTAGTTTTAAAGCTTTCATTACACCCGAGCAACGCCGGGTTATACTGCTAGTTCTACGTAAACTAATCTCTTGTCTTCACATAAGAAACAAAAAAGATAATGGAATTACTTTGTTAGTCATTTTTAATGAAACATTTAATGGAGTAATAGAGTGTGAGAAAGTCGGGGTTTAATTAACTATGGAAATAAAACACATACTTCGTTGGGGCTTCTACGAAACTATCTGCTAATTTCTGTTTCGTACCTTAAATAGGTAACTCAAAGCTTACTCTGCAACGTTTATTTCCGTCGCTAAACTGGTAAAGATACACTTTGGGTTTAGATCCGGTAGAAATGAACTATATGCAGGTTCGATTCTTATCAAAAGCACTATATTTTAGTAGAACTTTTCAATTTATGTCGGTTCTTATTAATTTCAATATTTAAAAAATAGGAACTCAAAAATTTTACCCATTAAAAATATATTTTTAAAAATTTTCTAATATATATATATATATATATATATATATATATATATATATATATATATATATTGTTTAATTAATTAGTTTTTGGGTTATAATAAAATTAGACTAGTACACATTTGTATTAAAAAGTGTTCAATACAATTATATAGCAGAACTTTTGAATATTCTTCATTTGAAAAAGAGTTATTACGCGACCTAGGTTTCTACCATGTGGTGTCATCAGGCGATTACAACCATGTAATACAACCATGGATGAAAATGTTATAATTTCTTCGAATTTTAAAATTGCGTGTTCAAAATTTCCCCGTTAAGTGAGCGTTCAAAAAAATCACGGTTAGGTGAACGTTCTAAAAATGGTAAACTGTAAAATCAGTTATTGCAAATCACCTGAAGATACCACTCATGGCAGAAAACTAGGTCGTGTAATAACTCGTTTACAAATGAAGAAACAATATATATATATATATATATATATATATATATATATATATATAGTGTTCGTGGCTGACATCGAGTAAATTAGAACATGTGCACTGTGTAATAGAGAAATAGGAACGCTATGATTTTTAGTGCAGAATAATCCCCTTAAACTACAAGTACTTTTTTCATGCTTGTCTTTTATTCTATTTAGTTATCGGGGTCTGCTTAGTAACACTAAAATCCTTTTTAAAATTGCTAGATGTTTAAAATATTTCTCATCATTTATTTACGCTAACAGAAAAAGGAAAAACACTATTTGTGCATATTTTTTAAAGGCGTCGTCTTAAAAGAAATATTAAATAACACTACACTTTTTCTTCGCCCCAGAAAATGGGAGGAGTCAACAAAACCAGAAGGGACATGTTGTATGAATAGTAAGGGATTTATAAAAAAAAAATGTCCACAAATTGAAAACCAAACAGGAAAATCAAATGAGTTAAAAAAAAAAAACTTTCAGTGATATTTAAATCACGGTTTTAAAATGTATTGAAATAATCTTTAAAATGTTTTGGTAATTTATATAAAAATGACTTTCTAAAGGATTTTTCGGGTAAAGATGAGTAGTTTTTATTTATTTTATCTTATTTCATAGATACCTTTTTACTTTCGTAGATTCGTTGTTACAAACTTTCGTCCGCAATAAAAACAGATTCTGAAAATTGATCTCACTTCTTTTCGGATATAATATATATATTTTCTAAAATATATGTATATGTTTATATGTTTAATATATGTTTAATATATATGTTTTTAATATATATGTTTATATATATTTATATATATGTTTATATATATGTTTATATATATATATTTAATATATATTTTTATATATGTTTAATATATATGTTTATATATGTTTATATGTATGTTTATATATATGTTTATATATATTTATTTAATATATATGTTTATATATATGTTTATATATATGTTTATATATATGTTTATATATATGTTTATATATGTTTAATATATATGTTTATATATATGTTTATATATATGTTTATATATGTTTATATATATGTTTATATATATGTTTATATATATGTTTATATATATATATTTAATATATATGTTTATATATGTTTAATATATATGTTTATATATGTTTATATGTATGTTTATATAGATGTTTATATATATATTTTATATATATGTTTATATATGTTTATATATATGATTATATATATGTTTATATATGTTTATATATATGTTTATATATATATTTAATATATATGTTTATATATGTTTATATATATGTTTATATATATGTTGATATATATGTTTATATATATGTTTATATATATATTTAATATATATGTTTATATATGTTTATATGTGTTTATATATATGTTTATATATATATATACTTAATATATATGTTTATATATGTTTAATATATATGTTTTTTAAACATCAAATCGTACATTTCTTTTCTGATTATTGTCTTTCCTATACAAAGGTTGTAAAAATTAACAACGCGGCGCAATCCTGAAATCCATAAGAAGTATATCACGAACAGCACATTATGATTTATATTATTAGCATGTAAACAAATGTCTTCAACTTTGTAATTATCATCCCAGCATTTTGGATGGTGCGCCCTCTAAACTTCATCAGATGCTTGTCGAAAGGGGAACATTCAGGGTATTTCAAAATTAACACTATATTAAATGTAATCACACCCCGAGGAGTGTGCATCTGGTCTCAGTGAAAAAAGGAGTTGATCAATAATTGAGGAGTACTAAATAAGAACTGAGCAAGATGCCCCATGACAGGGATCACAAAAAAGAACAACACTCAGTGGAAACAGGACAAGCAATAACAGAGCAGTTCTAATTAAGATTTAGATTAGATATTCCCGGACATGATTTGCAAAATGAGAACTGGTTTCAATAGAAACAGGACAAGCAATAACTGAGTAGTACTAAATAAGAGCTAGATGAGATATTCCTGAGTATGCTTGACAAAATGAGAACTGGTTTTACTGGAAACAGTACAAGCAATAACTGAGCTGTAGTAAATAAGACTAGACGATATATTCCTACGCATGATTTGCAAAATGAGAAGAGGATTCAGTGGAAACAGGACAATCAATAAATGAGCAGTACTAAATAAGATCTAGATGAGATGTTTCAGGACATGATTTGCAAAATGAGAACTGGGTTCGGTGGAAACAGGACAAGTAATGAGCAGTACTAAATAAGTTCTAGATGAGATGTTTCAGGACATGATTTGCAAAATGAGAACTGGGTTCGGTGGAAACAGGACAAGTAATGAGCAGTACTAAATAAGTTCTAGATGAGATGTTTCAGGACATGATTTGCAAAATGAGAACTGGGTTCGGTGGAAACAGGACAAGTAATGAGCAGTACTAAATAAGTTCTAGATGAGATGTTTCAGGACATGATTTTCAAAATGAGAACTGGTTTCGGTGGAAACAGGACAAGTAATGAGCAGTACTAAATAAGTTCTAGATGAGATGTTTCAGGACATGATTTGCAAAATGAGAACTGGGTTCGGTGGAAACAGGACAAGTAATGAGCAGTACTAAATAAGATCTAGATGAGATGTTTCAGGACATGATTTGCAAAATGAGAACTGGGTTCGGTGGAAACAGGACAAGTAATGAGCAGTAAGCTAAATTTAAGTTTCTAGAATGGAAGAATGTTTCAAGGACATGATTTGGCAAAATGAAAAGGGAACTGGGTTCGGTGGAAACAGGACAAGTAATGAGCAGTACTAAATAAGTTCTAGATGGGATGTTTCAGGACATGATTTGCAAAGTGAGAACTGGGTTCGGTGGAAACAGGACAAGTAATGAGCAGTACTAAATAAGATCTAGATGAGATGTTACAGAACATAGATTTTCAAAATGAGAACTGGGTTCGGTGGAAACAGGACAAGTAATGAGCATTACTAAATAAGTTCTAGATGAGATGTTTCAGGACATGATTTTCAAAATGAGAACTGGGTTCGGTGGAAACAGGACAAGTAATGAGCAGTACTAAATTAGTTCTAGATGAGATGTTTCAGGACATGATTTGCAAAATGAGAACTGGGTTCGGTGGAAAATGGACAAGAAATGAGCAGTACTAAATAAGATCTAGATGAGATGTTTCAGGACATGATTTGCAAAATGAGAACTGGGTTCGGTGGAAACAGGACAAGTAATGAGCAGTAATAAATAAGTTCTAGATGAGATGTTTCAGGACATGATTTGCAAAATGAGAACTGGGTTCGGTGGAAACAGGAAAAGTAATGAGCAGTACTAAATAAGTTCTAGATGAGATGTTTCAGGACATGATTTGCAAAGTGAGAACTGGGTTCGGTGGAAACAGGACAAGTAATGAGCAGTACTAAATAAGATCTAGATGAGATGTTTCAGGACATGATTTTCAAAATGAGAACTGGGTTCGGTGGAAACAGGACAAGTAATGAGCATTACTAAATAAGTTCTAGATGAGATGTTTCAGGACATGATTTTCAAAATGAGAACTGGGTTCGGTGGAAACAGGACAAGTAATGAGCAGTACTAAATTAGTTCTAGATGAGATGTTTCAGGACATGATTTGCAAAATGAGAACTGGGTTCGGTGGAAAATGGACAAGAAATGAGCAGTACTAAATAAGATCTAGATGAGATGTTTCAGGACATGATTTGCAAAATGAGAACTGGGTTCGGTGGAAACAGGACAAGTAATGAGCAGTACTAAATAAGTTCTAGATGAGATGTTTCAGGACATGATTTGCAAAATGAGACCTGGGTTCGGTGGAAACAGGACAAGTAATGAGCAGTACTAAATAAGATCTAGATGAGATGTTACAGGACATGATTTTCAAAATGAGAACTGGGTTCGGTGGAAACAGGACAAGTAATGAGCATTACTAAATAAGTTCTAGATGAGATGTTTCAGGACATGATTTTCAAAATGAGAACTGGGTTCGGTGGAAACAGGACAAGTAATGAGCAGTACTAAATAAGATCTAGATGAGATGTTACAGGACATGATTTTCAAAATGAGAACTGGGTTCGGTGGAAACAGGACAAGTAATGAGCATTACTAAATAAGTTCTAGATGAGATGTTTCAGGATATGATTTTCAAAATGAGAACTGGGTTCGGTGGAAACAGGACAAGTAATGAGCAGTACTAAATTAGTTCTAGATGAGATGTTTCAGGACATGATTTGCAAAATGAGAACTGGGTTCGGTGGAAAATGGACAAGAAATGAGCAGTACTAAATAAGATCTAGATGAGATGTTTCAGGACATGATTTGCAAAATGAGAACTGGGTTCGGTGGAAACAGGACAAGTAATGAGCAGTACTAAATAAGTTCTAGATGAGATGTTTCAGGACATGATTTGCAAAATGAGAACTGGGTTCGGTGGAAACAGGAAAAGTAATGAGCAGTACTAAATAAGTTCTAGATGAGATGTTTCAGGACATGATTTGCAAAGTGAGAACTGGGTTCGGTGGAAACAGGACAAGTAATGAGCAGTACTAAATAAGATCTAGATGAGATGTTTCAGGACATGATTTTCAAAATGAGAACTGGGTTCGGTGGAAACAGGACAAGTAATGAGCATTACTAAATAAGTTCTAGATGAGATGTTTCAGGACATGATTTTCAAAATGAGAACTGGGTTCGGTGGAAACAGGACAAGTAATGAGCAGTACTAAATTAGTTCTAGATGAGATGTTTCAGGACATGATTTGCAAAATGAGAACTGGGTTCGGTGGAAAATGGACAAGAAATGAGCAGTACTAAATAAGATCTAGATGAGATGTTTCAGGACATGATTTGCAAAATGAGAACTGGGCTCGGTGGAAACAGGACAAGTAATGAGCAGTACTAAATAAGTTCTAGATGAGATGTTTCAGGACATGATTTGCAAAATGAGACCTGGGTTCGGTGGAAACAGGACAAGTAATGAGCAGTACTAAATAAGTTCTAGATGAGATGTTTCAGGACATGATTTGCAAAGTGAGAACTGGGTTCGGTGGAAACAGGACAAGTAATGAGCAGTACTAAATAAGTTCTAGATGAGATGGTTCAGGACATGATTTTCAAAATGAAAACTGGGTTCGGTGGAAACAGGACAAGTAATGAGCAGTACTAAATAAGATCTAGATGAGATGTTTCAGAACATGATTTTCAAAATGAGAACTGGGTTCGGTGGAAACAGGACAAGTAATGAGCAGTAATAAATAAGATCTAGATGAGATGTTTCAGGACATGATTTGCAAAGTGAGAACTGGGTTCGGTGGAAACAGGACAAGTAATGAGCAGTACTAAATAAGTTCTAGATGAGATGGTTCAGGACATGATTTTCAAAATGAAAACTGGGTTCGGTGGAAACAGGACAAGTAATGAGCAGTACTAAATAAGATCTAGATGAGATGTTTCAGGACATGATTTTCAAAATGAGAACTGGGTTCGGTGGAAACAGGACAAGTAATGAGCAGTAATAAATAAGATCTAGATGAGATGTTTCAGGACATGATTTGCAAAGTGAGAACTGGGTTCGGGGGAAACAGGACAAGTAATGAGCAGTACTAAATTAGTTCTAGATGAGATGTTTCAGGACATGATTTTCAAAATGAGAACTGGGTTCGGGGGAAACAGGACAAGTAATGAGCAGTACTAAATAAAATCTAGATGAGATGTTTCAGGACATGATTTTCAAAATGAGAACTGGGTTCGGTGGAAACAGGACAAGTAATGAGCAGTACTGAATTAGTTCTAGATGAGATGTTTCAGGACATGATTTGCAAAGTGAGAACTGGGTTCGGTGGAAACAGGACAAATAATGACCAGTACTAAATAAGTTCTAGATGAGATGTTTCAGGACATGATTTGCAAAATGAGAACTGGGTTCGGTGGAAACAGGACAAGTAATGAGCAGTACTAAATAAGATCTAGATGAGATGTTTCAGGACATGATTTTCAAAATGAGAACTGGGTTCGGTGGAAACAGGACAAGTAATGAGCAGTACTAAATTAGTTCTAGATGAGATGTTTCAGGACATGATTTGCAAAATGAGAACTGGGTTCGGTGGAAACAGGACAAGTAATGAGCAGTACTAAATAAGTTCTAGATGAGATGTTTCAGGACATGATTTTCAAAATGAGAACTGGTTTCGGTGGAAACAGGACAAGTAATGAGCAGTACTAAATAAGTTCTAGATGAGATGTTTCAGGACATGATTTGCAAAATGAGAACTGGGTTCGGTGGAAACAGGACAAGTAATGAGCAGTACTAAATAAGATCTAGATGAGATGTTTCAGGACATGATTTGCAAAATGAGAACTGGGTTCGGTGGAAACAGGACAAGTAATGAGCAGTACTAAATAAGTTCTAGATGAGATGTTTCAGGACATGATTTGCAAAGTGAGAACTGGGTTCGGTGGAAACAGGACAAGTAATGAGCAGTACTAAATAAGATCTAGATGAGATGTTTCAGGACATGATTTGCAAAATGAGAACTGGGTTCGGTGGAAACAGGACAAGTAATGAGCAGTACTAAATAAGTTCTAGATGGGATGTTTCAGGACATGATTTGCAAAGTGAGAACTGGGTTCGGTGGAAACAGGACAAGTAATGAGCAGTACTAAATAAGATCTAGATGAGATGTTACAGGACATGATTTTCAAAATGAGAACTGGGTTCGGTGGAAACAGGACAAGTAATGAGCATTACTAAATAAGTTCTAGATGAGATGTTTCAGGACATGGTTTTCAAAATGAGAACTGGGTTCGGTGGAAACAGGACAAGTAATGAGCAGTACTAAATTAGTTCTAGATGAGATGTTTCAGGACATGATTTGCAAAATGAGAACTGGGTTCGGTGGAAAATGGACAAGAAATGAGCAGTACTAAATAAGATCTAGATGAGATGTTTCAGGACATGATTTGCAAAATGAGAACTGGGTTCGGTGGAAACAGGACAAGTAATGAGCAGTACTAAATAAGTTCTAGATGAGATGTTTCAGGACATGATTTGCAAAATGAGAACTGGGTTCGGTGGAAACAGGAAAAGTAATGAGCAGTACTAAATAAGTTCTAGATGAGATGTTTCAGGACATGATTTGCAAAGTGAGAACTGGGTTCGGGGGAAACAGGACAAGTAATGAGCAGTACTAAATAAGATCTAGATGAGATGTTTCAGGACATGATTTTCAAAATGAGAACTGGGTTCGGTGGAAACAGGACAAGTAATGAGCATTACTAAATAAGTTCTAGATGAGATGTTTCAGGACATGATTTTCAAAATGAGAACTGGGTTCGGTGGAAACAGGACAAGTAATGAGCAGTACTAAATTAGTTCTAGATGAGATGTTTCAGGACATGATTTGCAAAATGAGAACTGGGTTCGGTGGAAAATGGACAAGAAATGAGCAGTACTAAATAAGATCTAGATGAGATGTTTCAGGACATGATTTGCAAAATGAGAACTGGGTTCGGTGGAAACAGGACAAGTAATGAGCAGTACTAAATAAGTTCTAGATGAGATGTTTCAGGACATGATTTGCAAAATGAGACCTGGGTTCGGTGGAAACAGGACAAGTAATGAGCAGTACTAAATAAGTTCTAGATGAGATGTTTCAGGACATGATTTGCAAAGTGAGAACTGGGTTCGGTGGAAACAGGACAAGTAATGAGCAGTACTAAATAAGTTCTAGATGAGATGGTTCAGGACATGATTTTCAAAATGAAAACTGGGTTCGGTGGAAACAGGACAAGTAATGAGCAGTACTAAATAAGATCTAGATGAGATGTTTCAGGACATGATTTTCAAAATGAGAACTGGGTTCGGTGGAAACAGGACAAGTAATGAGCAGTAATAAATAAGATCTAGATGAGATGTTTCAGGACATGATTTGCAAAGTGAGAACTGGGTTCGGTGGAAACAGGACAAGTAATGAGCAGTACTAAATAAGTTCTAGATGAGATGGTTCAGGACATGATTTTCAAAATGAAAACTGGGTTCGGTGGAAACAGGACAAGTAATGAGCAGTACTAAATAAGATCTAGATGAGATGTTTCAGGACATGATTTTCAAAATGAGAACTGGGTTCGGTGGAAACAGTACAAGTAATGAGCAGTAATAAATAAGATCTAGATGAGATGTTTCAGGACATGATTTGCAAAGTGAGAACTGGGTTCGGGGGAAACAGGACAAGTAATGAGCAGTACTAAATTAGTTCTAGATGAGATGTTTCAGGACATGATTTTCAAAATGAGAACTGGGTTCGGGGGAAACAGGACAAGTAATGAGCAGTACTAAATAAAATCTAGATGAGATGTTTCAGGACATGATTTTCAAAATGAGAACTGGGTTCGGTGGAAACAGGACAAGTAATGAGCAGTACTAAATTAGTTCTAGATGAGATGTTTCAGGACATGATTTGCAAAGTGAGAACTGGGTTCGGTGGAAACAGGACAAATAATGACCAGTACTAAATAAGTTCTAGATGAGATGTTTCAGGACATGATTTGCAAAATGAGAACTGGGTTCGGTGGAAACAGGACAAGTAATGAGCAGTACTAAATAAGATCTAGATGAGATGTTTCAGGACATGATTTTCAAAATGAGAACTGGGTTCGGTGGAAACAGGACAAGTAATGAGCAGTACTAAATAAGTTCTAGATGAGATGTTTCAGGACATGATTTGCAAAGTGAGAACTGGGTTCGGTGGAAACAGGACAAGTAATGAGCAGTACTATATAAGTTCTAGATGAGATGTTTCAGGACATAATTTGCAAAATGAGAACTGAGTTCGGTGGAAACAGAACAAGTAATGAGCAGTACTAAATAAGATCTAGATGAGATGTTTCAGGACATGATTTGCAAAATGAGAACTGGGTTCGGTGGAAACAGGACAAGTAATGAGCAGTACTAAATAAGGTCTAGATGAGATGTTTCAGGACATGACTTGCAAAGTGAGAACTGGGTTCGGTGGAAACAGGACAAGTAATGAGCAGTACTAAATAAGTTCTAGATGAGATGTTTCAGGACATGATATTCAAAATGAGAACTGGGTTCGGTGGAAACAGGACAAATAATGAGCAGTACTAAATAAGTTCTAGATGAGATGTTTCAGGACATGATTTTCAAAATGAGAACTGGTTTCGGTGGAAACAGGACAAGTAATGAGCAGTACAAAATTAGTTCTAGATGAGATGTTTCAGGACATGATTTGCAAAATGAGAACTGGGTTCGGTGGAAACAGGACAAGTAATGAGCAGTACTAAATAAGTCCTAGATGAGATGTTTCAGGACATGATTTGCAAAGTGAGAACTGGGTTCGGTGGAAACAGGACAAGTAATGAGCAGTACTAAATAAGTTCTAGATGAGATGTTTCAGGACATGATTTTCAAAATGAGAACTGGGTTCGGTGGAAACAGGACAAATAATGAGCAGTACTAAATAAGTTCTAGATGAGATGTTTCAGGACATGATTTTCAAAATGAGAACTGGTTTCGGTGGAAACAGGACAAGTAATGAGCAGTACAAAATTAGTTCTAGATGAGATGTTTCAGGACATGATTTGCAAAGTGAGAACTGGGTTCGGTGGAAACAGGACAATAATGAGCAGTACTATATAAATTCTAGATGAGATGTTTCAGGACATGATTTGCAAAATGAGAACTGGGTTCGGTGGAAACAGGACAAGTAATGAGCAGTACTAAATAAGTCCTAGATGAGATGTTTCAGGACATGATTTGCAAAGTGAGAACTGGGTTCGGTGGAAACAGGACAAGTAATGAGCAGTACTAAATAAGTTCTAGATGAGATGTTTCAGGACATGATTTGCAAAATGAGAACTGGGTTCGGTGGAAACAGGACAAGTAATGAGCAGTACTAAATAAGATCTAGATGAGATGTTTCAGGACATGATTTTCAAAATGAGAACTGGGTTCGGTGGAAACAGGACAAGTAATGAGCAGTACTAAATAAGTTCTAGATGAGATGTTTCAGGACATGATTTGCAAAGTGAGAACTGGGTTCGGTGGAAACAGGACAAGTAATGAGCAGTACTAAATAAGTTCTAGATGGGATGTTTCAGGACATGATTTGCAAAGTGGGAACTGGGTTCGGTGGAAACCGGACAAGTAATGAGCAGTACTAAATAAGATCTAGATGAGATGTTTCAGGACATGATTTGCCAAATGAGAACTGGGTTCGGTGGAAACAGGACAAGTAATGAGCAGTACTAAATAAGATCTAGATGAGATGTTTCAGGACATGATTTTCAAAATGAGAACTGGGTTCGGTGGAAACAGGACAAGTAATGAGCTGTACTAAATAAGTTCTAGATGAGATGTTTCAGGACATGATTTGCAAAGTGAGAACTGGGTTCGGTGGAAACCGGACAAGTAATGAGCAGTACTAAATAAGATCTAGATGAGATGTTTCAGGACATGATTTTCAAAATGAGAACTGGGTTCGGTGGAAACAGGACAAGTAATGAGCAGTAATAAATAAGATCTAGATGAGATGTTTCAGGACATGATTTGCAAAGTGAGAACTGGGTTCGGTGGAAACAGGACAAGTAATGAGCAGTACTAAATAAGTTCTAGATGAGATGTTTCAGGACATGATTTTCAAAATGAGAACTGGGTTCGGTGGAAACAGGACAAGTAATGAGCAGTAATAAATAAGATCTAGATGAGATGTTTCAGGACATGATTTGCAAAGTGAGAACTGGGTTCGGTGGAAACCGGACAATTAATGAGCAGTACTAAATAAGATCTAGATGAGATGTTTCAGGACATGATTTGCAAAATGAGAACTGGGTTCGGTGGAAACAGGACAAGTAATGAGCAGTACTAAATAAGTTCTAGATGAGATGTTTCAGGACATGATTTGCAAAATGAGAACTGGGTTCGGTGGAAACCGGACAATTAATGAGCAGTAGTAAATAAGATCTAGATGAGATGTTTCAGGACATGATTTTCAAAATGAGAACTGGGTTCGGTGGAAACAGGACAAGTAATGAGCAGTAATAAATAAGATCTAGATGAGATGTTTCAGGACATGTTTTGCAAAGTGAGAACTGGGTTCGGTGGAAACCGGACAAGTAATGAGCAGTAATAAATAAGATCTAGATGAGATGTTTCAGGACATGATTTGCAAAATGAGAACTGGGTTCGGTGGAAACAGGACAAGTAATGAGCAGTACTAAATAAGTTCTAGATGAGATGTTTCAGGACATGATTTGCAAAATGAGAACTGGGTTCGGTGGAAACCGGACAATTAATGAGCAGTACTAAATAAGATCTAGATGAGATGTTTCAGGACATGATTTTCAAAATGAGAACTGGGTTCGGTGGAAACAGGACAAGTAATGAGCAGTACTAAATAAGTTCTAGATGAGATGTTTCAGGACATGATTTGCAAAATGAGAACTGGGTTCGGTGGAAACCGGACAATTAATGAGCAGTACTAAATAAGATCTAGATGAGATGTTTCAGGACATGATTTTCAAAATGAGAACTGGGTTCGGTGGAAACAGGACAAGTAATGAGCAGTACTAAATAAGTTCTAGATGAGATGTTTCAGGACATGATTTGCAAAGTGAGAACTGGGTTCGGTGGAAACCGGACAATTAATGAGCAGTACTAAATAAGATCTAGATGAGATGTTTCAGGACATGATTTTCAAAATGAGAACTGGGTTCGGTGGAAACAGGACAAGTAATGAGCAGTACAAAATTAGTTCTAGATGAGATGGTTCAGGACACGATTTGCAAAATGAGAACTGGGTTCGGTGGAAACAGGACAAGTAATGAGCAGTACTAAATAAGTTCTAGATGAGATGTTTCAGGACATGATTTGCAAAATGAGAACTGGGTTAAACAGAAACAGAACAAGCAATGACTGAGCAGTAGTAAATAAGAATTGGATGAAATATTCCTAGGCATGATTTGCAAAATGAGAGTTGGGTTCAGTGGAAACATGAAGTGCAATAACTGATCAATTTTAAATAAGAACTAGACGACGTATTTCTCGACATGTTTTGCACAATAAGAAATACATTCCGTGAAAATAGGGCGAGGAATAACTGAACATTTCTAAATAAGATTTATAAGAATTATTTTTAATTTTGCCATATCTGGTCGGGTGCTCATGATATTTATTTTTAGTTTCTAGACAAAATTCAAAGATGAATCTGCAATATAACTGATTTTAACTTAGCAGCGTACCTTCAGTCACTTTCTTTGCGGGAAAAGTAACTATTAATGTAGAAGAGGCGGTTGCATTTAATTATTTCGACAGTAAAGTGTGGGACCTTTATGCCAATCTACTAGTACTCTAAACAGATGTGGTAAAGGCACCAGAGAAAGAAGTTCGTCTGAGCAGTAACCATGAAAATACTCTTTCCGCATTTCCCGTTGTTGGAACTCCCTTCTGTTAACTTGTTTATCCAAAAAGTATATCCTACCGGGTTGCTAACATCCCATAAAAAATGGAATGGGTGGGAGAAATATGAATATAAATATAAGTTCAAATAACTAGTCATGTAAAGGAAAATATGTCAATTCCCTCAGTCTTAACTAGAAGATGTAACCGTAAATTCTACTTAAACAAATAAGATGTAACCGTAAATTCTACTCCAACAGCTTCTTTTCTCGCGCTTCCCGCCTGTGGAACTCCCTTCCACAAGTCCGCTTTCCCGACAGTTAAAATCTCCAGGTGTTTAAATGTAGGGTCAATAGACACCTCCTATCACACTAATTCTCAACTATTCTCAGAACACTCTCATCTACCCAACCCTCATTCTCGTTATCCTTACCCGCCTATCACCCACCCTCTGTCATTTCCTATATTTATTCAGCCTTTCTCCACTCTATGTAGCCCCCTGCGCAGTAGTGGCAGTGACATGCCTTGCTCGGGGTGAAACGCTTATTAAAAAAAAAAAAAACGTCTACAAAACTAAAGGAAAGCATTTCGTTTCCAGAAGACAGAAAAAAAAATTTTGAAATTTTCTTTGACTTTTCGTAATTTTTCAAAGACAAACTCTTTCTATTTTTGTTGGAGAACTTTGATCCAATGAACCCTTTGTTTCAGAGACTTTAAGAAACAAAGCAACAGAGGGAGGAGAGAGAAAGATAGACCGCTATGCAATATTTTACATTTAAAAATAAAAGAAAAAAATAACATTCGTTTACATTTTAAATTAAACATTAATCTACAGAAATACAAGCTAATTTTTTTTTATGGTTCAATGCGCCTATGGTTTACAGAGTAGGAACTTCGACTGATACTAACTCGGTCGAGTTTCGATCCCAGCTGAAAGCAAGAGAAAGTCTAGCCACACTGATGAACTGTGATACAGGAAAACAGGCTTGTATGTATAAATACAACGCCAATGGCAATCTTCTATTTCCTTAAGTCCCATCTAACTTTTATCCTCATTTCGACATCCACTGTACTTTTTTTTGTTTTGTCACTATAACCTACTGCGCACTAGTTGTGGCCTTGCCTTTCTTTGAGTGAAACGGTTACAAAAATTATATTTTTAATATACTTTTAATATACTTTTAATAATATATTTTTAATATATTTTTAATATCCCACTTATTTCCAGCTTTCGACTCTTTTATCAGATTTCTTTTTTCCCTCATATTCATCTATTTTTTAATTTTGTTATTATCTGTCTTTCATTATGTCACTGAATTCTGGTCCTGGGCATGACGGTAAACTGCATCCGGCAGTAAGACCACTGATTGGGTGTTTGCGAGGATCATTGAATCACCTTTTAATTGCTATTGTTCCAAGGTCTACCCTGACCCTGAATGGTAGTACCTGTTGGGGTCCCAGCTATTGACAAATAGCTAACCCCCAAACTGGGGTTAAAACACTATGAAAGTATAAAAATATAATTTTATAAAAATATATACATAAAAATAGACTTTTATAAAAAAAAAATACACATTTTTTTAAGGAAAAATATTACTAACAATACATTTTGGAAGAAAAAATTATTGCCGTAACACATTTTTGAAGAAAAAAATATTCTCAGCAAAACATTTTTAAATGCCAAACTAGAAAACATTTTCAGTTTTCTAAAATAAAAAGAATTTAAAAAATTTTTCATTAGAATCTGACTAAATCAGCTTTATCATGATAAGCAAACATTAAAAAATCCTTTAAAACCTTATCTTTTTGGCATTAAATAACCTAGGTAGGTTGATATGCCGTTAAACAAAATTCAAACTCAGTGAATTCTAAACAATCTCATCAAAGATTAAGTTTAGACTCGATGCAACGCAAATGTGGTTCTACAGAAAGATGCCGAGGATACCATGGACCGAGCATGTAAGCAACGACAAAGTTTGGAGGGGATAGAATAGAAATAATATCAAGAAGAGGCAGCTGAAGTTTCTGGAACATGTAATGAGGACAGAAAGCTTGGAGAATCTAAAACACACGGGGCACCTATAGAGAAAGATAGACATCGGAAAACTACGAGGGAGACATACTTGATAGGTTTGATCAAGGGGATGGCAAAGCAAGGTTTGGAAAAATACCAAGAGAAAAAGTGTTAAGGGATAGAGAGATATGGAGGGTCATGATTGCTTACGTTTGGAAGGAATACGACACATAAAAGAAAAAGAATTTAAACTGAACTAGGGCCAAGTTTATATATTTTGTTTTTTATAGTTCGGCTTTTTGTCTTCAAGAAAACCTATTGATAAATATGGTATTTTCCAAGCGTGACTTACATGTGACACAATGCCGAAAGAACGGGGTACTCGTGAGGATAGAACTCACTGAGCAGTCGTAATTGTTTTAACAAGACAAGCTTGTTAGCCATTGTACCACGTCGAGATGTCCCTGCGGATGAACATATGCTTGCCTCTAAAGTTTTGATTGCCGTCAAGTGTCTATCTGAATGCCTGAGTATGAGAGACAGACGCATATCGGGATATGTACTTCAAACTGTATTAAAATGATTCTGAAATGTGTTAAATTGTTAAAAAATAATTAAAAAGTGTTTCAAACGGCAATATAAAAATCAAGCACACACATCAGGATAAGAAAAATAAACCTTCAAAAAGTGAGATATATAGGTTTTGGTTGTTTTGTTTTTTCAAGCAGTAGGCTTCATGTAAAGACTTTATTCAATATTAATAAGTATTGCTTTAAAAATTATTTAAATAATAGTCACGCTGATAATACGCGACAAATATTGATTCTCTTGGAACGAAGGCAGATTTTAGCGTGTTATATACAATATAAACACGCGCCAGTAGCCGACAGTGTTCAGATTCATTTCTGAATGAACGATGCATAGATGCGTGAGTAGCTATTGCTTCCTTTTTTTTTTTCCAGAGTCTACCTTTCCTCCATCGAGCCCAATCGGGGTGTGATAGTCTTGCTTTAAGGATATTCTAGTATAAAACAATATTTTCTTTTGTATAACACGATAAATTTAAAACAAAAATTAAAGCCAAAAATGTAGGTTCATATTATACGCAAGTACAAGTTTTCAAAAATGTTTCAGTCAGTTATGTACCATACGTGATACACGCTTGGGCAATCATGTCTCGAAAGACTGACTGGGCAAAAGATTATCCCGCAGTAGGTTGCCATTACTTTTTGCGGTAGATTATAGAACACAATTTATCCTGTTATTTACCCCATAACTGGAGGGAAGAGACGGATTAATGCCTTTCCCAAAGGAATTTGAGAGTAAGTGAATGCAACGAATTCAACTGGAATTTGAATTCGGTGCCCCGCTTTCTGTTCGAAGGCGATATCTACTGCACCACAACGCACATCCTACACCCAGAAGCACATCCCAGCACCACAACGCACGTCCCAGCAAACAGAAATGTTTGCTCAGCTTAAGAACACCTCTTATTTGAAACAGCAAATACACTCAGCACATTAATAAATAATAAAACAGAAATTCGTCAGATGTTAATAACAATTGTTCGCAAAAGTTATTTGATACATATGTAATATTTGTTATCACGATAATATTTAAAATTATAACACTTTTGTTCAAAAGATAAAGTTTATATTTTGCTTCTTTTCCTTTTTATGAAGTTTCTCTCTTCGTTTTTGATAAAAATTAAATCTTGTCATAATTCATTAATAAATAGAATTATCATATCAAAGACAAAATTATGACAGAAAGTGCATAATATGCATAATATGCGGTGATCAACAGTCTAAGAAATGCAATTAAGCTCAAACCTACAGTCACATCGTCAGTTTTGCACATTTATTGCTAATTTTCAGCATTACATTTAATGGAAGTTTTCTTCTTTGTGTGTTAAACTGAATGGGAATTTTTTCTTGGATGGAAATTTTTCTAAGAAAGTGGATATTAACCAACAATATTTACAAATGTAAATATGTAAAATGGATAAAAAACACAGAAGCTTGGATCACCAAAAATGTTTGCTTTAAAATTTGTTCAAAGAACCCACTAAAAGACTTCGCTAGTTGTAATGTGTATTAGTTTCGTTGAAATAAAAGAATTTGATTGTTTTTTCTGTATTTTTAATTTTTTTTTTTTGTTTTTTTTTTGTTTTTTTTGTTTTTGTTTGTTTGTTTTTGTTTTGTTTTTTTCAATTTTCTATGCCACTGTATGTATGATTTTTTTTCTCCGGCCATTGTTTTGAATTTTATCATATTTTTTTAAAATTAATTTATTGTTAATTCTCAATTATACAATTTTGTTGTAGATTCTTGTTGAGAAACTATACAAAATAATAAATAACAATAGCAGATATGGAGATAAAAAATGTAAGTTACATTGAATAAAAATATACAAACTGGAACACGGGTCAGTCAGTTCAGGAATACTAGGATTACTATAAGTAGAAATCAATGAATAGAGTCTTGTAGTGAAGAAGTAAGTCCGGTTAATGAGTCTATATCCTTACTGACCAACTATCGGCTGTACAACTACTCAAATCTACCACTGCTCTTTGGCAATCACTCTTTATAACTGCTTTACAACAATATTTACCCACCTTCCCACATAAGGCGACATGTCACACAAGGTCTTTTTATTGTGGGTCTTAGCGGCCATATAGCCAGGCCAAAAATATCTATTTTCCCCAGTTGTGATTCTACCCTTCGGCGGAACCACGACTGGGTTAGTGCTCTCTGCTTCCGAGCAGAGAGCACTCTCCACCCGAAGGCAGAGTGCTGACAGTGTCATAGTTGTAGAGGCAAATGCCAACTGCTTTACAACAATATTTACCCACCTTCCCACGTAAGGTGAGATGTGACACAAGGTCTTTTTGTTGTGGGTATTCCCGGCCATATAGCAAGGCCAAAAATATATGTCTGTTTTTCACCAGTCGTGATTCTGCCCTTCGACGGAACCACGACTTGGTTAGTTCTCTCTGGTTTCGAGCAGAGAGCGCTCTCTACCCGAAGTCAGAGAGCTGACAGTGTCATAGTCATAGTAGCAGAGGCAAATGCCAACTGCTTTACAACAGTATTTACCCACCTTCCCGCGTAAGGCGTGATGTGACGCAAGGTCATTTTATTGTGGGTCTTCCCGGCCATATAGCCAGGCCAAAAATATCTCTCTATTTTACCCTTCGGCGGAACCACCACTGGGTTAGTGCTCTCTGCTCGGAAGCAGAGATCGCTCTCTACCCGAAGAGAGAGCTGACAGTGTCATAGTCATCGTAGCAGAGGCAAATGACAACTGCTTTACGACTTCTGCTGTCTGTATAGGATTATATGTACACATTAGGAGAGTACATTCTTAAGTGCAAAAAGAAGTGCTCCCCAACACATTTAATGGAAGTCCTTCCTTCCGTGGGAAACTGAGTGCGTATTTATTTTTGACTCGATGCTTTTTCAAGAAAGTGGATATTGAAAATTATACTGAGTTAAAACTTAATAACTTAATTTTTTGGCTTTTATTTTTAGCAAGTTAATAGGAATAAATAGGCTCACCTATCGTCCTTTCTTATGTCTATTGAACAGAAATAGAGTTTCATCTCTTGTTCCATGTTCAGGATGAATTTTACCAGCTCTCTTTCTTCTACTAGGGTCACAACTTTCTTAACGTTTTTGGCGGTCGGACTAGCCAGTGGCTGTGAGTTTCGATTGTGAGGGTGCCGAGTTGGCAGTTTGCTAGCTGATGCTTCTGACTGTTCATTGAGAGCCCAAAATCTTTGGTAGCGCTTAGAGAGACTGCTTTGATCAGCAGTTGCATAATATCGAGATATTTGTAATGCTATGTCGTACATGGTTTGTATTACCATTAATGACAGCTAGTGACAATTATTGTAGTCCTTTCTCTCTCCCTCCTCAAAACAAACCTCGTGGAAAACATAAAAATATAATGCGACTAAACCAGTTAACAAAATACCACTTTCCTCACACAGTCTTTATTTTACCAATTTTTGTGGCATCTCTTCCAGCTTCTGCAGTCTAGAATCTTTCCTCTTGGAACACTTGCCAGATATCTTTGCCTCCTTGATCTTAAGTTCTTTCATAACTACTAATGAGTTCTTGGTTCGAGGCTATCATCGTCATCTATATCGAAAATAATCCATATTTCATATGCATGATTGTGGTGTTTACTTCCGGGATAATTTTCTGATGGCCAGCAATTATCTCGCGATGACCCTGACTAGTCTGTTAGATATCTCTTTTACCTTTATTTATCCCCATCTTCTTAATAGCACAGTATATTTGACATAACAGCTGACAGTATAGACAAAGCACTTTCTCTCCATCCATCTGAGAACATCTTTCATTTTGGTCACTTTAATGCTCACCATGGCGCGTGGCTGAAATGGCTGAAACGTTTTTAAAAGCACTGTTGTTTACGGTATTCAGACATTAAATTTTTCCATAGCAAAATCCCTTACAGTCTCCGGCTATCTCGTGTTGAATACACCGGTTCCCGTCCGATCACCGAAGTTAAGTAACATCGAGCATGATCAGTACTTAAATGGGTGACCATTTGGGAATACCAGGTGCTGTAAACGTAAGGACAAAGGATGGTCCATCGGCCCTCCAGGTTTGGGGGTTGGGTGCAGGGCTAACAACCCTGTCCCGTAAAAAAACAGTTTGTTACAGCAACAAAAAGTTGCTGCCTTATGCACCATTGGGTGTGATGGATAAATGATGATGACAATCCCTTGCTTAAATTGTGGACTTCCCAAACCATTTCCCTCTTATAAAACCTAGCAACAGGCTTCTCTACTTGACTTACTTATTACCTCTTCTCGTTCGACAGTGTCGAGTTATGTTTACTAAGCTAGCTTTGTAACTCATTAATATTTTAATGATTTGGAGCCTTAATAATTGTGACACATTTTTTTATCATATTCCAAACTAAGGCTCAAGTTTAGGAATGTTGATTCAGCGTTAGAACCATAGATCTACTGATCATTACTGTTATGCTTAATCAGCGATGTACTTGAACACTTCCGACATTAAGTTAATCAGATTAAATAATAAGACTTAACTATCGTAGACAAAGAGAAATGAATCCTTTTCACGCCAATATGAAGTATGATAAATCCACTGACTTTTCATTATATAGTAGAAGTGTCCCACCAGTAATCTTCGCATAATTACAGTCAATCGACAATATTGTTCTTCTTGATATCAAATATATATTTCTACACTGAAAACGTTATCAAGGTATTTTCTGGTAAAATCATTATCTAAAGATTCATAAATCACATTTAATCGCCTTGTGCTGTCATTAATGATGTTGGGCTGCTGTGCAGTGGATATCGGCACGGACTAAAACATCGGAAAGCCGAGTTCGAATTTCAGCTGAATTCTGTGCATTCGCTTACGCACAAATACCCTTAGAAAAAGTATTATTCCGTTTTTTCCTTTCGGCTATGGATTAAATAACAGAACATTAGTTTCTATAGCCTTGATTGGCAACCAGTGTATCTACTGCAAAATGTAATGGCAACCTACTGTGGGAAAATCTACTGACCAGTGTCTCACATATAGCACATAACTGACTGACCGTCATTCAGTCAGTTAAGTGCCATACGTGATACACGCTTGGGTGATCATGTCTCGAAAGAGACATGACTGACTGAGCAGAAGATTATCCCGCAGTAGGTTGCCTGTGCTTTCTGCGGTAGACTGGTTGCCAACCAAGGCTATAGAATCCAATATGTCCTGTTATTTGACCCATAACTGGAAGGAATAGACGGATTAATACCTTTCCCAAGGGTATTTACGCGTATATGATTACAAAGAATTCAACTGGAATTCGAACTCGGCTCTCCAATTTCTCGTTCCGAGTCGATATCCACTGGACCACAACGCACATCCCACCGTCATTAATACTTGCAATAATATCGGGCAATAAAAACTCTCTCTCTCTCTCTCTCTCTCTCTCTCTCTGATTTTCATTGTATTTCTATTGTAAAATCATTAGCAATTATAATTTATTATAACTTATATATCTTTTCTCTCAGTAAAAATTCTCGACAAAATCCCAAAAAGGATCTGCAATGTAATTGGTCCTGACTTGGCATCTCGACTTCAGTCACTTTCTCACCGGCATAACGTGACTTCTCTCTGTTTCTTCTATAATTTTTTTGCATGGCAACTCATTTGGGGAGCTTTTTTTTTACTCTGATGTCCCACCTACGCTTGAGTGATCATGTCCAGAAAAAGACATGACTAACTAAGTAGAATATTTTTCCACAGTAGGTTCCCATTACTTTCTGCGGTAAAATGGTTGCTAATCAGGACAATAGAACCAATCTTTTCTTCTATTTAGCCCATAGCTGGAAGGAGAAGAGACGGATTCATACCTGTCCCAAGGGTATTTGTGCGTAAATGAATGTAACGAATTCAACCGGAATTCGAACTCGGCTCACCGATTTCTCGTTCCGAGTTGATATTCACTGCCCCACAGCTTAAAAATGCAGATTAAAATTATCTTCCTTGGAAAAAATAGCGATATATAAATATTTATCTCTTTGTCCTGTAAAGTTCTCGATCCGACGAAAGGATAAAATTCAAAAGAAAAATATTTTTTTTTATATTTAGTCATTTGGTTTGAATTTGGGAAATGAGTCGAGAAGATAATTTTTCAGCACCCTCTTCGAATACATGAGAAAAAAAAATGTTTTTCATGAAACCCAGTTTTGTATTTGCAATGTCCTCGATCGATAACATCTATAAGAGGATTATATGAAAGTCAACAGTGAATGAGAATTTTAAAAAAAAGTAGCATAGAATGAAAATTAAATCAAACTGGCTACTCTTTGGATAGATTTATTGAAACGTCTATTTAAACAAAGTGATTAACAACAGAACAAACGTTCTTACAAAATGAGCCATGCATGCAAGCGCTTCATATATATTTACTAATGGAACTCTTTCTTTTTTTCTTTTAACGACAACCATATTGCCTGCTTATGGATTTCTTTTCTTTCGACTGCAGAGCCATACTTCAGGCCAGCGTGAGTAAATTGTTAGCGGTTACGGAAAATAAAAAAAAAATACACCCGATTTATTTGCTCTTCGAAATTTTATGGAATATTTTGCTGGCAAAAAATTGGATTAACTTTCTAATAAACATAATATACATAATTAATTTTTTGCGTTATGATGTCATATTTATTCAACAATATTTGTTTTTACAAGTTCTTTACATAAGATAATGAATAATACCTCACACACACACACACACACACACAAATAGATCGATAGATAGATAGATAGATAGATATGAACAGACTGAGATAGATAGATAGATAGATAGATAGATAGATAGATAGATAGATAGATAGATGACCTGAATATTGCGTTTGTTGATCTCGCAAAGTATTTTTATATTTACACACTCTTTATGTCTAGATATCGAGTCGATCTCAATATATATATATATATATATATATATATATATATATATATAAATGCGGTGTAAATATAGAAAATCTAAAGGAGTGTCCTGTACATAAAGTGATAGGATAGCCCTCTAGGAGCGATCTAAATATATATGTAGATAAATACATATAGACCAAATGTGTGTAAAAATGAAGACAGACACGTTATTTCATGGTTAGGCGGAGGGTATAGGCCTATTTCAGGCGAACTTGTACAGAAGATTTTACACGAATGAAATTAACAGATAAAGACCCCCCCCCCCGCAAAAAAACAAAAACAGAAATAAAAATAAAGATAGCTTAATTTATATATATATATATATATATATAAATTAAAATAAATTTTCAGTGTTCAAAAACTTTGAATGATCATTTCAACATGAAATCCCTAAGAGAGATTTCACGTCTCATCAGCAACTAACACATTTCCCAAAATGAAGGAATAAGAAATGACGGTTAAGATAGGTTTTGCACCGTCGTACGTTTGGTTTTCCATACCTTTTTCCTTAAGAATGCGTTTACACTCATTGTTTGGATGAGCTCTTCGCGAACGTACCTCGACATTTTGAATTTAAGTGCAGTACTAATGTGCGTTGTGGTACAGTGGATATCGGCTCGCAACGAGAAACCGGGGAGCCGAGTTCGAATTCCAGTTGAATCCATTGTATTCACTTACGCGCAATTACCCTTGGGAAAGGTATTAATCCGTCTCTTCCTTCCAGTTATGGGTTCTATAGCAGGACAGATTGGGTTCTATAGCCTTGGTTCGGCAACCAGTCTACCGCAGAAAGCAATGGCAAACTACTGCGGGATAATCCTTCTGCCCAGTCAGTCATGTCTCTTTCGTGACATGATCGCCCAAGCGTGTATCACGTATGGCACTTAACTGACTAACTAGACTGGCCACATGGTCTCATCAGTTTATAGTTGCATCGGTTAGTCAGTTAAGTGCCATAGGTGATACACGCTTTGAGCGATCATGTCTTAAAAGAGACTTGACTGACTGTGCAGAAGATTTTCCCGCAGTAGGTTGCCATTGTGGAGGTAGTTAAAACAATAGCGGTGCAATGGGAAAATCCGTCCTTTCGACATACGGATTTTCACAAAGGAAATAATTTTTCCTTTAATATTTAGAGCACCTCCACAACTAAGAGGATCTGCTGCTTTTCTGATACCTAAAAAGCTTAATTCGGCACAGTTTACCTGGATGTGCGTTGTGGTGCAGTGGATATAGACTCGGAACGAAAAATCGGGATGCCGAGTTCGAATTCCAGTTGAATCCCTTGCTTTCACTTTCGCACAAATACCCTTGGGAAAGGTATTAATCCGTCTGTTCCCTCCAGTTATGGATTAAATAACAGAACAGATTGGGTTTCTAAGACTTGGATGGCAATATATATATATTCAAGAAGAAGTAGTAGGAGGCTTTGAACAAGTATTAAGTAAATCATCGAGCTTTATATTCGACCTCAACAGAATGCAGAAAGTATTGGACGACGCACTTCATCGAGCTTAATTCGTTAACCTCTTCGTCACCAGGGCCCGTGGTACAGTTGGTATAACATCAGGTTAGTAACCAAAACTGTCTGGGTTCGATTCCTGGTAGTGGATGCGCACTGCTGATGAGTCCCAACTATAGGACGAAACGGCCGTCCAGTGCTTTCTGCATTCTGTTGAGGTCGAATATAAAGCTCGATGATTTACTTAATATATATATATATATATAATGTTAAATATATGTAGTATTAAATTGAAATGTTGCTCAATGCCCAAATTGCTGTTTCTTTAGTAATTTACCAGTAGAAAGACATTTTAGGCAAAAAGGTTATTGTGTCATAAAATATTAATAGAAACCTTTCCACATTAATTATATATATCTATATAGAGAGAAAGATATTTATTTGTATAAAAATATACAAATAGACGATGGTCTTCCGTAACTATCCTATACCTAGCTAAACACTTTCCCGGCCCTCTTACTTATTAACAATTTGTGCATTCACCACAAGAACCCATCCATCACCTCCTAATCCTTCACGCACCACAATACCACATATTGAAAAAGGGGAAACAAATCTATGACGTAAAAATTTGCTAACATATAATAATTAATAAAAAAGAATTTAATGATAATGAATGTATATATATATATATATTAAGAATCATAGTTTAGAACATGTACAAATTTTTATCCACTACAAAATCTACATTTTGTTTCGACATTGAAATGACAATGTCTCCTCAGGTGGTATGCACACCACACTAGAGGAGACATTGTTATTTCAATTTCGAAACAAAATGTACACTTTGTCGTGGATAAATATTTGTACATGTTCTAAACTATGATTCATAATATATATATATGTTCTAAATTATAATTTATAATAAATATTCACCGCTCTATGTTATATATCGAGCACTATTTTAAATTTATGTTTCAAACGTTGTAAATTTTTCTTTGTTCCTTATTCACTCGGATATATATATATATATATATATATATATATATATATATATATATGTGTGTGTGTGTGTGTGTGTGTGTGTGTGTGTGTGTGTGTGTAAGTGTCTGTGTCTCTGTGTGTGTGTGTGTTTTTATTTAATTTTTAATCCATAGTGTAGATTTTCTACCTTAAATTAATGTGGATCACTCACACTAGTCTCCCTGAAAGCAATACACTGCGCCTTCTCGGCCTCACTCTCTCGGCTGATCTCAAGTAAAATGAATATATTGAATCAATAGCTACATCTGATGCTAAAAAAGTTGGGTTGCTGTACTGAGCCAAAATGTTTTTCTCGTCAGAACCCATCTTGCACGTTTAGAAATCTATCATTCACCCGAACATTGAATACTGTTGCCATATCTGGTTAGGTGCTCCTGCTGATCATCTTGGGGTTCTCGATAAAATCCGAAGGAGGATCTGCGAGCTCCGAAATCGGTCCCGATTTGGGAGCTCGCCTTCAGTCACTTTTTTACCGCCGGAATGTGGCTTCCCTCTCTCTTTTCTACATGTATTTTTCCGGTTTCTGTTCTGATTGGCAACGAGCTGCCACCCTTTGACCATCAAAATACGCAAAATATAACCGCCACTTCGACTCCATCAATTTCCTTTCCCGACTCCCTTCCTCTTGCTTGCTTCTGTGATAGCTAAAACCTCCAAAAGTTTAAATACAACGTCAATTGCCATCTTTTATCTCGTTGACACCAACCTCTCTCTTACCCATTCTACAACACACCCCGTACCTTTTTCTTTTCTGTTTTTTTTTCTCTCACCGTAACTCCCAGCGCACCAGTGGCAGTACTGCCTTGCTTCGGGTTGAAACGATTATAAAAAAGAAATCCCGCATTTGTTATTACGTCGTTCCTTATACTTTACAGACCTTTTTGTTTTATTATATTCTTTATTCATGATAAATAATATATTATATATAATATACTGTTTATAATATTTATTTATATTATTTTTACTTATTTATTAAATGATATGTATTATTCCTCTTGGCGAAATGTGTGCTCTAGCAGGGATCAAACAATTCTACAAAGGGACGGGGAACATATTTTCTTGCACTAGATGTCTGAAATGCGCAGGGCTCTAGGCGAAATACACACTATTAAATGAAAAAATAAAAATTGGGTGTGTATTTTAAATAACAAGTGTCCACTTTAATAACATTTGAAGTAATAATAATAATAATAATATATGTACATATAAATACACACACGCACATATATATAAATAATACGTATATATATATATATATATATATATATATATATATATATATACGTATTTTATCATCACTCCAACGTGTACAGATATTTGTTTCTGTGTGCACGTATATTTTATGTAATCGGCAATAACCGATACATTTAAGAATATATATATATATGTGTGTGTGTGTGTGTGTGTGTGTGTATGTGTGTGTGTGTGTGTGTGTGTGTGTGTGTGTGTGTGTGTGTGTGTGTGTGTGTGTGGTTGATTAATGGTGAGTATGTAAAAATATTAGTTGTTCTGCATAAGATTTGATTAAATCAATAATCTTTATTATATACTGAGTATCATATCAGTATATTGCAAACATATATACTACCCGAAGAATTTGTACCATTCTCTCTCTTTCTTTCTCTTTCTCTGTCTGTCTCTCTCTCTCTCTCTCTCTGCATACACACATACACACACTAATATATATATATATATATATATATATATATATATATATATATATATAAGTGACAAAATTATTAATAACGAGCAATAACTTTTAAATATATGTGCTTATGTATTTAAGATCATATACATAGCGATAAATATATAGACGATCGATTTTTTGTATACACACACTCATATATATATATATATATATATTGCATTAAATTTATGGCTTCTTATATCATTCCCACGAGTTTAATATTCATAAATGGGGGAGAAGAAATTCGAGGTATTAAATTTCTGATATGAATTTAGAAAAACGAAAATGTCTGTTAGCTTTAAATTTTATTATTGAATCCTAGACTATTTTATTATTATCTTTATTCAAAAAAATTTATGTTTCTTTTTTTTATTATCCTTAATTCTTTCCGTTTATCAAAAGAAAATATATTAACGCCTGCTTTTCTGGGATTTATTTTTGACACATGGAAATGTGCGATATTGCTAAACCAATGGTGAATACACCAGTTTAGACTGTACACTATTTGTCTGAATCAGAAGTAGTTTCCGTTGCGACGAACCAATTTTTATGATGGATGCGTCATCCTAATTCAGAGGTCTATAAATAAAACATAAGAGGTATTCAAAAATGGGTTACGGGCGACAATGGTCAACTCAAAATGTTGTGGATTGACAAAGAAACGTCTTCAAAACCTATCCAAAAATTTTAGCAATATGGAAGAAAGTTAATATGGTTCCTGCGGTGGAATTGTCGTTTTAGCATTTATTTAGAGTTCTTAAAACGCGACGAAATACTAAATGCGTTTTTTATACGTTCAGCAGATGCAACGTGTCTAAAAGTGGCCTGCGCTTGTAAAAAAAAAACAAAAAAAAAAAAAAAAAACTGTGGCACGCTTCTTTTATGAAAATGAAAAGGCCGTACACAGCCAAAATAATATAGGGAAACATTTTGGAACTCACGCTATTTTCATTATTCGGACTATATTGCCAGGGTTTAAACTTAATATTATTTACTACTTCCCCGGTACGGCTATATAAGGGTGATGCGTAGTTTATAATTTGAAACAATGCCGAAAATATGGGGCACCCAGTGACGATCAAACTCACTATTCAATCGAGAGGTACAATCTTGCTAAACATTACCCCACGACGAAGTCCTCCATTTTGGTTAAAATGATCGGTATACCTAAGTTTGAATTTCAGATGACGTCACCTCCTTTCACTTCGCGCCAAAACCCTCGAGACAATATATCAAGCCACACGCTATGAAATCAACAAATCTTTCAACAACAACAACAAAAAAAAGATATTAATCGTCAATCATGCCAGTATGTTATTTTTGTTATTAAACATTTCCCTCCAAGCAAGTTACTAAGACGCAAGGCGTTACTGAGAGAGAAAACAATGATGAGAAGAAAAGACATGAAAAGAACAGGAATCCAGGCAAATAGAAGATAACGACTAACGTCGCCTTTACATTTTTGAAGATCGTTTTTGATAGGAAAGCAAGAAACTGGAAGAGACTTCCCATAAGCGAGGAGGGCGTGAAAAGAAGTTGTTAGCACAGAGCTTACGGTTACATTTATCAATTTCAACAGTAAAATGATGAGACCTAACTGCCAACCTAGTACTGCGCATAAATTCATAAATTTGAAAAAAGAAAAGTTCATCAGCACAATTACCATGAAATTATTTAAAGAAAAGTTAAATCTACATTACGGCGGTGGGTAAGTAAGTGAAGCCGGGATGCCAGGTCAGGACCAATAACATTGCAAATTCTTCGTTGAACTCTGTCAAGAACATCTACACTACCGGCGATAATTATTAGACCACTCCAGTGTTTTTTTAAAATAATGATGAATTTCATACTATTTTTTAGTATTTATTGCCAAATGAATAATTGTAAATGAAAATAGAATGGCTCTTTTGTTAATACTGCACAATAACGTGTGCATCAAATGAATTTATAAGTATTTAATAATTAACTATATTGCAGTTTCATCAAAATAACCACTTTTTGCCTTCACATCGGCTGCACACACACTGGGCATTCTTGCCACAAGTTTTAAAATAATCCTCCGACAACTCACTCCATGTATTCTTTAGACACCTAACTAAATCCCGAACATTACAAGGCTGTTTCTTCTCACTTCTCCTGTCCAACTCATTCCCATGCAAGTTCAATTGGTGAGAGGTAAGTAATTTTGGCACAATTTAGAAGTATGTTTTGGGTCTTTATCCTGCTCGAAGATGAAATTTTGACCCACAATACCCAATCCAGATGGAATTGCATATTTTTGTAAGATTGAATGGGACTGTTCTTTCTTCATAGCCCTCTTTACTTCAACCAAGTTACCTGAACTCGTACCCACAAAACAACCCCAAACCATGCAGGACCCACCACGATGTTTCATCGATGACTTTACACACTCATCTTTCACTCGCTCTCCAAACATCCTCCGCACGTACACCCTCCTTTTACACCTAATCAGTTCGAACTTATACTCATCAGTCCAAAGCACTTTTGGCCACTGTTCTAGTGTCCAGTTTTTGTGCTTTCTTCCCCATGCTAGTCTCTTCTTCTTATTGGCTGGCTGAAACAAAGGCTTCCTGGATGCCACTCGTCCAAAGAACCATTATATTTTCATTTAGAATTATCCACTTGACAATATATACTAAAAATAGTATGAAATACATCATTTTTTTAAGCTAGGGTGGCCTAATAATTATGGCCGGTAGTGTACATATATAACAGTAGTAGCAGATCTAATGTGGTAACAATATTCGACGCGTGTAGGAATGGTAGACTTATAAATATGTATGATATATTCTGGTGAGAAAAAATATCTTGCACAACACAGTGAACCAATTTTCTTAGTAACATACCTAAAAACAGATTCAATAAAATAGTTCACGTCATCTCAGTGGAAAACGTTAAACATAAAAGCACAGTGAATTTGTGGAAATACCGAGCAAAAGCGATGGACCGGATGTTTGCGCTTTCACGACCAAAAAGCAAATGACCAAAAGTCGTCCGTGCGCCGCCGGCTCCGCGTAGATGTTCCGGTTGAAAACTAAAAATTAATTAAATATTAAATTTCCAGTTCGCGAGCCTACGCGTATTTTATTTATCAGCCAATGGGACGCCCAGAACCAACTACAAGTGTGAAATCCCAAATGAGCTGCTTTGATCCAAAAAGAAGATATAAAAAGCGGATACAGAAAGCATCGCCAGGCAGACCGACTCGAGGAGAAGAGAGTAATTAGTATCTCCATTGACCGAAGTCAAGTGGCTTACTACGCTCGCCTCCCTTACCTCTTTCCTTCTTCCCTGCCTCAAAAACTACTTACAGACCTAAGGAGCGAATACATCAAAGACATACTTACTTACACGGTCCCAAATTCCTAAGCATTAATTCTCTTTCAGCATTTTATTGCCATGAACATTCTAACCTCCGTTGGATCTATATTTCAAGTATTACTTCAATTGTAAAACCATTAATTGATATGTGTATATATAAAATTTTTCAACTCAATTTGCTTTACTTGATTTTTAAATTCATTTTATGACTTATAGTAGGCTATAATAAACGAACTTTATAGCAGCGGAATGATACCAGACGACCTATACAAGTCGATATTTATAGCACTGCTGAAGAAACTAGGCGCAAACGAGTGTGAACTACACAGAACTATCAGCTTAATGAGCCACATTACCAAACTGATGGTCAGAATCCTGATGAATAGAGCGAGAAGCAGAATCAGGCCAGAGATAGGGCAAGAACAATGCGGGTTCGTCAAAAACACTGAAACAAGGAACGCCATATTCATGATTAGGATGCTTTCCGAAAGGGTATACAAATGAAAAAAGATTTGTACCTATGTTTCATTGACTATGCGAAGGCATTCGACAAGATACGACACAAAGAATTGATGGAGATGCTCGGCAGCCTCGATATTTTCGGCAAAGACATAAGAGTAATCAAGAATCTCTACGCTTAACGGCCTGCATACGGACAGGTAACGATCTCACAAATTTACAAAGATAGAAAGAAGGCGTAAGACAAGGATGTGTCTTTTCACCGGATTTGTTCAACCTGTACAGCGAGAATATCTTTCCGACTCTAGATGACACGCCAGGATTTGTTGTTGGAGGACCACAACTTGAACAACATAAGGTACGCAGACGATACAGTGCTGATTGCGGACACGGAAAGGAAACTGCAAGACCTCATACAGAAGGTAGCGGTGGAGAGCGACAAAAAAGGACAACAAATAAACTTTAAGAAAACTGAGTGCACGGTCATCAGCAAAAGGTACAACCCAAAATACCAAAAAATGTGGGAGATACCAGAATCAAGCAAGTACAAAAATTTAAATACCTAGGAAGTGTCCTAACTGAAGATGGAAAGTGTGACACAGAGATCCGAAGGCGAATTGGCATGGCAAAGGACTCGTTCCAGAAGATGTGCAAAATACTAACACACAGGAAAATCTCACTGGAAACAAAGAAAAGAGTGTTGGACTGCTACGTGATGTCAGTTCTTCAATACGGCAGCGAATGCTGACAATATCATCGAAAATGAGGACAAAACTGGAAGCAGCGGAAATATGGTTCTACAGAAGGATGCTGCGGATATCGTGGACTGAGCATGCAAGCAACGATGAGGTGTTGGAAAGAATGGCAACAAAGAGGAAATTGATACTGAGCATCAGGAAGAGACAACTGAAGTTCCTGGGACACGCAATGAAGAAGAAGAACCTGGAGAACCTGATACTGACTGGCCAGATAGAAGGAAAGAGAGACAGAGGAAGGCAGCGGATAACATATTTGCAGGGCCTGATCAGGTAGTTGACGGAACGGGGGCTGACAGGAGTAACGGGAGCAAATATACTAGGAGCCACAAGGGATAGGGAAACGTGGAGAACCATGATCGCCTACGTCCTGAAGGGACAGGGCACATAGAAAAAGAAGAAGTGGGCTATCTACAACAAGACCAAATTCCGTTAATCTTTAACAATATACACCTACCCTTCACTAGAACGGACTCCCACTATAAACGGGAAAAGAATAGATACTCCCACTATATATTATCCTACTAGTGCTCAGCATCAGCCATACTGATGGACGTAAAAAAGACCCTCTTTATTTCCAGTATGCAAAATAACCTGGTGTATTTCAAATAGAAATTATATTGATTGCAATCATAGCTTTTTTAACGTTTTCAATTAGATCATTAAAATCAGCCGTTTTTTGACACAATAACACATTTGTAAACAAAAGTTAATTCTCGGTTTTAAAAATCTTTTTAAAAAAGTATAATATCAATCTGTGACAGGTTATTTGACAAAAATTAACAAATAAAAATTTAAATTAATCTTGAAATAAGTATTTCTAGCTTATAACATGAAACATTTTTATTATAATTATTACTAATTTATAGCATGAAGCATTTCTTAATCACGAAGGTTTTGTTTTTCTTACGTGTTGAGCAATTAATGACAGACTGACGTGTTGAAAAGCTAAGAATGGTTGAACAGAATCGACATACGATATTTAGAGAAATAGGAATTAAAAAGAAATGATACTTTAAAAATGTGAAGGGATGATTTGCAAAACTTATTGAGACGTAAACACAATGAAACACAGAAATGTAAAACGAAATTAAAAAGAATTTGCACAAACCCAAAAAAACGTTTATTGTTTTATTTTTTCCAGAAAGAGAGGATAAGCCTTATCACACATGACTTTTTAATAATAATGAAATGGAACACCATACTTTTTTTTTTTTTTTAATCATTTCACCCCGAGCAAGGCAGAAACGCCACTGATGTGCAGGGGGTTACATAAATGTAGAAGGATTAATTAGAAAAGAGTGAGGAGTACAAGCTAGTTAGAAAGGAACAATAGAAAGCTGAGAAAGCAGGTGCAATGACAGATACATGGGCGGAGAGAACGTGAAGATTATACAGGGGAGGGGAGAGAGCTAGAGTCCAGTGGTTAGTAGGTGAGTATTAACTTTGCTTTTAAATTTCTGGAGGTCGTAGCCGTCAGGAAAGCAAGAATACGGGAGTGAGTTCCACAGGCGGGAAGTGCGAGAGAGGAAGCTGCAGGAGTAAAATTGTCGTCTGCGTTTGGCTAACCTGACTATGAATGGGTGGGACCCAGTTGCCAGTCTGGTTGCACGGGTAAACACCTGTTGAGGAGGCATCAGTGACTTAAGCTCATCCGAGCAGAAGCCATGAAAGTATTTATAGAAGAGACAGAGGGAGGCCACATTTCGACGATGGGAAAGTGGCTGCAGACGAGTCGCCAGATCAGTACCTATCACATTACAGACTCTCCTTTGGAGCTTGTCAAGAACACTGAGGAGAACGGCAGGGGCACCTGACCATAAATGGCAGCAGTACTCCATGCACGTTGAAAAATTAGAATGTTTAAACACTAAATAATTTGTTTTGATTTTTTTAAAATCTTAGTGCAAAATGATTAGTATTAAGCTTTACTTCTTTTTTTTCTTTTTGCAAATATACTTTTTCCTTAATAACAATATTAGATATAATAATATTCACGCAAAATTTTAAACGATTGATAATTTAAAAATTATTGTACTCAACATTTAAAACAATTAAAACTGTCCTTGTAGAATGTGTCTATATTTCTCAGATGAGGTAGTATTTACAGTATTTACATTATTCGGACTATTGTTGCCCTTTGTACAACGTTTCAGCCATTGTACACTCCGGCCTTCTTCAGGAGCCAGGAATTTCGAATCGAACCATTTGCTACAATCACTGGGGTATATCATCCTCATTCTTTGCGTAAAGCCTCGATTGGAAGTCAAGTGCAGGGTTAGAGAGAGATACCTCATGACTTCTAATCGAGCCTTTTTACGCAAGGAATTAGGATGATATACCACAGTGATTGTAATACAGAGATCGGATCGAAATTCCTAGCACCTGAAGAAGGCCGGAGTGTATAATGGCCGAAACGTTGTACAAATGACAACAAAGACGTGGACAATAGTCCGAATACTGTAAATACTGTCCTTGTAGAAATTAATTATTCATCGAAAAATTATTTTTTAAGGCAATCAGTCACTTTCTCACCGACGTAATGTGGCTTCCCTTTGTTTTTTCTACATTATTTTCATGGCAAATGCTCTGAGGAGCTTTTTTCTCTCGTTCTCAAACCACATGTGTTTACGCGTGTGAAAGATTGGCATTTTGGTCCTGCCCTTTTGCTGTCAAAATTGTTCAATGTAACCACCCCGTCTACTTTAACAATTTCTTTTCTCCCACTTCCCGTCTGTGAAATTCCATTTCATTTGCTTCCCTGACAGTTGCAATTTCCAAAAATTTAAATGCAACATCAATTTCCATCTTCTATCTAATTTATTCCAGTCCATCTCCTTTCTTTTCTTCGGCACCCCTTGTATCTTGTTTTTTGTATTTTATTTTTTTCATTCTCTTCCACTGTAACCCTATGCACACCAGTGGCGGTCCTGCATTGGTTGGGTTGAAATATTTATCTTACAAAAAGCGTCTTTAATAAATCTTATTTATAAAAACAATCAAAAGTTTTTCTAATCAAATAATGTCATATATTCATTCCATTTTTTTATTTTACGATTTTAAGGAGATTTCAAGAAAGGAGCAGTTGTTTGAAAACAAATTAATGATTTACATTTTCCAACGAGTCCTGTTTTTAACTAATACAAAAAGTTTTTTTATTATGCAATATCACGATTTTCATGAAATTAAGTAAGTAGAGGATGTTACACATGTAAAACAAAAATTAATAAGATTTTTAAAAAAATAATCATTTGTTAATAAGTCCAGAAATTTTCATGAAAATTCCTACAAATTCCCAAATCAATGTGTTTTTCACCTCAGTCAAAGAAAGCGATAAAACACTCATTACAAATATTAAGCAAACTGCTGACGTAAAAAAAAAACATTTTAAGCAAAATTTCGAGCGTTCTACAATAGATTAAAAATGTAAAATAAATCATGATAAAAATACATTTTTCCTCTTAATAATAACATAAGCATTTTGACGATAAAACTTTTTTTTTTTTACTTTTGAGACCTTTATCACCCAATGCTGTTTTTTTTTTTTGCAAAACAAAAAAAAAAGAAAAAAAAGGATAGAGGTACCACCATTAAAATTTGAAAAAAACTTTTCCTTACTCAGTTAACAACAAATTGGACGTTCTTTTCAAATTCCGCTGACAATTTGGCTTCATTGAGCCTATTAAACTGAACATTAAACATAAGTAAATACTTGAGTCATCAGCATAGATACAGAGTCGAGAACTGAAGACACAAGGAAAGTTGTTGAAGAATTTTGGAAAAAATGTAGCATCAAGGAGGGAGTCTTAAAGGATATGTGTATTCATGTAAAAAGATCTAGAAAAGTGTCCATTTAAGACAACTTTCATTTACCAACGCGCTTAAAGTTTGTGTGTATGTATTTGTGGAAACCATTGAATGCTGATATTAGATTCTCTAACGATAATTTTTCCACTTTGTAATCGAAAACGACAATTTACGAAAGCTGTATAAATGCGATAGTTTCAACTCATTAACTTTTTCAGTATTTGAAATCAAAACTAAGTTCAATTTAATTAAATACAATCGCCGTATTTAAAACCTTTTTTCATTTCATTTCAATTGTACGCTATTTCGTTCACCTGCCATCAGAGGTGCTCCATCGTCTGCTGGGCTAGGCAAGTATCATTAGAGAACTTCCGTTCCATGTTCTCTCACTATAAATAAGCTCGATGCACTTTTCTCATTATTTACATCGTGAAATCCTAAAATGTCTTTCATTTATTTAGCATCCAGTTATGCAACTGACGATAATAGAGTTCGTCATCAATTGTATAGTCGTTCAATTCATAAACTTGGGCTGAAATAAATGGAGCATTTACAACTATACTGCGAATTACATGGGTTATTACGCTATCATCTGCAGATATAATGTCATTTCTATTGCACTTGGAACAGTAATAGATGCATGTGTCCATCTTTGGTAGAATATCTTGATGCAAATACGCTATTTATTTCGGCAAAGCAATTCAATAACTTATGATAATTACTTCTGTTAAGCCTATCTTTTTCTTCATCATGTCCACGCAATAGACAGATGTTTGAAAAGCAATGATAAAATGTTTTAAAATGTTGACTCTTTTATTCTCCCTGAAAAGAAAACACTGCGCCTCCTCAGCTTAACTCTCACAACAGACCTCAAGTGGAATGACTATATAGAATCCATAGCTAAATCCGCTGCTAAGAAAGTCGGTTCTCTGTGTAGGGCCAAGTAGTTTTTTTTCCGCCTGAAACAACCCTGCACATATATAAATCTACCATCCGCCCGTGCACTGAATACTGCTGCCATCAAAAATCAAAAATCAAAACGGAGAATCTGTAATGTGATCGATCCCGACTTGCAAGCTCAGATGCAGTTACTTTCTCACCGGCGCAATGTGGCTTCCCTGTGTCTCTTCTACAAATACTTCCACGGCTTCTGCTCCAATGAACTTAGCTCACTGGTGCCTCCTATGTATAAATTTACTCGAGCCAGAAGATGAGCAAATAGGTCCCACAGTTTTACTGTAAAACCAATAAATTGTAAACGCAAATTCTACTCCATCAGCTTCTTTTCTCGCACTTCTCACCTGTGGAATTCCCTGCCATTTACTTGCTTTTCCGACAGTTACAATCTCCAAGAATTTAAATGTGAAGTCAATAGTCATCTCCTATCTCAATAACCTGCATCCTCTCTCTCTCTCTCATGCTCCCTTCTCAGTCCACTCTACTCTCATCAATATTCTTATCCTTCTAATACCCACTTCCTGCACTCCCTATAACCTGCCACTCTTTCTCATAACTTTCCTCCTATGTAACTCCCTGCAAAACAGTGGCAGTAAATACCTTGCTTGGGGCGATATGATTATAAAAAAAATTCTACACCATTATAATGTGGATATAAAGTGGGGGATCAATTCTACATAACAATCAACATATAAACTGATCCCTCATTTTATGGTCACAGTCATCCTTCTCTTAACCCACTTCCTGACACCCCCTATAACCTGTCACTCTTTCTCATAACTTTCGTCCTATGTAACTCCCTGCAAAACAGTGGTAGTAAAATTCCTTGCTTGGGGCGATATGATTATAAAAATAAATAAATAATATTTCATGACGTATTTTTTTTCAAGCATGGCAGACTCCTTAAGAAAAGTGACTATGTACTTCGACGTATCGTATCACTTCAGTACATAGGTCATCATGGATCTGCACAACTTTCTATAGTTTGTAGCTCTCTTACTCTTTGTACCGCTATCCATTTACACAAGCACGTTAGGTAAGTTACACGCTGCTTTGCGCTATACCTCTTGCCTTCAATATTTCCTATGAGTATGAAATTCTCTAGGCATTTTTTACCTCATTAAGCGTCCTAAAACTTGTCTATTTCTGGCTCTAAATTTATGCATAATGTTTTGTTTCCAACTTCCTCAAAGCTTTTCGTTACTTCAGTCCATGATATTCTCAACATCGTTCTCTCAAACTACATTTCTCTTGCCACAACGTTCTTCTTCATCTCTGAGGAGACTGACCAACATCCACTTCTTTAGAGTAGATGCAATTATATATTTATATATATGTATATAATTCCTTCCTGTTAAGCTCATAATGGAGAGAGAGAAAATAGCGAGGCAGCGTCGACACCGTCCATTAGCGAGGTAGCGTTGGCTCCGTTTATTCTCTTTACTACCAGTTATTAAAATTTACAACCACATTTTAAAGCTCATGCTGCGTTTTTGGTCTTTAACAGAGCCTTATTATTTTTTTCCAATAATTATGTCGTCAATTAGTGAAAAAAATAATACATATATATTTGTTTATTTTCACTAAGCGGCGACATAATTATATATGATGGACTCTCATGTATGAGCGTCTCAAAAACTAATCCCAGTTTCGGTGTTTATGTCTTTCATGGGACCTGAGTCCTGCCAGTGACTTGCAGGCGTGACCACAAGCCGTGCACGAAAATGTATTCAACGAAATACCACTTGATCTGGCAGCTTCTTCTTTCCTCTTTTCTCTTGATTCTCTGAGCTTTTTGTACTTTTTCTGATTCAAAAACTTGTAAGGCAATGTGACACGTCAGAAGCAATTAGTTCAAAAGTTGAACTATATATATATATATATATATATATATATATATATATATATATTCACTACTTTGTATTCTTTCTTATTTTTGTACACTTTCTGATTCAAAAACTTGTAAGGCAATGTGACACGTCAATCTCCATAGTTTCCTGTCAGAAGTAATGAGTTCAAAAGGGGAACTACATATATATATATATATATATATATATATTCACTTCTTTGTATTCTTTCTTATTCTTTTGTACTCTTTCTGATTCAAAAACTTGTAAGGCAATGTGACACGTCAATCTCCATAGTTTCCTGTCAGAAGGAATTTGATCAAAAGTTGACAGTGGAATGTTAGTTGCGGTCAGATTATACTTAAGCTTATTTGTACCTCAACAATGGGCGGCCAACATAATATATATATATATATATATATATATATATATTCTCTATTATAATAAAGTAATGGTTACTAATGGAAGTTGTATATTTACTTTAAAAAGTGCTCAATACAAAAGTTGAGCATATATATATATTGTAATTATTATTGTTATTATTGCATACTGCAATTTGTTAGGTATAAGGTTTTGTTGATAAAACACCACTGTCAATATTTTCTGTTCTGCCTGATGATGGTGTTTTAACACCGAAACTTCATAGCTATTAATTTTCAGTGTGCCAGTATTATTATAATAATAATTGCCATATTCAGCAATGAATTAGAACACTCTCAAATGTAGAATGACAATATACACACTAAAAAGTCTGCCTCCTTCTACTGAGCGCCCATATCTCAGAGGTAGAATCGGCGACTGATGCCAATTCGGTCGGGTTTCAATCCTGGGTTAAAAAGTAATCGGAGTCAAACCGTACTGATGAGCTGTGATACAGCAAAACAGATCTGTCTGAGGATGACTATATATATATATATATATATATATACAACCTCTCACGATTAGGGTTTTGGATTTTTTTGTCTAAGTGTAACATACTCAATAGTAGGTATATCAGTGTATATGTTTCCGTCGTTTTAGACGGCATATTAATGTAAATATTTTGCCGTCATTTTTGAAGGCATAAACCCACTCGTATTACATAACTACTGCGTTCACCTTTATTTATTTCTAACGAAATTTTCCTATTTCTCTACATTTTGCAGGTACGATGGAATAATGGATAGTGGCTTGAATTTGATGAATCGAAGAGCCGAGTTCAAATTCTCGCCGGGTTCATTCTATTCACTTACGTGCTAAGATACGTGGCAAAGGTATGAATCCATTTCTTCTCTCCAGCTATGAGTAAATAGCAGGACAGATTAGGTTCTATAGCCTTAGTGGTTAGCAATCTAAGAGAAGAAAATCTGATTTCTAACCACCTGCTGCCTTGTTGATGATGCCTCCTCAGCTTTCCTGTTGCAAAAGGAACCATTAAGTACTATTCTGATTTTAATGTCACCTTGAAACATTATTGAGATGGAGGGGCGTGGTGCCCACAACAGCGCAAAATGCCCTAAATGAATAAATGATGAAGAATACTTTGCTAAGATTTTGGAAGAAATTATTCGTTATTAAATGTACCTTCGGATTGCGGTTTCATTTTTTCCTTCCTCTATTAGAACACTTCTCGAATATTTAATATATCTGTAAATGCGAGATTTAAACATCTTCATCATGTATTGTTCATCTTGAATTTGATTGGTCGTTGATATTTAAATGGCTCATAGATTTAGGTGTTATTCTTACAGTTACTCAGAAATTGTTTATGATTACGAAAAACTGCCATTAGTGCAAAATTCACTTGAGCAAAAGCAAGCATAGACATGCTTAGAATATCGCTGCCACATAAGATCCGGTGTCCTTTTTATTTACCTTGAGCGCCTTGATAAAATCCAAAGAAGAATCAGCAATAATATTTATCCTGATATGGCAACTCACTTTTAGTCAATTTTCCATTACCTTAACATTGCTTCTCTTTTAACGTCCGGCTTAAAGCAGAGATATTGTATTCGGTTGTGTTTGTTTCAAGATATCTCATAATACGCGAGCTGGATTTGGATAATACTTTTGGGGATTATTGGCCTCATAATTGGCATAGATTTTGCGTTCGATTCGGTACAGGATAAAGTTTCTAGTTTTTTTTCCGGTTTTATGACTAAAATTTATTTTTTACCTTTCAAATATCAAATACTGAATTACCTTCCCTAAATCATTTTAAATACTGAATTACTTCCCTTATGTGGGTTGGTAAACGACAGAATGCAGTCGGTGGATTGGTAGACCGAATACAGTAGGTGGCCTGGCAGACAGAATGCAGTAGTTGGGTTGGTAGACGAGAGAATGCGATATGTGGGCTGGTAGACGACAGGTGGTGGGTTAGTAGACCACAGAACAGATTAGGTGGGTTGGTAGACGATATAATGCAGTAGTATCTAGGAAAAAGCTTTATTCTGTTTTGTTTTATTTGTTTGTTTTTTTTGTTTTTTGGGGTTTTTTTTTTTGTATCATTGTTTCACAAAGTGGGTTCTGAGAGTTCAGTCCAGGATCTCTGCAAGCCTGTTTATTATTTGTTTTATGCTTTTAATAAAGAGTACTAAAAAGGAAAAAAGCACTATTTTTAAACACAAAATAAAATTTTCAGTACAATCCCCAAAGAGACGTTCCAAAAAAGGGATGAATACGTGTCTAACATTTTTAGACATTTCTGCGATAAAACGATTTATGAATCTATTTGTATATTATTTCTTGTTTTATATTCTGTAGGTGTCAGCAAAACCTGCGTAAAATAATCGGCTAAATGTAAAAAAATTATACGAGGGTACAATTTAAATTAACCCTGCCTGACATTGAAAATATTTGCGCCACGAAACAGCGCCAGCATTTTAATCATTAATTTTGTCATCATTTTTGGGTTGTTTTTTTTTTTTGGTGGTGAGGGTTTACATGGTAAGTGGTTACACGGAGATCCAAGGACGCATTGGCATGGCCAAAGACGCATTTCAAAAGCTAACCAGTGTATTGAAAGACAGGAAAATCTCATTAGAAACAAAGAAAAGAGTTCTGGATTGCTACGTTATATCTCAGCTTTTGTATGGAAGTGAATGCTGTACGATCTTATCAAAGATGAAGGAGAGCCTTGAGGCAGCAGAAATGTGGTTTTACAGAAGGATGCTAAGGATAACTTAAACGGATGGAAGTGAATGCTGGACAATCTCATCAGAGATGAAGGAGAGGCTTGAGGGAGCAGAAATGTTGTTTTACAGAAGGATGCTAAGGATACCATAGCCGGATGGAAGTGAATGCTGGACAATTTCATCAAAGATGAAGGAGAGGCTTGAGGCAGCAGAAATGTGGTTTTACAGAAGGATGCTTAGGATACCATAGCCGGATGGAAGTGAATGCTGGACAATCTCATCAGAGATAAAGGAGAGGCTTGAGGCAGCAGAAATGTGGTTTTACAGAAGGATGCTTAGGATACCATAGCCGGATGGAAGTGAATGCTGGACAATCTCATAAAGGATAAAGGAGAGGCTTGAGGCAGCAGTAATGTGGTTTTACAGAAGGATGCTAAGGAAACCACGGACAAAGCACATGTGCAGCGATGAGGTGTTGAAAAGAATGCAAACGAGAAGAAAACTGATAATAAAAACCAGGAAGAGACAAATGAGGTTCCTGGGACACGTAATGAGGAAAGAGGGCCTGGAGAACTTGATACTCACAGGTCGGATAAATGGAAGACGAGACAGGGGAAAGCAGCACGAGACGTACTTGTTAGGTCTGAGCAAATGGTTGACAGAACGGCTTAGAAGAGATACCAAGAGAAAAATTACTGAGAGCGACAAGAGACAGAGCCAAGTGGAAGTCCATGATCGCCTAAGTCCTGAAAGGACACGACACACGATACACGAAGAAGAAGAAGAAGAAGAAGAAGAAGAAGAAGAAGAAGAAGCGCTTGAAATAAATTTATTCTTTCTCCATGTGTATTTATAAAGTTTAAATATTTAGGGCTCAGCGATAAATCTTTATTATGCACAAGAAAGATCAAGAAAATGCAAAGTGCAACTAGCAGAAGCAGTCCAAGGCCAAGGTTGTAGCAAGCAACTTAGATCCCGGGATTTCGGGAAAATCTCCAACCAATCCCTCAAAAGAGACAGAGCGTCTGTGCCTACTACCACTAATGACCCTGCGGTCATTTCATTATCGTCAGAAATAGGCAAAACTCGTCACTACGATCATTGCCTCTAACCCTACGTTAGAGGAAAAAGTCACTCTTTTCCTGTCTTGTGAAAAGAGTCATCATGAATTCAAGAAATATTTGGATTACTATTCTTTATATTACATCTCTTGTTAGCCTCCTTTTTTCTTTTTTTTTTTTTTTTTGCTGGTCACATTCTTTTCTATCTTCATCTATACTATCTATCTAAATCTAATCTAAATTTACACAGTTGTACTATAAGCGTCTGCGAGTGTTCTTAGCTAGGTTTTGTGTCGAGGTACCCCCGATAAATATCGAAAATCGATAATCGAAAAAATTGGGTTATAGAAGTAGTGGTCCGATTTTAATCAAATTTGATACACTCATAGATAAAGACATAAAAAACGATATTCAGTAGTTTCAAGGTTGCAGTTCTTAAAATAGTGCAGAAAATTGATGATATATATATATAAATGGCAAGATGTTTGTGTGTGTGTCTCTTTATCTGTCTGTATGTCCTTTATACAAATCCACAATTTTTATCCGATTCTCACCAAACTTAACACAAATATTCTTTAGGCTGAGTCTGAACTCAGAACCATGGATTAGTTTTAAAGCTTTCATTACACCCGAGCAACGCCGGGCTATACTGCTAGTCTGTAATATACTAAATATACATCTGTGTGTAAATTAATTGAAAGAGCTGTTTTAGTTTCCTTTTTTTATCATACGGTTAGCTTTAGACCTATTAAAATTGTAGGCTAGAATCGATTTCTGTTTTTTCTCAGATTAAACCATTTACAGTGGTGTGCAGTAATATTCATCTATTTTCGGGATATATAATGAAATTTGTTTGGCCTTGAAAAATATTACTTCATCTATGATTGCATCAGATTTTTATCATGACTAAACACTCTTGTTTCGGCTCTCGATTAGTTATGCTACAGCCATTGTCTGCGATCGATGTTACTCATGGAAGCTTACGAAAATTGTAACACTGCACAAACACACTGGCAGGCCTTACAAAAAGCTTGCGGATATTGTTGGTGTTAGTCTCTCAACTGTTAGTCGTGTCATGAAGGCAAAAAAAAAAAACTGGATCCATTAGTCCAAAACAAAGGAAAATGCGATCGGAAGAGAAAAACAACGACAAGAGACGACGTATACGCGAAAATATGAATGATTATACGAAGTTATTATTCGTTGTGTTTCAGTTAATTTGCACAAGAGCGTATCTTCCGTAGAGTTGAAATCTTTGAACTACATATGCCGTTGTTACCGTAAAACACTGCCTTAAGTGGATCTTGGGCCTTGTATAGGGGAAACATCGTAAAAAGGAGCTTCGATCTTCAAAAAATAAAAAAGAACTCCTGTTAGATATTACTGTGGCAAGTGTCTGACCCCACCCCCCATCACAACATATATGACAAAATCAGGGATACAAACTGAATACGTACATATATATACTTTTATGGGTGTTATACATGAATGCATGGTTTTATTTTTGCCTGTGATCTGAAGTAAAAAGCCCGAAATAGAATATCTATGCAGTACATCTAATACCAATGAATAAGTGTATTTATGTATTCAGAAGAGATACGTCGACGTGATGTAATGATCTGAAAGCTTGCTGTTAGTTACAACAGAATAGTGAGTTCGATTCTCACTGGGCACCCTATAGTTTCGGCCTTGTGACACATCTAAGCTAAGCTTAAAAAACCAAAACAGACACTTAGATGTGGTGTAATTGTTAGAAAGTTTGTTTCGCTAGTTGTGATGCAGTGGATATCGACTCGAATCGACAAATCGGGGTGCCGAGTTCGAATTCCAGTTGAATTCCTTGCATTCACTTACGCAGAAATACCCTTGAAAAATGTATTAATCCGTCTCTTCTCTCCAGTTATGGGTTAAATAAGACAGATTTGGTTCTGTAACCTTGGCTGGCGTCCGTTCTATAGCAGAAAGTAATGGCAACCTACTGCAGGATAATCTTCTACCCAGTTAGTCATGTCTCTTTCAAAACATGATCGCGCAAAGCATGTATTACGTATGGCACTTAACCGACTGAGTGGGTTTGAAATCGGGAAGCCAAGTTAGAATTCCAATTAAATTCATTGCATACACTTACGCGCAAATACCTTTGGGAAAGGCATTAATCTGGCTCTTCCCTCCAGTTATGGGTTAAATAACAAGACAGATTGGGTTCTATAGCCTTGGCTGGCAACTAATCTACCGCAGAAAGCAATGGCAACCTACTGCAGGATAATCTTCTGCCCAGTCAGTCATGTCTATTTCGAGACATGATCGCCAAAGGGTTAAGACGTATGGCACTTAACTGACTGAGTGGGTTTGATTCTCACTAAGTGTCCTACATTTTCGGCTTTGTGTTACACCGAGAAACTCAGTTGTGCTCTTCAACGTGGTGTAATGGTTAATAAGCTTGTCTCGCTAAATCAATTACGATTGAATAGTTAGTTATATACTCAATGGGGGCGCCAAACTTTGCGCCTTAATCTAAATTACGCTTAGAAAATAATTACCATATGTGTGCAAAATGGTACAGTCGGGTTTTGAACTGGGGGACAAGAGGGCTGTAGCTAGAAAAATTTGAGAACTAATGATCATAAAAGCTGATGACATCAGTTACAAAAATATTTGATATCTTAACGTTTCCTTGCAAACTGGTCTAAGGAATTTCAACTTAATAATCGGTTATTTGAAGTTCTTTCGTCTTTGTTAGATGTGTTTATGACAGTACATTTTTTCGTTGAAGTTTTCTTTTCTTTGTCAATTGCAAATGGCTACTCTCACTCTTGTAACAATATGGCACCTTCTCTACAAAAATAAAAAGAAAAATAATGGCTAAGTCAACTGATTTTCTTCTGTTCTCTCGCCACTTTATTTAGAGTATATGCAACATTCTTATTGGAAGATTGCCCATTCAGATCACGAACTCTCTAACGGACATTTGGCATTTTCTATCTGGCTTTAAGTCAAACAATCCTCCTTCTCACTTTAATAGCATTCTTACTGAAGAATTGCTAATTTTCAAATACTGACAGGTAATAAGAACGTAATTAAACCAATATATACATACATACATATATATATATATATATATATATATATATATACTAGCAGTATAGCCTGGCGTTGCTCGGGTGTAATGAAAGCTTTAAAACTAATCTATGGTCCTGGAGCTCAGACTTAGCCTAAAGAATATTTGTTTGAAGTTTAGTGAGAATCGGATAAAAATTGTGGATTTGTATAAAGGACATACAGACAGATAAACAGCATCTTGCCTTATATCTTGCCTTATATATATATATATTATCGATCTTCTGTACTATTGTAAGAACTGCAGCTTTGAAACTTCTGAATACCGTTTCTTATGTCTTTGTCTATGAGTGTATCAAATTTCGATATTTATCGGGGGTACCTTGACACAAAACCTAGCTAAGAACACTCGCAGAGGCTTATAGTACAACTGTGTAAATTTTCAAGAAAATCGGTCCAGCCGTTTCGGAGTCTATAGGTAACGCACACACACACACACACACACACACACACACACACACACACACACACACACACACACACTAACAAAGTTCCAAAGTTGATATATATATTCCAAAGTTGATATATATATATATATATATATATATATATATATATATAGGTTTCAATGAAAATAACAGAAAAATTATTATCATTAAGTATTTTATATAATTTTTCGTGTGTTGTTATGATTAGTAATGCCTCCACTATTTTAATATTTTTTTGCATGTGGATGATGCTTTAATGGGTATATTTCAAAAAAGTTTATCACGGATATGTTCTGATAGATCTCCGTAAGTGTTTAAATGGGATTGGAAACTAACCAACGTCTATATCCACTGGGCAATGTCTCATTAAGGATATAGACGTTGGTTAGTTTCTGTGACTTGACCCAAAGAGTTGTGAGTTCAATACCAGACTATAGCAGTGGTGAACAAGTGTTACAGTGTTAGAAGGAGATAACTCATGACTTCCAAAAGAGGCACTACCACGCAAGGGATGAGAATGATATGCCCCAGTGATTGTAATAAAGGATTCAGTTCGAAAATCCTAGCTCCCGAAGAAGACCGGAGCGTACAACAGCCGAAACGTCGTACAAATGGCAACAAAGATGAGGACAATAGTCCGAATAATGTAAATACTATCTCATCTCAGAAATATAGACAAATACACACTGTGCTACTTAGACAGGAATTTATCATCATAATTTCTGCCATATTAGTAAAAAGGAAGTTTTATTTAAACAATTTCTTTAATAGATACACTACTTTGTGGAACAGAAGCCCAAGAGTATGCTTCCTCGGCCACGACAAAATCAAGTTATTTTTAATTATCGATTCTCATTTATCAATCAACCTACAATTTTCAAGCTTTATTTATTTTTTATTAATATCTATTGGAAACATGTTATTAGAAATAATTACTATTTTTTAAAATAAAAACATAAGTGTTTAATCAAAAATAATTTTCTAATTTATAAAAAAATATCTATAATTGCAAAAATACTTTAGTATTTCTGGAAAAGATTTCTTTTAGAATAACAAAATTGAACAAAGAATTATACTAGCAGTATAGCCCGGCGTTGCTCGGGTGAAATGAAAGCTTTAAAACTAATCCATGGTCCTGGAGCTCAGACTCTTTGGACGTTGGCACGAAAGACTAAAAATCAATAGTTGTTTCCATTTAAAGCGAAACCGTAGACTGAAAGAAAAATGAATTTATGTAAGTCAAATTTTGATTTCCTGGTATCGATATCCAAAAAGTTTTTTTCGTCGTAAACTGAATTTTGAAGGCTAAATATGTCATCTGAGTAAATAGTATCATGGCTGAGACTAAGAACTACAATTATACCTACTTAGAGCCAAACCCGAAGCAAAAACTAAAATAAAAGGTCTGAAAAAATATAAACATACAGGCAGATAAACAGACACACACACACACAGACAAAGTTCCATTTCTAAATAAGTTTAGATATAGAAATGGAAAATTTTAATTTTAAATGGTGAATTTTAATCTATAAATTAGGCACAGAAAGATTAACACAATAACAGAACAAAAACAGAACAATTATAAAAATATACCTTAATAAACTTTATATAATGGATACAAAATTCGTTCCAGCCGTAGAGCATATTAGGCCCGATAAGTGATTAAAAACTGATGTGCAGGGGGCTACGTAAGAGTGAAAAGATTAGAAAAGAGAAAGCCGGAAACCACATCCTAAGCAGGGAACAAGGGATGAGCCTCTTCACCTGTTCAATAGACGTGGATGGAGTGTGAACCGGGTGATAGTTTAGTCTATCTACTCCAATTGAAAAAAGAAAAGAATAAAAGAGTAAAAAGATTGGAAAAGAGAAAGCCGGAAACCACATCCTAAACAGGGAACAAGGGATGAGACTCTTCACCTGTTCAATAGACGTGGGTGAAGTCTGAACCGGGCGATAGTTTAGTCTATCTACTCCAATTGAAAAAAGAAAAGAATAAAAGAGTAAAAAGATTGGAAAAGAGAAAGCCGGAAACCACATCCTAAACAGGGAACAAGGGATGAGACTCTTCACCTGTTCAATAGACGTGGGTGAAGTCTGAACCGGGCGATAGTTTAGTCTATCTACTCCAATTGAAAAAAGAAAAGAATAAAAGAGTATAAAGATTGGAAAAGAGAAAGCCGGAAACCACATCCTAAACAGGGAACAAGGGATGAGACTCTTCACCTGTTCAATAGACGTTGGCATAATTTTAACAATATAAGATACGCAGATGATACTGTGGCCGACTCGGAAAGAACGGGGTCAGTAGAAGAAAACAAGAAAAAGAGACTTTCAACTACAAGAAGACAGCATGTATGGTCATCAAGTAGAGAATAATTTTATGACGCGGTGTTACAAATTGGGGACAGAATCATGAAGTAGGCGCCAATGTTTGATACTTATCTAAGAAACCTTTTAACAGAGGATGGAAGTACACGCATTGGACTAGGGAAATAATTATTCCAAAAGCTAAGCAAGGTACTGATAAAAGAAAAGGATCCTTAGAAACAAAGTAAAGAGTGCTAGATTGATATAGGCTATCCATCCTCTTATATGACAGTGTATCCTGAGCAATCTTCTCTTGGAAGTAGAGGCAGCATGAATTTGGTTCTACAAAAGGAAAGTGAAAGTGACGAAAGACGGCTTGGAAAACTTAATACTCACGAGGCATACTAAGAGCAAGTAATATAGAGGAGCACCTTACCTGACAAGAAGACAGAATGTATGGTCATCAGCAAGAGAAAAATGAAAAGAGAAAGTGAAAAGCCTACAAACAAAGCGAGTAAGCAGTAAAGAAGTCTTAAGAAAATTATAACAAAAAGAACATTTCTGTTTAGAATCTGGGAAAACTGCAAGTATTAATGAAATACTCGCTGTAAGACGGCTTAGAAAACTTAATACTCGCAGGGCATACTGAGAGCAAGTAATATAGAGGAGCTTTGTGTGAATGGAATGGAACGATGGGCGGGAACTTTTGCAAAGGAATAAACATTGCTAAGTGCCACACAAGATAGGAAGTTGTGGAGAGCCATGATATCATATGTCTTTAAAATTGCGCTGAAAATAGAAAGAGATGATTTTGATTGATCTAGCTTTATTTCTCATGTTGGTTTTATTCCATTCAAAATTCTCCCAGGTTAACTATGGGTCATTTACTACTTAAACATTACCTGACAGGGTTTTATAGATGCAAGTAATCTTCCTTTATGAGCCAATCTCATTGAGCTTTGCTCGCGGAGTTGATCTCACCTTACAGTTGACATGTTTTGATTAAAGTTAAATGAGGTGATGAAAGGTTGAAGTAGTAAAAGGCGATGGGGGTGAGAAAAGAAGGGAGGTAACTGAAGAAAGAAGGAAAGAATGATGGAATTGCAAAATGGCACAAAAAAGTGATTATAAGAATAGGAAAAAATTTGGTAAATTTATTTTAAAAATAAAAGAAGAGAAATAAAGCGAAAAATAACGTATTGTCAATTAAAGAAAGAAAAATTCAGTGAAAGAACGAAGAAAAACGAACGAGATTTAAAACAAATACGAACGAGAAAATAAATAAATTAATATGAAAAAAAAATATATTCCCCATGAATACAATAAAGAAAAATTAAGAAAAACGAAAGAAGTTTGATATGAAAGAAAGAGCAGGAAAGAAAATGGCAGAATTATGCAAGGGAAAAAAATTAAAAAAATTATTATATGAAATAAAAGAAGAATAAATTGAATGAAAGAAAAACAAAAAAAAGAAAAAGTAAATAAATTAATGAAAACCACAATGAAAGAACGAAAAAATGCAAGAGACTTCAAAAAATATTAATAAGAATGAAATATATAAATGAATAATTATTATCAACGAAGAAAGAAAGAAAAATTCAGTGAAAGAATGAAAAAACTAAAGTGATTCAAAGAAATATTAACGAAATAGCGAAAGACCAAAAGAAAGAAAGCAAAAAAAGAAAGAAAGGAAAATCAGAAGAACGAAATAAAGAAAAAAGAAAAAAGAAAGGAAAGTAAGAGCGAAAGAAAGAAAATGCAGAATAAAAGAAAGAGCGAATGAAAAAAGAATGAAAGCAGAAAAGAAAGATAAATGAAAAGAACGAGCGAAAGAAAGAAAGAAAAAAGAGCAAAATGCAAAACAAAAGAAAGAGCTAATGAAAAAAGAAAGAAAGAATGAAAGAAATGAGAAATAAATAAAGAAAAAAAGAAAAAAAGAAAGAAAGAAGGAGCAGAATAAAGAGCAAAAAAAAGTGCGAAAAATGAAAGAAAGAGTAAAAAGGGTAAATGAAAGAGCGGAAAAAAGACCCGAAGAAAAAAAAAGGAGCGAAAGAAAAAGTGATAAAAAGAAAGAAAGAGTAAAAGAAAGAGCGGAAGAAAGAGCGGAAGAAAAAGCGGAAAAAAAAGCAAAAGAAAAAGCAGAAGAAAGAAAGCAAAAGAAAGAGCGGAAGAAAGAGCGAAAGAAAAAGCGGAAGAAAGAGCAAAAGAAAAAGCGGAAGAATGAGCAAAAGAAAGAGCGGAAGAAAGAGCGGAAGAAAGAGCAAAAGAAAAAGCGGAAGAAAGAGCAAAAGAAAGAGCGGAAGAAAAAGCGGAAGAATGAGCAAAAGAAAAAGCGGAAGAAAGAGCAAAAGAAAGAAAAGCGAAAGAAAAAGCGGAAGAAAAAGCGGAAGAAAGAAAAAGCGAAGAAAGAGCAGAAGAAAGAAATTAAAATAAAAGAAAGTGTATTTTACATGAATATTCAGTAAAAAACGAAGAAAAACGAAATAGATTTAATACGAACAAAAGAACAAACAGACAAAAGAATTAAAAAAAGAGAGAGAAAAGCAGATTAGAATTAATGCAGTGAAAAAGAATAGCAAAAGAATTTTACGAAATAAGGAAAGTAGAAGCTCACTGATAAAATGAATTATGAACAAAAAAACCGAAAAATGATACACACAAAATCAAAATGAAAAACATGGAATGAAGTTTTCTTTGCTTTATTCCAATTGAATGTGAACGAATGAAAGGCAAAATTCAATAAATGAAGAATACCAAATTATTCATTCAGAAAGAAGAAACTCGTAGGAAAAACAAACATTATTTTCTTCTTTTAAATGGTAGGCAAGATGCGGCATACGTTTCTTCTCGGCTGTCACGAAAAAAGATTCTTTCATGCCTTAATGAAATTTACTTGTTTGTCACGAAATGCCAGTTTGCGTTTACAAATAGAATTGGAAAATCTGAAGAGCTGCCTTATCCACCTGCTCCCCCTGAAACCAACGTAAAGTAGCAAAGAGAGAAATAGTGGAGATGGCTTTACTAATTATAAAAACAAGTAAAAACGTCAAAAAATGGGACGTTCTGAGAAGCTAAAGCATGAATCATCACTTGGCGGTAAATTGCCAATTTTGGACAGTGTGATTAACATAGAAGCACATTTTGAAAATGAATCGAACAGAGCTAGAAAGGTCCTGACTACATTTTGGAAGGACTGGCAAAATTGCTTGTGGTAATTACATGTCACAGGCGCCATTATTTTGACGCATGCGCCTCGTGGTTTTCTTTATTTCCTGTGTGGTTAAAAGAGAGCGGTTTTCTAATTTGAAAGTATCCAGCCATAGCAAAAACTCGCTAACAGTTACGATAGAGAATAAGAATTAATATGAATTAACAATAAAAATGGCGTCCACGAATCAGGATATCTCAACGGGAACAATATATATTCTAATTTTTGATTTTGTTACTATTTTGCAATGATTTTTAACATTTTCCTTTCTTTTGTTCAATAATTTAAACTCAAAAAGACAATAAAGCCACTACGACGCAATGGGTTAATGAGTGTGAGAGAATATGAGAAAAAGAAGAAAATTATTAAACAAAGTGAATGTTGTGTCCATAGAAAAGTCATGAGTAAAATTTAGTCACACAGTCACTTTGTCGTATCTATAAAAATAAGTATAAATTAGTGTAAAAAAAATTATTATAATACAATAATTATAACAAATATAATAATCGTTAATTCACTCATTCTAAACAAATATGAATCAACCCCCTTTTTCTCCTCTACTCAAACACCTGATATTAGAGAAATTCACAGAAACATGCTAAGAAATTCACAGAAACATGTTAACACATGCGTCAACGAAAATTTCATCTTCTTTTTCGGGGAAAACCATGAACAACTAAAGTATTAAATTTAACGGTGTGAAGGGGTTTAAATCTAAAGGAATTGACTCCTCGCCTGGTAACGACCGCAATGAGTAACAAGTGTCAACATACCGTTATCCAGCGACTGTTCGCCCTAAACAAAAAATTACTCTCGAGACATAGAACGCCAGAACGTTTCACAGCTGCGGACAGCTGGAGAATGTCCGGCAAGTGGTGACCAGATTGAATATCAACATTTTAGGCATATGTGAAACTAGGTGGCCAAACAACAGGGATTTTGTCAGTGACAACAACAGAAGATAGATCTATCTATCGCCCGGTTCACACTCCACCCACGTCTGTTGAACAGGTTAAGAGACTCATCCCTTGTTCCCTGTTTAGGATGTGGTTTCCAGCTTTCTCTTTTCCAATCTTTTCACTATTACGTAGCCCCCTGCACATCAGTGGCGTTACCGCCTTGCTCGAGGTGATACGATTTTAAAAAAACATACAGAGACAATAAAAATTAATGAAAAAGAAGTTAGCTTGATACTAGACCAAGACATGAAGAAATGCATTCTTGAGTACTGCCAGTTATCTGAAAGAGTTTTTGTGGTCAAACTGAAAGGAAACCCTTCACCATAGCTGTTATAGTTGCACCAACAATGCAAAGCACTGAGGAGAAAATAGAATTATTCTACTCCGTATTGGACAATGAGAAGGCTCAGTATAAAACACAAGAAATTAGAATTATCATGGGAGACCTGAATGCCAAAGTAGGCAAGGAGAGAGAAGTTGTAACAGTTGGCAACTTTGGACTAGGAAACTGGAATGACAGCAAAGAACAATGATTCCAAAGTTGCACAGCAAATGTCTAGTTAATAACCAATACTTGATTCCAAGAAGGCCAAAGAGGAGACATTAAAAACCAAAAACTACATATCAATAAACAGGAGATTCAAGAATGCAGTTATGTTTTGCAGAACTTATTCAAGTTCTGATGTCCGTTGTGGTACAGTGGATATCGACTCGGAACGAGAAAACGGGGAGCCGAGTTCGAATTCCAGTTGAATTCATTGTATTCACTTATGCGCAAATAACCTTGGGAAAGGTACTAATCCGTCTCTTCCTTCCAGTTATGGGTTAAATAGCAGGGCAGACTGGGTTCTATAGCCTTGGTCGGCAACCAGTCTACCGCAGAAAGCAATGGCAACCTATTGCGGAATAATCTTCTGCCCAGTCAGTCATGTCTCTTTCGAGACATGATCGCCCAAGCGTTTATCACGTATGGCACTTAACTGACTGACTGATCCAAGTTCTGATTGCGGAAGCGACCACCTCCCCGTTATATGTAAACCAAGGATGAAACTTTGAATATTGAAGAAGCCTAGTTGTGATTAGATTGAATATCAACATTTTAGGCATATGCGAAACTAGATGGTCAAACAACAGGGATTTAGACAGGTTCATATACGCAAGAGGTAATAATAATTAAAAGCAATACTGAACTAAGACATCTAGAAATGCGTTCCGGGCTACTGCTCTGTCAGTCAGTTAAGTGCCATGAGTGATACACGCTTGGGCGATCATGTCTCGAAAGAGACATGACTAACTAGGCAGAAGATTAATACTGCAGTAGGTTGCCATTACTTTCTGCGGTAGACCGGTTGCCAGCCGAAGGCTATAGAACCAAATCTGTCCTATTATTTGACTCATAGCTAGAAGAAGATATGTATTATATTAAGTAGTAATTAGTGGGGGACCAGTTTATTACTTCATAACTTTATAAAACTGATAACCCACTTTACGCCCAGTAAAAGACTTAATCATGTTTTCAACTATTATATTCAGTCAGTTACGTTCCATACGTGATAAACGCTTCGGCGATCATGTCTCGAAAGAGACATCACTGACTGGGCAGTAGGTTTCCTTTATTTTGTGTGGCAGACTGGTTGCCAACCAAGGCTATAGAACCCATTCTGTCTTGTTATTTAACCCATAACTGGAGGGAAGAGACGGATTAATACCTTTCCCAAGGGTATTTGCGCATAAGTGAATGCAAGAAATTCTAATGGAATTCGAAATCGGCTCCCCGATTTCTCGTTCCGAAAAGCCGATATTCACTGCACCAAAAGAAATCCCTTCAACAGAGCTGTTATATTAGTGTATATACCAATAACGCAAAGAAATAAAATATTTCTTCTCCGTGCTGGACAACGCCAAGCAAGGCTCAGTGCAAATCCCAAGAAATTAGAATTATCATGGAAGAATTGAATGCCAAAGTAGGCAAGGAGAGGGAACGGATAACAGTTGCCAATTTCGGATTAGGATACCGCAATCACCGAGGAGAAAAATGGGTCTAATGGTGCACAACGAATTACCAGGTAATAATCAACATCTGGTTTCGATAACAGCGAAGACTATTATGGACATGGAGAAGCCCAAGAGGTGACAAGAAAAACCAAATCGACTATAAACAAGAGATTCAGATATTCAGAACTTTAGTGCACAACTTATCCAACTGTGAAAGCGACCACCTCTCGGTTATATGTAAAGTAAGGAATAAAATTCATAGTTTGGAGAAGCTTAGACTCGTGAACGACCTCAACCTGCTGGAAAAAATATACGGACAGTGTGAAAAAACACGAAGAACAAATAGGAAACTGTAAATGAAAATGAGACACACTTAAATAAGCGTTAGTAATATCAGAAAATGCCAAATACAGGTGAAAAATACTAAAATCAAGCAAGTACAAAAATGTTCATACCTGAGAAGTGTTTTAACAGAAAGTACGACACAGAGATCCGAAAGCGAATTGGCATGGCGAGTAAGTAGTAAGCTGAGTAAGTATTAAGACACAGGAACATTTCACTAGAAACAAAGAAGAGAGTACTGGATTGCTATGTGATGTCAGTTTTTCAATATGGCAGTGAATGCTGGAAAATATCATTAAAAATGAAGGAAAAACTTAAAGCAGCTGAAATGTAGTTCTACAGAAGGATGATGTGGATATCGTAGACCGAGCAATGATTAGGTTTTGGAAAGAATGGAAACAAAAAGGAAATTAATATTGAGCATCAGAAAGAGACAACTAAAGTTCCTGGAACATGCAATAAGGAAGGAGGGCTTAGAGAACCTGATACTGATAGGCCAGGTCGAGAGAAAAAGACACAGGGGAAAGCAGCGGATAACATATTTAAAGGACCTAAGCAGGTGGATGACAGAACGAGGATTGCACGGTGTAAAAGGAGAAGGCGTGCTCAGAGCCGCCAGGAATAGGTAGACATGGAAGGCCATGATCGCCTACGTCCTGAAGGGACAAGGCACATAGAAGAAGAAGAAGAAGAAGAAGAAGAAGAAGAAGAAGAAGAAGAAGAAGAAGAAGAAGACATCAGCAAACGACATCTTCTAAAAACGTAGAATAAAAAATGAGATTCTCGACATGATGCAAAAGAGACAGAAATCAAAGCCTAGGCATGGAACGGAATACAGGAAATCAGCAGGATGAGAAGGTATTTTAATAGAGATGCTGCAAGCTTCGATGAGTAGGCACAGACAAAATTACAGAAATAATAAATGCAATCTACATAGTGGCAGTATACCGAAAGACCAATACAAATCGATTTTCATAGCACTAAGAAGCCATGTGCAAAGGAATGTGAACTCTACCAAACAATCATCGTAATGATTCACATAAACAAAATTCATCCAAATTCTGATAAATAGACCGCACATTAGAGTCAGACAAGAACAGGACACTGTTAAGGACAATGGAAGAATGAACGCAATATTTATGCTCAGAATGTTATCGAAAAGGGCAATAAAATGCAGAAGGACGTGTACCTGTCTTTCATAGAGTACGCAAAGGAATTCGACAAATTACGCCACAAAGACTTCATACAAATGTTCAGTATTCAGGAAATACACTACCGGCCATAATTATTAGGCCACCCCAGGGTTTTAAAATATGTTGTATTTCATACTATTTTTTATATTTATTTCCAAGTGAATAATTGTAAATGAAAATAAAATGGTTCTTTAGTTAATATTGCACAATAACACATGCATCAAATGAATTTATAAATATTTAATAATTACCAATATATTGCAGTTTCATCAATGAAAGAATGAAGAAAATTTTGACGAGTTCATCTTTGCTTCCTTTCCTTGTAAAATTTTGAAAAGTAATAATAACAAAAGAACCATTCTATTTTCATTTGGCAATAAATACTAAACATGGTATGAAATACATCATTTCTTTAAAAAAAACCCAGAGATGGCCTAGAGAGAGAGAGAGAGAAAGAGAGAGAGAGAGAGTGTGTGTGTGTGTGTGTAACCCGATAGTGGGAGAAGTCGAAAATGGCTGAATTCAAAGATTAACGGTCTTAGGAATTCTTTCCTTGGAAGAGGTCACTAGCAGAATAACAAAAATTTCAAACTATCTGTATCGAACGACCTTTAAACAACCGAGCAATTTAGTATAATTTAGTAACAAAGAAATGAATAACAATTATAAGTGAATAAAATACAAATTCAGTAGAATAAATTAAACAGAATCTCAAAATGACATGTGCTGGCAGAAAGGATATGCGTTCTGGTGCAGTGGATACCGGCTCGGAATGAGAAATCGTGGAGCCAAGTTCGAATTCCAGTCGAATTTCTTGCATTCACTTACGCGCAAATACCCTTAGGAAGAGGTATTAATCCGTCTCTTTCTTCCAGTTATGGGTTAAATAACAGGACAGTGAGTTCTATAGCCTTGGGTGGCAACTAGTCTACCGCAGAAAGCAATAGCAACCTACTGCGAGATAATCATCTGCACAGTCAGTCATGTCTCTTTCGAGACATGATCACCCAAGCGTTTATCACGTATGGCACTTAACTGACTGACTGGCAGAAAACCGACTTTATACGGGCTGGAAATGAGTCCGGCGGATATACAAAAGTAGAAAGGGTGTAAGACAAGGATATTCTCACCAGATCTATTCAACTTGTACGGCAGGGAAATTCTTAGAAAACTAGAAATCCTGCCAAGATTCGTCACTGGCGTCCACAATCTAACAATACAAGATTCGCAGATGATGACGTGTTGATAGCAGACACGGAAAAGAAACTACAAAACCTCCTACAGAAGAATCAAGAAAAAGAATGAAACATAAATTACAAGGACATTTAATGCATTGGTCATCAATTTTAAGTTTTGCTTAACTGCATCTCAACACCTCTGTGGGTTATTTAATGCCAAAAATATGGGTGTTTAAGGTACTTATTTTAATGTTCGGTTATAGTAAGAGGGCTGATTTAGTCAGATTTTAATTAATTTTTTTGTTTTTATTTTTTTATTTTTTTTAGAAAATTGTAAATGTTTTCTAGTTTTGTATTCAAAAGTGTTTTGTTGAGATTTTTTTTCCTTCGAAAATGTGTTCTGGTCATAATATTTTCTTCAAAAATGTATTGTTTGTAATATGTATTTTAAAAATAGTATATTTTTCTATATAAGTCTATTTCTATGTATATATTTCCATAAAAGTGTTTTTTGTGACACTATCTCCCGCGGTGATACTTTCTTTTGGTTGGTTTAAAAACAACGGAGAGAGAAATCGATACTGGCAATGTTATTGGAGTTCTATTGCGTCACGCGATGTGAGCTTAGGAAAAAAATTATAATTTTAATATTTTTCAAGTACTTCTAAAAAGCCGGGAGCATAAAATTATTTTGGATAAATATACATTTCTCGTTTTTCATGTTTGTATAAATTTGGCTCCTTTCATGTTCATATAAATTTCCCTTCTTTTGGAGTTGGAATGTTGATTCCGCTAATCTGAAAACGCGTAGACAAAACAAGTGTCAGAGTGATTTGATAAGGTCACACGAGGATCAAGGCCGCTGGTAGACACAGCAGTCAGTGATAACCGGAAAATGAAGCGAGCACCGATATGAGTTGTCAAAATGTCATTCGTTGAGCTAAAAAACTTCCGCAAATCGAGTGGGCAGAGACCGATTTTATTAGCCGAAGACTGTGAGCCGGCCGGATCCCCAGAGAGGATCGAAATTGGTTATAAAAATAGATGCTAGACTCGAAAAGTTGAGTTGTCTGACAGTGTGAGTCGGAGTTTTTGAAGAGATTTTTGGGTAGAGAGCCGTCGTCAACAGCACCACATTTTCCGCCAGCGCCTCCGATTCGGCACATTCCGTCAGATTCCGTCAAGAACCCGAAAGAACTTTACTGTTTTAGAAGTTACATAGAAAACTTGACGACACTGACTATAGAGAATACGCGAAAAGACTTTAGTGAAATTTTGAAGAGATTTCGACGCTAACGAAACTTAAACAAGACGTTTTTATTAAGGATTAGAAGCTATGATGCTTTTGGCGAACTTTCTCTCTCCGTTGTAAATATCGTTTTCGACGATTGTATATCATTTTCGAAAACTGTATTCTTGGGAAAAGAAAGACATTGTTTTTTCTTTATATAAAGACATTCTACGTAACTCTTCAGGCGTGTTCGACCTTGTTCATTTATTTTGTTAATATTTTTTTGGTGCCGTGTTTATTTTTTTCCAAACCACAAGTGTACACCAGTGTCCGGACTGGCTAAAAGGGACGACTATTAAGATTGCAAGACGAGACCTCTGGGATCTAATCACAACGTGGGACAGTGGCCCGTTGTTGCAACAAATGTCCTGTAATCCAGCTTTTATGGCGACATCATCAGGCGGGATCGTCACGACTAGCAACAGCGACCAAACCAACCGTACAACCGGGTGGCAGTGTCACAACTGGGAACGTCACGACCGTCGGCGAGAACAAACGTCACATTAGACAGCCGGCCAGCCCGGCTTGAGGCGTCACATCTGGTGCTGTTTCGACCAGGATCTGGCCTGAGGGTAGACATCCGGTGTTACATTTTCATAGTGTTTTGACCCCAGTTTGGGGGTTAACTATTTGCCCATAGCTGGGACCCTAACAGGTGCTACCACTCCGGGTCAGAGTGGACCTGGGATCAACAGCAATTAAGAGGTGGTTCCATGCTCTTCACAACTTCTCAATCAGAGGCCTTGCTGCCGGATGCAGTTTACCGTCATGCGCAGGACCCCATGGTCATCAGTAAAAAATAAAAAATAAACTAGAGGCAAATAAAACTAAAATTAAGCAAGCACAGAAATTTAAATACTAGGGAAGTGTTCTAACAAAGGACGGAGAGTGTTGCACTGAAATCTGAAGGCGTATTGGGATAACGAAAGATGCCTTCCTAAAACCAAGCAGAGTATTAAAAGAACGGAAAATTTCGTTGGAAACAAAGGAAATAGTACCGAATTGTTATGTGTTGTCTCTCCATCAATATGGCGGCAAATGCTGGACAATCTCAACAATTGATGAGGTAAAGACATTAATGTGGTTCTACAGAAGGATGTTGAGGATAACATGGACCAAACATGTGAGCAATGACGTAGTTTCGGAGATGATGGAAACGAAATGAAAACTTATACTTAATATCAAGAAAAGACAGCAGAAGTTTCTGGGAAATTTAATGTTGAATGGGAGCTTAGAGATTCTGATATACACAGGGCAGAGATAAAGAGAGATAGAGGAAAACAACGCATGGCATACTTGATAGGCTTGAGCAAATGAATGGTAGAGCAGAGTGTGGGAGGAGGAACAATAGAAAGGGTGTTAGAGGTTACACGGGATAGAAAGATGTGGAAGGTCATGATTGATTACATCATGAAAGGACACGGCAAACAGAATTCGAGGTAAAAAAAATCCCAGCCACTTGTAGTATTTTCCCAACTAAATTACCTAAATACTCATTATAAAACATATGAAAAAGACCGCATACACTTTGCTTATCCTTTATCTTCTGACGGATCCCCACCCATATTCCATCCATATTTGATCTACCTTTGACCCCAAACAAAACAATTTGGTTCAATATTACTATCTGTAGTGTTTCCAAAATCACATAACAATGAGATATTATATAACACACGTTTTGTTGTTTACACATTTTGTTGTTTGTCATATTTACGAGTATATATATATCTAAATCTAAATTTATTTCTAAATAGAACTTTGTCTGTGTGTGTGTGTGTATGTGTGTGTGTGTGTGTGTGTGTGTGTGTCCGTCCGTTACCTATGGACTCCGAAACGGCTGAAGGGATTTTCTTGAAAATTTACACAGTTGTATTATAAGCGTCTGCGAGTGTTCTTAGCTAGGTTTTGTGTCGAGGTACCCCCGATAAATACCGAAAATCGATAATCGAAAAAATCGGGTTATAGAAAAAGTGGTCCGATTTTAATCAAATTTGACTCATAGACAAAGACATAAGGAGCGATATTCAGAAGTTTCAAGGTTGCAGTTCTTACGATAGTGCAGAAAATAGATAATTAATTAATATATATATATATATATATATATATATATATATATAAGGCAAAATGTTTGTGTGTGTGTCTGTTTATCTGCCTGTGTGTCTGTATTTTTTCAGCCCTTTTATTTTAGTTTTTGCATCGGGTTTGGCTCTAAGTAGGTATAATTGTAGTTCTTAGTCTCAGCCATGATACCATTTACTCAGAGGACTTATTTAGCCTTCAAAATTCAGTTTACGAAGAAAAAAACTTATTTGATATCGATACCAGGAAATCAAAATTTGATTTGCATTATTTTTCTTTCAGTCTACGGTTTCGCTTTAACTGGAAACAACTATTGCTTTTTAGTTTTACGTGCCAACGTCAAAAGAGTCTGAGATCCAGGACCATGGATAAGTTTTAAAGCTTTCATTACACCCGAGCAACGCCGGGCTATACTGCTAGTATATATATATATTAATATTAATTATAGTTATAATACCAATATCGGCAAAACTAATTCTGTCAAGATTATCAATAATTAAACTACAACTAAGAACTTCTTGAAACCCACCAGGAATTAACCCAGAGGGAAAAGAAGGGGAAGCAAAAAAGAAACAAACAAAATACTTGAACAAAAAGTCAAGCATTCGTGAGAAAGAAAAAAAAAACCCCAAGATGAAAACCTTAACAATAAAGAGCTCAATACGAAAGCAGAGTACAAGAAGTACCCAACGCGAAAGTAGAGCAAACAAGAACGAAAATCTAAGGGTGAGCCAACAACCTACCACGGTTTCGCTTAACAGCTCGTCAGGGAAAATCGGCTCGAATTTTTTTTTATCTTTGTGCGTGGTTCATGTTTTGATTACTGATTTGTGCAGCGAATTATGGTGAGTAGCGAAGAAAACATGGCGACTCTCGACGATTTGATTACTGAAGTTTCCGAGGTGTTTGAACATTCCATAAATGAAATGACAATGATTCATTCTCTCTTGGCTGGCTATCTGAGCGACTATACATTTCCAGACTTCTCTGAAATTTCTGAACAGTTCAGATTAATGTCTGTTTCCAGAAGAAATTTGCGAAGAAGACTCGAAAGCTTGACTTCCAGTCGAAGCCAAACGACGCAAGTTTCTGACATTCGTGATTCGGGAGGGGAGTCTAAGATCTCTGAAACAAGCTTCCAACAGCGTTTTCCAATCTTTAAATTTTTCTGGCCCGAGAGGCTCTCAATGTGTCATTTGTTATGGTAACTTCGAACTTGGACAAAATTTGAAAGCTCTTTCTTGTTTGCACAAATTTCATGTGACCTGTATTGATCCATTGTTGGTGAATGAACGTAAATGTCCTGTTTGTAGATACGATCTTACTAAAATTGTTGATATTCATAAATTGTGAAATTTTTTTTCAAACACTTTTTTGTTACGATTAACGCTAATTTTTAAGCGTTAACAATTTTAATCTGTACAATTTCAAATTTTTCGTTATTTTTAATTTCTTAACAATCACATTGTTTTCAAAATTTTATATTAGTTTTCTACCCCACTTTTAGTTATCACACAACTTTCAATAACTTCTTTAAAAATTTAATTTAGCTTCTGTTTAGAAATAACATTGTAGCATTACCCCCTTCCCAATTCTGTACATTTCAATGTTTCTGTTATTCACAGTTCTGATTTTTAAAATATTGTAGCTAAGAAAATATTACTTGATACAACTTAGTTTCTTCGGAAATTGAAATAAAGGGTGTCCATAATGTTTGTGTAAGCTTTTAAAAAATAATTTTTTAAAGTGCACACGAACTTTATAGACACCCTGTATTTACGCGAATATTTGATTTTCTCTGCCTTCGTAGTTTTTATACTGCGTCTGGTTAAATCTCAGACCAAAACTTAAACATTTGAGGAAAAAAGTATTTTTCCCTCAAAAATTCTCCAACATTTGGATAACTTTTTATTAATTTGGTTCTAAGCTTTCGGCTCACTTGAGCCAAATGTTGGAGAATTTTTGTCTTTATTTTCAACTGAAATTAAAGCCAAAATACGACGTTTAGAACAGTGCATGATTAAACATAATAGATATTCATTGTCTCTTATATTTTTCAGTATATGTTTAGAAAATTATTTGTTGCCTCGATACACTATATATATATATATATATATATATATATATATATATATATGTTGTAGATTCTTGTTTAGAAAACCACACAATGTAAAAATAACGCAAAACAGATGTGAGAGGAAAATGTAACTATATTGAACAAAAGATATAAAACCTGTACACGGTTAGTAGATTCAGGAATATTGTTAGTAGAAGTCAAATATATACAAAGAAGTAAGTCCAGGTAATAAGTCCATATTCTTGCTGACCAAAAAGCGGCGGTTCGACTGCTCTAACAAGCACAAACTCTAACAACAAAAAAACCCGTTCTCTGTAGGCAGGATTATTTGTATACCATGGAAGAGTGCATAAATAGGGATGACTCCCCAACAATATATATAATTATTAAACAGTTATTGGTCATAGTTTAATTAGATCAGCCAACAGCCGTATTAAAACGTTTTATTAAAAAGTTCTCAGTACATATTGCAAGAACAAAATAATAGATTACGATTTAACATGCAGTGCCTTTAAGATGCTAATTTTAATTAAGCTTTTCTGGTTTTTAGAAAATAAAAAATATAAAAATAGTCGATAATTCTAATCCTCCAAAGCGTTTTCGGTCACATCTACAGTAATTCCCAAGAGTACTTAAGTCTCTGATCTTGTTCATTTTCCCTCGTATCTTGATTCTTACATAGTTATTTGTTCTGTTTTTAAAAGGAGACTCCCCCAAACACCCCTCTCCCTAGCTTCATTTTAGAAAGGGTTAATATTTTTTTCGTTTTGGATCTATAATCAAAGGCTCTGTGAACTTTCGCTTCCTGTTGGTTCTTCTGATTTCCGTGTTAGCTTTTGGTTTCTGGATGTCAAAATCTTCGAAGATTTCTTCCATAGAATCTTCGCATTCTAAAGGTGAGGAAGCTTGGTTTTTCACCTCTTCTTTATTGGATTTGAATCACGTGCCTTCTATGAGTGATTTTTTTCCTTTGTTATGATACATTACGCTTCCAATTCTGCTTAAAATTATTCCTGGCTCCCAATACGCCATATTGTTATTAAAAATTTTGAAATATACTTTTCCGCCGGGCTTGAACGATCTTTTCCCTATTGTAGGTGTATTCCGATTATTGCTTTTGCCTGGTAATAATTTCTCGAAAACCGATCGGATTTTTCGCGCGAACATCACCTAGGCTGTAACAGTCTTGATGCTATGTTCTGGTTTGGCGTAATACGGTAGACTTGTAGAAATTGCTGTAATGCTTTTTCTGATGGTGTGTCTATCGCTTTTTAACGCCCTCTTAAGCGTATCTACAAATCTTTCGGCAAGCCTATTTGATCGTGGGTGATATGGAGCTGTTTTTATATCTCTCATTAGGTACATTTCTCAAAAATCTTTAAAATCACCTGTTGTGAATTGTGTACCATTATCTGTAACTAAAACGATTCTTACATAATAATTTTTTTTAACAGGAGCGTTTATTTCAAGCCCTTACGTACTACATGTGACTGGAAAGTGCGTGAGTATTTTTCTTTAAAAAAAAAACAACTTCAGTACTCAATTTTTATTATATATATATATATATATATATATATATATATATATATATACGCGGGTCATTCAATAAGTAAGGTGAACTTTTCGGTATAAGGACTTCTAATACAGACAGAAGCTTACTTTTTTTTTAAATCTTCAACGTAGTCTCCCAGGAGTATCACACACTTTTCCCATCTGTGCACAAGCTTCCGTATTCCCTCAGCGTAGAAATCTTTGGACTGATGTCTTGGCCAATCACTCACAGCACTTTTTTGAAGAAAATCTATATTTGCATATATTTGAAAGTTAACTTTCGTCTGAAAAAATTAAGTAAAAAACTACAATTATCACTTATTTTCATATATTTGAAAGTTAACTTTCTTCTAATAATTAATTACACGCTACTTTTTAAAATTAATTACCAACCCCCAAAAAAGCAGCAAAAAAAGAAAATGAAAAAAAAACATGCAAATACACGCAATTTTCTGCTGAAATTGAGTACCGAAAAAAAATCGCGCAGTAACATCTTCAAAGACTTTTCAGTAAAGGAAGTAAATAGGCCGAAATTTGTTTACTAGGCCCAAAGTCAATCAGCAGCAAATAATTTATCAGTGTGACAGTAATGGATGACAAAAAGAGCGAGAAGTTCGTTTTTTTCTGGTCGTTAACATAAAAAAGGTAGGTTTCTTCAATATCTAATTGTTGATTTGAGTTCAGCATATACATTTGCACGGAAATAAGGCTATTTTGGAAAAAATTTGAAGGGATAAAAGCCTTTAGGACCTAAAACGAAAATTTACCGAAGAGAGTTCCACAAGCGAGAAATGGGGGAGAAAAAACTGTTAACATAGAACTTGCGGTTATATCTGTTTGTTTGTTTTTTTCAATTGCAAAATGATGAGACTTAGCTGTCAATCTTGTACTGCACTTAAATTTGTAAAGTTTTAAGTACCAAAGAGAACATCTCATCAGAGCAGAATATGAAATTCGTGTTTGAACAAATGTAGGAATTCATTTTCTCTGCAAGTTTTGGGTTAAATAGTAGAATAACTAGAACTCTAATCTAGGAGACGAACTACTCTGAATTCGAAACTGGTGTGTAGACATGATGGGGTACATAATATAGAGTCATGGAAAAGATTATAATGACCTAAAATAATTACGATGTGGTGTTCTTTACTCCATGCCGTCGATTGAAGTCGAATAAAAATGTTGGAAAATACAGTTAAAGCAGATTGTGCTGGATTCTTCCAAGTGCTTATCTACCTTAAATATCAGCATTTAAAATAACTCAATTGCATCGAACACCGATCGTTGGATCAGTTAGGAAATACTTCAGTGAAAAGTTGAACTACTATTAGCCAGTTGATTGCCATACTTGAGCGATCATGCCTCTTTCAATCCATGACTGACTAAAAATAAGATTTTTCCGCAGTAAGTAGCCATTTTTTGTGTTAAAATAGTTGCAAACCAAGGTTATAGAACCCAATGTGTCCTGCTATTCAACCCATAGTTGAAGGTAGAAAAGATGGATCAATATCTTTCCCCAAGGTATTAGTGCGTAAGTGAATGAAACTAATTCGACTGGAATCTGAACTCAGCTCTCCGATTTCTCATCCGGAGCCGATGTCGTTTTTACCATAACGCACATCCGTATGAATCCAACGAAATCCAATTTCCTAAGACATCACATTATATGGTCTGTTCAACATAGCAAAACTGAATTTGGTTTAACACAAGTAAATTACTGAAACTTGAAAATAACTTAAGAATAAACAGAATGCAGTGAAAATCCTCTTTTCTCCTTAAGTCCAGCTCTCCCGAAGCAACGATACATTCTAAAGTCGGATTCAAAAGGATTTAATTCGCACAATAAGCGTTTCTAAAACAAGACGGTTCGGCGGAAGATTATTCTAGATAAGCAGATATACTTACCTATTCGCCTTTAGAGTTTGAGTGATTCAATCTTAAAAGCCAACAGGAAATGTGTGTATGTGATCAACCGGAAACTACTAACATTGTGACCACACAGAGAAATAAGTACTCCGATTTCACTATAAAGAATCCTGACGTTTCTTTTGTGCCTTTGGTCTTATATTCTCCGGTCCTGTGTATGATGGCAAACTGCATCCGGCAGCAAGGCTTTTGATTGGGTGGTTGTGATGAGCATGGAACCACCTATTATTTGCTGTTGCCCCAGGTCCACTCTGACCAGGAGTGGTAGTACCTGTTAGGATCCCAGCTATGGGCAAATAGTTAACCCCCAAACTGGGGTCAAAACACTATGAAAGACTTTTATAGAAATATCTACATAAAAATAGACTTTTATAGAAAAATATATATATTTGAAATATTACCAACAATATTTTCCTGAAGGAAAAATATATTACAACACATTTTCTAAGGAAAAAAATATTGCCATAATACATTTTTTAAGGAAAAAAATTATTACCATCAATATATTTTTGAATACAAAACTAGATAACATCTTCAGTTTTCTTAAAAAAAAAGAAAAGTTTCATCGAAATCTGACTAAAACTTCTCACTATAACCACACATTTAAAAAATATATCTTAAAACCATACCTTTTTGGCATTAAATAACCCACAGAGGTTGATACGCCGTTAAACAAAACTCAAACTCAAACTGACTAAATCAACCTTCTCACTATAATTGAACATTAAAAAAATGCCTTAAGACCCCACCTTTTTGGCATTAAATAACCCACAGAGGTTGATATAACGTTAAACAAAACTCAAACTCAAACTTAAACTCTCTTATTCTCAATTATGTATATATATCAAACGGTTGTTCGCTGAGAGAATGCGACAGCACATAGCTGACCGCAAGTTCGGCTCCAAAGAACTACTGGCGGATATGCAAACGGGTGCTTAACAACTGCAAATCCTCTATACCTCCTTTAATCCATGAATTTGAGGTTCTCACATCGTCTGCGGACAAAGCTGAGTGCTTTGCACGCAGATTCTCATCCAACTCCACGTTTGACTCATCTGGAGTATGCTCACCCGACTTTCCCGTTAGAATTGAGGCCAAACTGCACGACGTACATATTACCCCGAAGGTAGTATCCCGAGTAATTTCAAAACTTGACCCCCATAAGGCGAGCGGTGGCGACGGAATCCCGGTGATAGTCCTTAAGAGGTGTGCTCCTGAACTCTCCCCTGTCCTCTCTAAACTGTTTAACTACTGCCTTTCTGCTTCCTGTTTTCCTGCATGCTGGAAGTTCTCTTCAGTCGTTCCTGTTTTTAAGAATTGTGGTGAACACTCGGACCCATCCAACTATCGCCCTATCAGTCTTCTACCGATATTCGGGAAAGTGTTCGAGGCCATAATCAATGCTGAAATAGTTCAACATCTTACTGCCCACAAACAAGCACATGACAAACATTATGGCTTCCGCTTTGCCAGGTCCACTGCCGATATGCTAACAACCTTTACGGAGTACATGCTCCGGACCCTCGATGAGTCATGCGAGGCTCGGGCAGTTGCTCTGGACATCTCCAAGGCTTTTGACAGGGTCTGGCACTCTGGCCTCCTTTGCAAGCTACGGGGTTACGGCATTACCGGACGCCTGCTTGACCTAATCCAGTCCTTTTTAAGCAACCGCAAAATGAAGGTCGTATTGAATGGGCATGTCTCTTCAGCCTACAGCACGAATGCCGGTGTCCCCCAGGGCTTTATCCTGGGCCCGACGCTCTTCCTTATTTTCATCAATGACCTCCCAGATGAGAACAAGTCCCAAGTAGGCATCTACGCAGATGACACTACAATATACTCCCGCACAAGTAAGAAACCTGGCATGGCAGACAGACATAATCTCGCTGATGACCTTGAACCGGATCTACACTCTGTGGGGAATTGGGGCAAGAAGTGGCTTGTCAACTTCAATGCGTCCAAGACCAAGCTGTTGTCTGTCAACCATCACAGGCAACCTCTCCTGCCTCACATAAACATGAACCAAGCGATTCTCCCTGAGTGCAATACACTGCGCCTCCTTGTCCTTACCTTCTCTTCTGATCTCAAATGAAATGACTACATCGAATCCATAGCTAAATCCACTGCTAAGAAGGTTGGGTCACTGTGTCGATCCAGGATGTTCTTCCTTCCTGAATCCATCCCGCATATATCTACCATTCGACCCTGCATGGAGTACTGCTGCCTTTTATGGTCAGGCGCCCCTGGCGCTCAACTCAGTGTTCTCAACAGGCTCCAAAGGAGAGTTAGTAACGTGATAGGTGCTGACTTGGCGGCTCGACTACAGCCACTTCACCACCGACGAAATGTGGCCTCCCTTTGTCTGTTCTATAAGTACTTTTATGGCTTCTGCTCGGACGAACTTAAGTCACTGGTGACTCCTCAACGGGTGTTTACTCGTGCAATAAGAATGGCAACTGGGTCCCACCCATTCTCAGTTAGGTTAGCCAAATACAAACCACAATTCTACTCCTGCAGCTTCTTCTTTTTCTTCACACTTCAAGCCTGTGGAACTCGCTCCCATATTCTTGCTTTCCTGACGGCTACAATCTCCAGAAATTTAAATGCAATGTCAATATTCATCTACTAACCACTTGACTCTAGCCCTTCCCCCACACCGTATATCCTTCCCTTTCTCTCCCCATTGCAACTGTCATTACACCTGCATTTTCATCTTTCTATTGCTTCTTTCTAATTGGTTTGTAATCCTCTTCTCCCTCCTCTAATTAATTTTTTTTCAGTTATGTAGCCGCCCGCACATCAGTGGCATTTACGCTGTTTTGTGTCGAGGTACCCCATCGAAAATCGATAATGGAAAAAATCGGGTTGTAGAAGGAGTGGGCCGAGTTTAATCAAATTCGAGACACTCATAGACGTAAGGAACGATATTCAGAAATTTCAAGGTTGCAGTTCTTACAATAGTGCAGAAAATTTGATATCGATACCAGGAAATCAAAATTTGACTTACATCCATTCATTTTTCTGTCAGTCTACTGTTTCGCTTTAACTGGAAACAACTATTGCTTTTTAGTCTTTCGTGCCAACATCCAAATAGTCTGAGCTCCAGGACCGTGGATTAGTTTTAAAACTTTCATTACACCAGAGCAACGCCGGGCTATACTGCTAGTATATATATATATATATATATATATATATATATGTGTGTGTGTGTGTGTGTGTGTGTGTGTGTGTGTGTTTGTGTGTGCGAACGCGCACACACACGCGTAGAGTCGATGGATGAATTGCCATCTAAATTATGCAAAAATGAAAATACTCTGACATCTCATTTTAACACTTTTCATTTTCATTTTCATATATTTCCTAAAATTGCACAAAAACATCTTGAAATACTAAAGAATAAATTTATTCAATAAAGTCGTCATTGACATCAATCACCGCTTCCTGACAATTTCAGAATCTCTCAACGTTTAAAAACGCCATAATACTTTTCCTTCAGTTAATCTTTGGTATTAGAAGAAGTTTTGTTTGTCTCTCGCTCAACTGTCTTACACACATAATACCAATGGGAGGGGTTGAAGTCTTGGAAGTTAGGTGTGAGGGTTGATTTAATCGCAGAAATTGTCAGACAGTCATGACTGAGTTCTACTGTTGGCGTGAAATTGTGCCAGACAGAGAAACTTCCAGCATCCACCCTCTTGATCCAGGGATGCACTATCTCATTAACGGACTTGATGCATGTTTCTGTGTTCAGTCTGAGGCTCTGTGGCACGATGAATAAAGGTATAACGTCGATATCACCAGTTATCACTCCAAACACCATGATTTTGGCTGGATATCTCATCCAACACTTCCAGAATCTTCTGCACTGTTCTCGGATTGGCAGTGCAACATACCGTTTCTAAATTTCTAGCGAAGTGAATTACGGACATGCTGGTCTTTTTCTCACAGACGATGCTCAACTGACCCTACTAGATTATGCATTCAACAAACTAAAAAAACAAAAAGCGCACATGCGCGAAAATATAAAATAGCGGCAATTTAACCATCGCACATTATATATATATACTAGCAGTATAACCCGGCGTTGCTCGGGTGTAATGAAAGCTTTAAAACTAATCCAAAATGAGTAAATGGCATCATGGCTGAGACTAAGAACTATAATTATACCTACTCAGAGCCAAACTCAAAGCAAAAACCAAAGTAAAATGGCTGAGAAAAATACAGGCATACAGGCAGATAAACAGACACACACACAAACATCATGCCTTGTTTATATATATATATATATATATATATATATTATCGATTTTCTGTACTATTGTGAGAACTGCAACTTAGAAACTTCTGAATATTCGTTTCTTATGTCTTTGTCTATGAGTGTATCAAATTTGATTAAAATCGGACCATTACTTTTTTATATTTATCGGGGGTACCTCGACACAAAACCTAGCTAAGAACAGTCGCAGACGCTTATTGTACAACTGTATCGTTATCAAGGATGTTTTGGATTTGGAATAAGATAATTCTTTCAGGAATGGAGATATTTGAAAAGATCCAGGGAACACATCTGAATTTTCAAAAGATTCACTAGCGGAATTCTCAAGAAAGTTACCTTCTATTTCAGTCATGTAAATATATTTTTAATTCATATATATATATATATATATATATATATATATATATATATATACACACTAAACTTATTTATAAATGGAACTTTGTCTGTGTGTGTCCGTTACCTATAGACTCCGAAACTACTGAACCGATTTTCTTGAAAATTTACACGGTTGTACTATAAGCGTCTGCGAGTGTTTTTAGCTAGGTTTTGTGTCGAGGTGTCCCCGATAAATATCGAAAATCGATAATCGAAAAAATCGCATTAACACCGCCGCCACTCCAATCACACTTAGATAGCAGTAAAATAAACAAAAAATGTCTACCCTTCCTTAAAAAAAAACCATAAATCCCAATATAAGAACTACCCAGACAAAATAAATAAGGAACCTGTCTTAAACTAAGCCACCTCTCCTAAAACAAAGCGATATCTCTAAGGCTACAATACAGCCGACTAAATCAGAATAAGCTCCCACTCCACATTCACTTAAACATCATATCACCATAAATAAACCATTTTCAGCATTTAATTTTCATTTCAAATTATCATCCGATGAGAAGCGCACATAGCAGCTTCGAAAGGCGAAAATTATTGTGTAGTGATACTATGAATTTATAAACCATTGTAACAACCATTACAATATTACTATATATAAATTCAGAAAATTACATTTCGTTGTATAACTATTTCAGCGAGAAAACTCTCGCTTCATCAGCAACGATCCAAAACAAAAATTTATTAATTCCAATATGTTACAGAAATTCATATACCGGAAGGAGCCCCAAAACAATCCATACAGAGGAAGGTTTAAAAAAAAGGTTAGGGGTTAAGAAAAAAAAACTTTATGTAAAGTTTGTCGTCCAGACATAAAAAAGGGCAGAGACAGGGATTCACGACTCGATATTAGAAGAAGACTGTTTTATCACATCTGTGTTAAAGAATAAAGAGTCAAAATTTAAATTTCTCACAAGAATAAATTGTGGGGGAAAGTAAAAGAAGTGGTGGGAGAAAGGAAAAAAGAAATGACAACGGGGGTAGGAGAGGGAAAGCTAACAAAAAATAAGACATGAAAAAATATTCAGTAGCCGAGATGACAGGGTTTCAGATGGAGAAAGTAAGGGAATAGACAAATATATTATAAAAAAGGAAACATGAGATAAGAATAGAAACAATATATTATATATCTCTGTTAAAAATTTAACAAAAGTTTTGGAAAAATGTGGGGTTTAAAATAATAATATGGTTATACTGTTAAAGTGGGTTTAAAATTTTCTAACAGAAATAAAATAAAAAATAAATTAAATTGGGATAATATTATAATAAGCCAAAATGAGAAATGGGCAATTAATATATATTAAAAATTATAAGTATACATACACACACGCATACACACATATATAATATATACATATGCACATACACATACATATCCATATATATATATATATATATATATATATATATATACATACACATATATAGATATACACATTATACACATACATACAAATACATATACATTTACACATAAATACAAATACACACATGTATATATATATATATATATATATACACATTTACACACAATCCAACATATATACAAATATACACCCATTAAAATATATACACCTATATATATATATATATATATATATATATATATATATATATACCAACTTGCCAACTTGCCCTGAGGATCTATTTGGTGAAACCTTTGTAGATCAGTTGGCTCTAGGTTAGCTACTTATTTATTTATTTTCTCTGATATTGTATTGAGCACTTTACGTGTTAGGTTCCTAGTCTCGAGATTTTTTCTTTCGACTAGTACTTTGACTAATGTTTAAGTGCTTAGTTCGTTTCTTTTTTTGTTTCCATTTTTTTCGCCTCCACGTTTATAGTCAGTGGGTTTTCGCGACGTGTTCAAAGATAAATTCACAGTTATATATATATATATATATATATATATATATATATATATATATAAAGAGAGAGGAGAGAAGGAGAGAGATATAGAAAGAGAGAGAGAGAGATGGCGATAAATATGAAGGCAGAGAGTATGAAAGACATATGTACGAATCAAAAAGACAAAGATTCCTAAATTATTTTTAAGCTTGAAACATTAGTGTTTTTTAATAGCATTGGAGATTAGCAAGTTATTTTTTATATATTTTAAACGCTGTTTTATACGTCTACCTTGAATTGCTTCAACTGAACGGAAACCCGATCTTATTATGTAGTCGCTTAATTTAATAAATGACACAGATTTTCAAAGGAATGGTTTATTTGAAAAACGATATCCAGCGTGTCTGCAAGCAGAGCAAGAATTGAAAAAATTACGATTATCCAACGTTTTAGAAAAAGATATCCAACGGGTCTTTGAACAAAGTATGGAAAACTAGAACGATTTGAAGGACGAATTCAAAGGAAACGACAGGCGGTCGAATATATTTCACTTTGATGTAAGATATCATGGCAATATAGCTAGCAAATTTCGAAATATCCAAAGTAATTACGAAAACAAACCTAAAGAAAAAGAAAAAGAAATATATTCAAACTTAAGAAAACAAATCTAGCAAATAAAAGTTATCCCGTTGTTTGAGACAGTTGTATATCAAACTATGAAAGAGTAACCGAGAATGTCAGGTGTTCTATATGTAAATATATTGTAAGTTGCTTAAATTAGAATGAATAAATATCGATAAATAAAAGTAATTAAACTAAATTAAAATAATGATTAAGAAATAAAATATAAATAAAAACACTCCAAAAACTGGAGATCTCTATTTCCAGTTCACTTATATTGCTATTTCTGACTTTCAAAAAAAATAAAAATAAAAAAATAACGGAAAATTAAACCAAAGAAACAGACCCTTCTCATACCCCGCTTGGAGCCCCACATACATTACCACACTAAAGAAACACGACCCACAGACACGAACGGCACTCAATTATAATGAAATCGCTATTCACTATCTTTCTTATTATTCTTTCTCTGTTCTTGCCCCTTAGCAATGTTCCTGTTTTTACCTCTTTCATACTCAGTAACCCTTTTACTCGGGGTGAATTTTTTTTTTTAAATGTGCATTGAGACACTTTTTTAGCCAGTGTTTGTTTAGCATAAAAACAAGAATTAATGTAAGTTTTTCACTATAAAAAGCTCATTGATTTAACCGAGTTTTACAGTAAGAGGTTTGTCGTTGAAAGCTTTGGCTTTAAATATATAATAATCATGAATCCAGACGCTTAGATATCGGCAAGTAACATAATTTTGCGTACGTAATGAGAGCAACTCATTGCACTATCTTGGCCTCACGTTTTCTATTAACATGGACTGTGTGCTAGAAAGGATTGTTCACTGTGTCTTACAAGACAACTTTTCTCGCCAGAATCCATCATACATATAAATAAATCAACCATATGTCCGTGCATTGAATAGTGCTGGCATATATGGTCTGGTGCGCCGGTTACATATCTGAAAATGCCTGACCAAATCTAAAGAAGAGTCTCTCATGTTATCAGATCTGAGCTGGCATTTTTACAGTCACTTTCTCACTGCCATGACGATTCTTCCATCTGTCTTTTCTATAATCTTCGTGGCACTTGTTTCCTCCGTGACTACTAGATTGGCAACTAGGTCTCACCATTTTACTGTTAAACTCGCTAGATGTAACCGTATGTTCTATTCCAATAGTTGATTTTCTCGTACTTCTCCTCTCTATGGAACTCCATTCCGATTTCCTGCTCCCATGCGATCTACAATCTTCAAATATTTAAATGAAATGTCAGTCGTCTTCTTCTGTCTGAAGGGAAGCTGTTATTTTATTGTCCTTTTTCGGGAAAGTTTTCTCATTTTTTTCCACTTCCAGTAACCTCCTGCGTATTAGCGGCATTGTCGTCTTGCTTGAGGTAAAATGACTTAAATATTTCATGAATCCAGATTCGTAACAGCTGTGAAACGCAGCAAAGATTTGTGTTCGTAAAAGCTCATCAATCATTGGATTAGAAAAAATGTCAGCTTTCATTAGTTGAGCATAGATTTGTAGTTGAAAGGTGATCGCTATATTTTTGTTTTGAATATACAATAAAGAATCCAAACTCATAGTGAGAGTAGGCTATCAACGCACAGGGGATATTGAAGAGTTCTCGACCCTGCGCACTTCCCAAAATTGGGGTATAATCTTATCACGAGATGAAGTGTGTTCTCTTATATCACTAAATTACCAGTTTGTAGCACTCCAGATTAATATTGATTTAACTGCTTTGTTTGTTGTTTTTGTTTGTTTTGTTTGTTTGTTTTTTTTTGTTTGTTTGTTTGATTTTGTTGTTGTTTAGCGGCATAATACTGACATTTAATTTCTTTTGAAATATTAGTAACTTATTTTTAAAAAAATGTATTTTTTAAAAATCCTATCGCCCCAAGCCAGGCAGATTACAGTCACTGGTGTGCATGGGGTTACATAGAAGAAAAGTTATGGGAAAGAGTGACAGGTCAAAGGGGTTGTCAGGAAGTGGGTAAGAGAAGAATGAGAATACTGATGAGAGTTGAGTGGACGGAGAAATGAGCATGAGAGAGCGGATGCAGTTAGTGAGATAGAAGATGACTATTGACCTTACATTTAAATTATTAGAGATTTTAGCTGTCGGGAAAGCATGTAAATGGAAGGGAATTCCACAGGCGGGAAATGCGAGAAAAGAAGCTGTTGAAGTAGAATTTGAGTCTACATTTTATTGATTTCACAGTAAAAGGGTGGGACCTAGTTGCTAATCTTGTGGCTCGAGTAAATTCATATATAGGGGGTACCAGGGAGCTAAGTTCATCGAAGCAGAAGCAGTAAAAATATTTGTAGAAGAGACACAGCGAAGCTACGTTGCGCCGGTGAGAAAGTGACTGTATCTGAGCTGCTAAGTCTAGATCGATCACACTACAGATTCTCCGTTGTATCTTGATGTATTTCTGGTATTTTCTTTTTTTTACTATGACAACGTATCGCAGATAATTTTTAACTATATTACACTATTCTTAATGTTTTGATAACACTTTGGGTGTTAACTATTTGCACATAGTTGGGGCGGACCTAGGAACAACAGCGTTTAATAGGTGGTTACACGCTTCTCATAACTTCCCGGTTAGGGGCATTGCTGCTAGATGTAGTTTATCGTCATACCCAGGACATTGAATTTATTTATGATTGTTGTCGTTGTGAGTGACCGTTGTCTGTAAATTGTATGAAGTCTTCAAGTATTGAACTGTAGGTCGTCATGAATTTACTGTTTCGTCAGAAGAAATCTGCAAAGGAAATCCAAGAAACAATGATCCGAAATTTTCTTAAGTCTCAATCATACTCAACTTTCATGAACTTGTATTCCAACTTCATACTTTGAGATTTTGAGACCCAAGAGGCCAGTATGTATTGAAGTCTTTCAATGAATCTCTTCATGACTTAATTTGAAGCAATGAACGTATCTGGAACAAAATGTTTCAGGACATATCTAGAAACAGCGTGAGTTTATAGTTAATGAGCAGTTGTGTATGAAGAAGCTTTCAGCGAAGTGGAGGCCACAATGCTTGAATGGCGACAGAGAAACGACATCGATTCAGCTCCTCCCACTCTTGTGGACCAAGAAAGAAGTTGATGCGCGATTAAAATCACTGAGACCAAGCAAATGTAGAGTTTTTTGCGTCCTGTCCGAAGAAAAGAAGGCGAGATCAAGCTGATAAGCTAGATCCTAAATAGATTGGAGCAATTAGCAACGAGTTCGTATTGGTCATTCGTCTTCTTATCTATATGCGATGGATGCAATCGGCAAATTGTCGCTATTTTATATTTTTAATTTCAGGCATACGCATTGTTTGATCTTGATTTTTTCGACTGCACGTTATAATAGGGTTAGTTGGACACCGTCTGTAAAAAAAAAAATCACCATGACGCTATTCAATCATTTGTAGACAGTACGTTGTACTGCTTGACATTCATGCTGAAAACTCTTGTTTCCTGTTTAGAATGCGGTTTCCGGTTTTCTCTTTTCTAATCTTCTCACTCTTATGTAGCCCCCTGCACATCAGTGGCATTACTGCCTTGCTTGGGGTGATATGATTAAAAAAAAAATTCAGAGTGTTTGAGTGTCAATCTGAAGCCAGTGCAAAGAGTTGGATGAGTCGAATGGTGATTCCGGATTTACGACATTTCGGAAAACTCACTCTGAGCATTCTCATAAGAAACGAAGGGCCGAATTTGTTGATGATAGCTTCAGACTCAACACGGAGGTCTACATCATGGCTTGAAAAGGTAGTGCTGTCATGGGTCAAGAAGGTGACTAATAGAATATCCTATGCATGGCAACAAAACTTTGCGCCATACCGCACGATTATAAGAAACCCAGACATCGCTCTTATATAATTTCATCGACCACATCATCCCCTACATCTAGCCACCTAACTCCCCAGACCCCTTGTTTATTATTTGTATAGCACAGTTGAGTGAAAGATCAACAAAACTCCTTGTAACACCTAAGAAGGCAAGGATTATGGCAGTATTCCTCAACTTAAAAAAGGAGACCGTCCAGAAGAGTTACAGGAGATTCCAAAGTCGTCTGGAGGTCTTGGTTGAAGCCAATGGCGATTTTATTGAATAAATTTACTCTTTAACATGTAAAAATACTTTTTGTGTAATTTTGGTAAATATACTTATTAAAATGAGACGACAGTGTGTGTGTATGTGTGTGTGTGTGCGACTTCCGTTAGTCCATCCATAGATCCCTCTAAAATAGCGATACAAATCGAAACCAAATTTTGAGGAGGAGTGCAAACTGGTAAGAGGCTACAGAGTACAACTGCTTTTACTAAATCGCGTGACTTAATACAATAAGTTTTTATTATTTAACATAGAGAATATACTCCCACTATTTTAAAAGCCATTCAATGATTAAAATAACAAATGCAATATTGGTTTTTAAATATCTTTTCTTTAGGTTTTCGTAGACAAAAATCCAGTTTCCCGGCGTTTTCGAGAACTAAAAATAAATTACAAGGTCAAAAGCTTTTTAAAAAGTTAGAATTTGGCTCCAGAATTAAATATTTACACATAGCCAGTTGTATGTTGCATGCTCAAGAGTAAGAAATTATTTTCGCTGTTAAAAGTGAAAAACAAAAAAACATTTAAATATTGTTTACCATGTAGTTCTCTAACATTAAAGAAATTATTAAACGACGTAGTAGGTTTTTTGTCATAGTATTTTTCCAAACAAATCAGCTTATTTAAATGCTATCGAATGATTTGCAAAATTGAACGAAATATAGAATTTGTAATTATCGACAAAAATGTTATCGATAACTTCAACAATAATAAATACTGAAGTGGATTCCCCACAAAACTTCTAGTAAATATATACTGTTTTCTCGACTAATCCTTTGATCCTTCCTCATATATATATATATATATATATATATATATATATACTACCGGCCATAATTATTAGGCCATCCCAGTTTTTCTTAAAAGAAATTATGTGCTTCATACTATTTTTAGTATTTATTGACAAATGAAAATAGAATGTTTTTTGTTTTTTGCTTTTTTTTTTATTATTACTTTGCAAAATTTTACAAGTCAAGGAAGCAAAGATGAACTCGCCCGAATTACCCTAAATTTTCTTCATTCTTTCATTGATGAAGCTGCAATATAGGTAATTATTAAATACTAACAGTATAGCCCAGCGTTGTTCTGGTTTAATGAAAGCTTTAAAACTAATCCATGGTCCTAAAGACTCTTTGGACGTTGGCACGTAAGACTAAAAAAGCAATAGTTTTTTCTAATTAAAGCGAAACCGTAGACTGAAAGATAAATGAATGGGTGTAAGTCAAATTTTCATTTCCTGATATCGATATCAAATTTTCTGCACTATTGTAAGAACTGCAACCTTGAAACTTCTGAATATCATTTCTTATGTCTTTGTCTATGAGTGTATCAAATTTGATTAAAATCGGACCATTCCTTCTATAACCCGATTTTTTCGATTATCGATATTTATCGGGGATACCTCGACACAAAACCTAGCTAAGAATACTCGCAGACGCTTATAGTACAACTGTGTACATTTTCAAGAAAATCGGTTCAGCCGTTTCGGAGTCTATAGGTGTTAGGGCGCCGCTCCTATTTGACTACAAATGGACTGTTCCCATTGCTATATATAGCAATGGTGGATTCTCTACAAGAGAGTGGTAGAGAGTCACTTGAGAGTCTCTAATGAGTTACTGAAGAGTCAGTGCGAGTCAGTGAAGAGTTAGTCACACTTCCGGTGGCGTACCGGAAGTAATCACGTATACACACGTCTTACGACGGATTGGACTCTTGTATCTTTCTATTGTAAATATTACTAATCATTTCTGTACATACTAACCGTCTTTCCTCGGAATACAACTTATATTCTGATTCTGTTGTTGAGTTATTCATTTATACTTGGCGACATAACAATAGGTAACGGACACACACACACAAAGTTCCATTTATAAATAAGTTTAGATTTATAAATTCATTTGATTCACATGTTATTGTGCAGTATTAACAAAAGCACCATTCTATTTTAATTTACAATTATTCACTTGGCAATAAATTTTAAAGAATAGTATGAAATGCATCATTTTTTAAAACACTGGGGTGGCTTAATAATTATGGTGGGTAGCGTATATATATATATATATATATATATATATATATATATATATATATATAAAACGTATTCCTGCGGGATGTATATGACAGGAAACTGTGGAGATTTATGAATCGATCAGGCACATCAAGAGCTCTCTTGTTGATTTTTCGTTGATAACTTTCTACCACCGCCCTGTTGGCGGGGCTTCAGAATGCGTCAACTCCACCTCTGCAGAAGGTAAAAGTCCCTCAATGGGGCCACCTGTTGGTCGTGGGTGGCGACCCGTGATGTCTGAGGACGGGATCCTGGTGGTTGAGCAGGTCATGACCCGGATGCGGAGAGGCCATGTTCCTGCAACACATCAATTTGTCCCTTACCTGGGCTAGACGGGCGATCGGAGAGGCCCGATCCGATCAATCGGTTACTCACGTCAAGCCCTAATACTTACTCGCAAAAACTCAGCTAACTAAAACAACATAACTCAATAGATGTGTCATTAAAATGGACTGATTCCCAGCTACAAATAAGAGATAGACCACGTGTAAGTATTAGGCAGTGGCAAGGGCCAATCTACTAGTAAGGAAAAGCTGTTATACAGAAGGTTTTTAATCTGAATTTTTCATCAAAAATGGGTCTGGAAAACAAAAAGAAATCCGAAATGCTAACTGCCTCTTACTAGTGTGAGTATACCTTTCCTTTATCCCTGTGATAATAGAGTGAATGAGTTTCCCCTTTAATATCTCCCGCTGTTGGGCTCCGAGGAGGGTGATGAGCAAGGAAGGTGAAATTAAACAAAAAATAAAACTCATGGCAACAAATAAAAATAAAAGACCGTAATACGAATAGAGCTCGGAGAACCTAGCCTCCGAACCCGAGTCAGACAATGAATTTGATCAAAAGCAGTTTCTGAGATTCATTGTCTTGGAGTCAATGGAGAACACTCCAATCACCAAATGGCTCCCTTCATTGTCAAAAAAACAATGAAAACCTTAACAAAAACAACTACTATTAAAAAACTAAGGAATAACACCTTGTTAGTAGAGGTTACAAATAAAACTTCAGCAAATAAGTTATTGAAACAAAACCAGTTTTCTAATCTAAAGATAAAAGCCTACCCACACAACTCCTTGAACTCCTCAAAGTCCTCAAAAGGTGTGGTAAGAATCTCAGATCTCTCTCTCTCTCTCTCTCTCTCTCTCTCTCTCTCTCTCTCTCTCTGCATGCTCGAGGAAATAAAGAACAATCTAAGGAAGCAAGGGGTCACAGATGCTCAAAGAGTAATGATAAAAAAACAATCAAATGACTCCAACAAACACTTACATTCCCAATTTTAATACCCAAAAACCTCCAACTGAAATAAAAATTGGATCAGTCAGTCAGTTAAGTGCCATGCGCGATACACGCTTGGGCGATCATGTCTCGAAAGAGACATGACTGACTGGGCAGAAGATTATCCCGCAGTAGGTTGCCATTGCTTTCTGCGGTAGACTGGTTGCTGACCAAGGCTATAGAACCCAATCTGTCCTATTATTTAACCCATAACTGGAGGGAAGAGATGGATTAATACCTTTCCCAAGGGTATTTGATACTTGATAGAAAAAGTAGAGGTATATATACCAAACCCTCTGAGATGTCACAATTGTCAAACGTTTGGACACCATAAGGAGAGATGTTTCAGATCAACAAGATGTAAAGTTTGTGGAGAAATTGGGGATCATATTAACTGTGAATTCCCCTTAAAATGTGCAAACTGTACATTAAACCAGGCAGCAGACTCAAAAGAATGTGAAGTCTGGAAAAAAGAAAAAAGTATCCGAAAATTAAACATACCAATAATATACCATACCCAGAGGCAAGAAGGATAGTAGAGCGCTCACGAGTGCTCTAACATATGCAAATATAGTCAGCGCATCAAACAGCACAAGGCAAGGACAAGAAACAACACAAGACAATCTATCAGAAGTGGTGAAAGAACTAAGATCTCTATTGGATATACTAAACATAAATTTGACTAATTCGACACCTGGATCCGATATGGAACAAGATCTAAAGGAAAAACCCCAATTCCAGACCAAGGAAACTAAAAGTGCTACAATCGAAAGAAATTTGCAATCCAAACAACAGCAAACACCAATCCTCCCCATTAGCACTACCAAAGTTAATAACTCTTTGTCTCCAAAAACGAATCCTTCGTCAAAGAATCAACATTACAAATCGAAAACTGAAATTGTTCTAACGGAAAAGGAAAACAAATATGAACTGATGGAAATAGAGAGACAGGAAAGACGATCAAGACAGAGAAGCTCAAAAAGTCCAGACAAAACCAAACCAAAAATAACCAGTTCATCTCAAACACGTGAACGGTCTGCTTCCAGACAAAGAACAACAAATGAACCAAAGGATAAAACCAAAGGAACATCCCCTAATAAACAAGCAGAACCAAAAGAAATTCAAGGAACAAAACATAATCTAAATGCAAATAAGAGAGAAAGCATAGAAGAGATGAACACCTCTACTACTAAATATTATATAGACAAGTAAACTCTTAAAAATTTCTGTATGTAAGTATGGATCAAAAATCTTACAATGGAACTGTCGGGGTTTAAAACCAAACATAAATGAGCTACTTCTTCTTATAACGAATTATCATCCCACTATCATCTGTCTACAAGAAACCTTTTTAAAAGCTGAAGATAAAATAAAAATAAAAAATATAATTATATACACAATATAATTATATGCATAATCTCAATCAGAAGTCATCGGGGGGTGTATCGATTCTAATTAGTAATGATATCCCCCATATCTTTTGGCCTTCACATGGAAAAAATAAAACCAATAAATGACAGTTCGATAGATAAAACTAGTATACATGAATTTAATGTCCTCGAACATGCACCCTGGCTTTTGAAACAATCCAAAGTCATTTTAGAACTGGCTGATCACATAAAAGCTGGTACACATCCCTTTCATTATATAGAAAAACTAAATTATATATTGAATCAATATCCAAATTGGACCCACATATATATTGATGGTTCCAAAGTCAATAACAAAGTAGGATGTGCTGCTATCTGTAAAAGTACCGTTCTATAAAAAACATTACCTGACAATTCATCAATATTTAGTTCAGAAGTTATTGCCATTGACTTAGCCCTGGATCTCATCACTAAACTTACCTCAAACAAAGTTATTATATTCTCGGAGTCTTTAGCAGTGCTTGAAGAAATAAAGAACCAAAAATTAAACAATCTTTTGATCATCAAACTTTTATATAGACTACATGTGATTTCACAAAACAAATTTATCATTTTCTGTTGGATTCCCAGTCACTCTGGAATTCATGGAAATGATAAAGCCGATGTGGCTGCAAAAGACTCCCTAAAATGTGACACAAGTAATATAAAGGTTCCATACACGGAGTATAAACCCCTAATCAAGAATTTTATTTTAAAGAAATGGCAAGAAACCTGGAACAAATGTCAAAACAACAAATTATTTAAAATCAAACCCATCCTAAAGAAACAACTATCAGAACCCAGTAAATCATGCAAGGAAGAAGTGAGTATATCCCGTATTCAAATGGGACATACACACATAACCCATTCTTATCTCCTAAAAAATGAAGAACCTCCTGAATGCATTGCATGTCAAGAACCCTATCCAATAAAACATGTTCTACTCGACTGCAGTGACTTTACATATATCCGGCAATCCCTCTATAATGTTAACAACCTGAAAGATCTTTTCGAAACAATAAACTCTAATACTATTTTAACCTTCCTCAAAAAGATCAAACTATACGACAAAATATAATCTAAGTAAAGATCCGAAGATCAAAAATAGATCTGATCCTCACCGGGGGTGAAAAATTTGAAAAGTAATACAACTTGAAAGCAATGGAAAAGTTTAAAAAGCAAGACATCTTCCAAAAGTCTGTAAAAATAATATAACCTTACCCAAAAACATTTGTTATGATCTTAAATGGTCCCATAAGGATTGATAGGTCGTTAAACCTCGAAACAAACAAACAAACAAACAAACAAACGATCTTTTTACCATGAATTCTCCCTCTCTTTGCACTTCACATCAGTTCATGAGAATGCTTGTTGTGATACTAGACGTTTTTCTATGCCATACCTTTACCAATGAATCAGAACGAATTGAACCAGTAATTGATTATGCTCACCGCTTTTAACAGTTCGGTACAGTATGACGATTTCACCGCTTGATATTTTGTCGCGAAAAGAAACCATGTTTGTTTAATACTGTCGCCATTAAATGTCATGAGTTGAACTCCACGGAAAGAACTCGAGGATTTTAAACGTCTGCCTTCTTCATTTTTACAAATTTTTCGCCTTTTTTTATAACATTTTCTATTTTTAAATGTGTTTTTCTTCGAAAAAATACTGCTTTATTTATTGGTTCGTCTGACATTTCCTGACCTTATTAATCGAGCATTCTGTATTATTAAAATTAAAATCGAGTAAAGATGTTTTCTTTCTTGTGTCTCTTTCATTTCTCTTTCTCTTTCTCTGTTTCTTCTTAATTCTCGTTCTTTTTCTCTATCGCTTTCTATTTCACTCTTTCTTTCTCTCTCTCTCTCTCTCTCTCTCTCTCTCTCTCTCTTCCTTTTCTAATTCTCTCTCCTTCACGCTAACCTTTTTCTGTCTTTAAACTCTCTTATTCTCTTTAACCCTCGTTCTATGTTTCGTTCCTACTCACTTTCTCCCGCACTATCTTTCTCTATATATTCCTCTTTCTCTTGTACTCTCTTGTTCTTTCCCCCTCTTTCTCTATCAAACTCTTTCTGCCTATTTTCCATATCTGTTTTTTTCCTTCACTTACTTCTCTCCTCTTTTTTATCTTCAATCACTTTTTTCTTCCTTTTCTTTTTCTCCCTCACTCTCACTCTCACTCACACTAAACTCCTCTCTCTCTCTCTCTCTCTCTCTCTCTCTCTCTCTCTCTCTCTCTTGAGTGTAGAAACTACAAATAAATCACAATATAACTTTCCTTATATCCGCGTCTACGGGTTATTCAGACGTATAATGAGCACACACTCAAGTCTTTAAGTAAAAACATATTTTAATAAAAGGTTCGGTTCAAAGTTCCTAGCACCTGAAGAAGGCCGGAGCGTACAACGGCCGAAACGTCTTTCAAATGCCAACAAAGAGGATGACAATAGTCCGAATAATGTAAATACTGTAAAAACATATTCAATCATGAACTATGTAGGTATTTAAGTTTACTGTCAAGACATGCATTCTTGATGGAAATGCGACCCCCCCCCCCCAATCCCTAACCGCTCATTGATCGATTTTTAAGCGGAAACTTGGCTCGGCATATGTAGATGCATTTTCTATTTTTCTCCTATTAAATGTTGCAATGGTCTAATTACATATGTTTTATCCGTTTTCAACATACGAATTGAATTTTATTGGTTTTTGTTAAGGCCTCTTCTTCTTTTTCTTCTTCTTCTTCTATGTGCCTTGTTCTTTCAGGACGTAGGCGATCATGGCCTTCCACGTCTCCCTATCTCTGGTGGCTTTGAGCGCACTTTCTCCTGTAACACCACTCAACCCCGTTCTGCCATCCACCTGCTCAGGTCCTTCAAATATGTTATCCACTGCTTTCCCCTGTCTCTTTTCCCCTCTATCTGGCCTGTTAGTAACAGGTTCGCCAAACCCTCCTTCCTTATTGCATGTCCCAGGAACTTTAGTTGTCTCTTCCTGATGCTCAATATTAATATCCTTTTTGTTTCCATCCTTTCCAAAACCTCATAATTGATCAAATACTCGGTCTACGATATTGGCAACATACTTCTGTAGAACAACATTTCAGCTGCCTCAAGTTTTTTCCTTCATCTTTGATGATATTGTCCAGCATTCACTGCCATATTTCAATATGGCAGTGAATGCTGGACAATATCACATAGCAATCTAGTATTCTCTTCTTTGTTTCTAGTGAAAATTTCCTGCGTCTTAATACTTTACTCAACTTTACCATGCCAATTCGCTTTCCCATCTATGTGTCACACTATCCGTCTTCTGTTAGAACACTTCCCAGGTATTTAAATTGATGTAGCTACTTCATTCTAGTATCTCCCAACTGTATTTGGCATTTTGAGCTGCTCTTTTTGCTGATGACCATGATTTATTTTTAGATATTTTTAGGTAGGGTTGGTTTTTATGTATTTCCTTTAACATCACGTTGAAGAAACAACAGGGTCTTGTTTTTCTGGCATGTTGATTGATTTATTGACAGCCTGATGTGTTGAAGAGCTAAGTATAGTTGAGAAGAATTGACATCAATTTACGAATTACACGTGAGCGCTTCGTTTTATTAATTTTCAGAGAAGTGGAACCTTCAAAACATGATTTTTGTAAAATGATAATATCATGTATGAACTGTCATATTTGTACGAATCAGGCTGTTTTAACGCTAAAAAATTAAAGTTATGTTAATTATTAATAAATATATTTTTCACTAAATAAAAACATCAATAAGCAAGATGAAAGTACTACAGAATTTTAAAAGAAATGGATATTTTTTAAAATCATTTCACCCCAAGCAAAGCATTCCACTGCCACTATTGCGCAGGAGGTTATATAGAGGAAGGTGCTGAGAGAGCGATTAGATAAAGGAAATGTCAGAAGGAGGATGATAGACGGGTAAGGATACCGAGAATGTGGGTTGGGTAGATGGTCAGAGTGTTGGGAGAATAGATTCAAGTTAGTGTGATAGAAGGTGACTTCTCCTGGAGATTGTAGTTGTCGGGAAAGCAGACATGTGGAAGGGAATTCCACAGGCGGGAAGCGCGAGAAAAGAAGCTGTTGGAGTCGAAATTACGGTTACATCTTATCTGTTTCACTGTAAAGGGTGGGACCTAGTTGCTAATCTAGTATCTCGTGCAAATTCGTACCTAGGGGCCACCAGTGACCTAAGTTCATCGGAGCAGAAGCCGTGAAAGTATTTATAAAAGAGGTACAGGGAAGCCATGTCATATCGGTGAGAGAGTGACTGCAGGCGGTCTGCCAAGTCGGTATAGATCACATTACAGATTCTCCGTTGTATTTTGTCTAGAACCCGGAGGAGAATAGCAGGGACACCCGACCAGATATGGCAGTAGTATTCAATACACGGGCGGATGGTAGATTTATATATGTGCAGGATAGTTTCAGACGGAAAAGACTTCCGGGCCTTGCACAGAAAACCGACTTTCATAACAGCGGATTTAGCAATGGATTCGATATAGTCATTCCATTTGAGGTCCGCTGAGAGTGTGAGGCCAAGGAGGCGTAGTGTTTTACTCTATGGGAGGCAAGCCTGTTCCATAAAATTTTAAGAAAATAAAACTCATTTTTTTTAAATTTTATTATTCATCCTTAATTATCTTTTTAAGAAATTAATATTTTTTTTATTTTTAGTTTGGCCCCACTGTATTTAAATGTTTAACATGACTTTCAGCTTTCTAAAAATTAAACGGAATGTAGCTAAACGAATCATTCCTACAACACTGACGGCCTATACTTATTGATAAGCATTGAGACGGTTGGAAGTCTTCTCCTGTGTGCCTTGTTCTTTCAAGATGTAGGCGATCATGACCTTCCACATCTCCCTATCCCTGGTGGCTCTTAACACGCTTTCTCCTGTTAAACCACGCAACCCCTATCCTGCCATCTACCTGGCCATGCCAGTCAAGTACGTGGCACGTTGTTTTTCCCCTGTCTCTCCTTCCTTCTATCTGACCTGCTAGTATCAGGTTCTGCAAGCCCTCCTTTGTCACTGCATGTTCCAGGAACATTAGATGTCTCTTCCTGATGCTCAGTGTTAATTTCCTTTTCGTTTCTATCCTTTCTAAATCCACTTTAAATTTGAAAAAAGGCTATTTTTTAGGGAATACGAAGAAGCCACTAGTAACAACACAACGCACTAAATAAGTAATAAAAAATTTAAAAAATAAGTTAATAAATAAGTAAATTTTAAATAGACGAACACAAATACACGCACATATCCTAAACTCCAAACACTAACACTAAACTATAGCAGCAAAAATATATAAAATAAAACATACTATATACTGGAACACACACACACACACACACACACACACACACACACACACACACACAATACCGGGAAAAGTTATGTATGTATTATATATAAAATAAATACAGAAGTACAGGGAAAAATACAAGAAGTATACGCACACAAACACACACACATACACCCTAAACGCACATGACACACACATACACACACAAACGAACGAATACTGGATGGCAATTAAAAGGAGAAAAAATATATATAGCAATAAACACGCCTCCAATTAAAGCAGACAGATTTAACATCAGATCGTAAAACGGCACCAACTATTACTTTAACAGAGATGCGAAAACACCAAATCCTGCTATCGATCAATGCGCACATACACTCCTGATCAAAAATTTAAGACCACTTAAAAATGTTTAAAAAGAAATTTTTTTTTATGGATAGATTTTAAACTCCTCCCACTTAAGGTTACCAATACTACAATCTAAAAGGTTATGGAAACAAAAAGCTACATTCCAAACATTTTATTTAGAAATTTACATTTTTATAAAATGAGGCGATTTACACATGATCAAAATTATAAGACCAGGGGTATAAATTGTTAGATCTATGGCAATTCCAATGTTTTTAGTTCAGTTAGAGATTAGCAATCACTTCGTAAAGGTGTTACTATGCCTAAAGCAAGCAAACTTACCAAAGTTGAGCGTTCTCGAATTCTAGAATTCCATCAACAAGATTTGTCACAGCGGGCGATCGCAGCTAAGGTAAATCGCAGTAAAACTGTGATTTACAACTTTCTAAAGAACAGTGAGAATTATGGAAAAGCAAAATCCTCTGGTAGGCCCCAAAAAATTTATCCTGCATTGAGTAGGAGAATAAGACGGGTTGTTATGAAAGACGGGGGACTTTCTTCTAGTCAAATTAAGGCAGTCACAGATGCTGATTGCAGTCCCGTAACCATCAGACGACACTTAAGACAAAAAGGCATGGTCAATAAAAAGCGTAAACAAATTCCTCGGATGCTTCCACGTCACAAGTTGGACCGTTTAAAGTTTGGTTGTGAATACCAAACATGGGACGTTGAGAAGGAAGAAAGTCCTGTTTTCTGATGAGAAAAATTCAATCTCGATGGTCCTGATGGCTTCCAACGATATTGGTATAGCAAAAACATGCCTCCTGAAATTTTATCCGCACGTCATAGTGGTGGAGGGTCCCTAATGGTATGGGGTGCCTTTTCTTACAGAGGGACGATGGAGCTCCAGGTGATGCAGGGTCATCAGAGAGCGGCTGGTTGTGTTAACATGTTACAAAAAGCATCTTTGATGGCGGAGAGCCATCGTTGTGTGGGGATGGATGGTTATTCCAACAGGATAATGCTGCAATCCATGCTGCAAGACGGACCTTGACCTTTCTACAAGAAAATGGGGTCCATCTCTTGGGACATCCTGCATGCTCACCGGACTTGAACCCAATTGAAAATGTTTGGGGATGGATGACAAGAGATGTTTATCGAAATGGCAAACAATATTCAACAAAAAATGAACTTTGTGAAGCCAGCTTCAGAAGCTGGAGCAACATCCCCCGCACCTTAATGGAAACGCTTATTTCTAGCATGCCCGACAGAATTTTTGAAGTCATCAAAAGCAGTGGAGGTAGACTTCATTATTAAATTTGGTTGTTAAATATTTTCATACACTTTTTGTACAATTTCGTAGAATTTTTGTCTCTGGTCTTATAATTTTGATCATGTGTAAATCGCCTCATTTTATAAAAATGTAAATTTCTAAATAAAATGTTTGGAATGTAGCTTTTTGTTTCCACAACCTTTTAGATTGTAGTATTGGTAACCTTAAGTGGGAGGAGTTTAAAATCTATCTGTAAAAAAAAATTCTTTTTAAAGATTTTTAAGTGGTCTTAAATTTTTGATCGGGAGTGTATATAGTCCATAAACACACACACACACACACACACACACACACACACACACACACACACACACACACACACACATGCACACACACACACACTACAATTAACGGTAGCAGTAGATAGATGAAAGGTACGGACCACGAGTGGACGTGAAATTAAGCTCTCCTATCATTCTGAAGATGAGATTATGATCTTGAAATATTAATAATAAATGAACAGATAAAATCCAACACCTGCATTGTCTTTTTCTAAACGCATTGTGTTAACCTTCAAAAACTACCCATATACCAAATATATCCAATGCTTCAAACAAATTACAAAACTCTCCTTTTTAATATAAACATATTTTGTTGCAACACAAGAGTTGTTGTGTTTCGGTACAATCTTGTTAGCACTTCATCAAGCAGTGAAGTATTTTTTTCTGTTAGAAATCATTATATATAGAAGCTTAAAAACAACACAAGAAATGTATGACTCTATAGTCTATCTATGTTCTATTTTTACTAGAGAAAATCTTACAGTAATTAGATTTAATTTTAATTGTGTCATATTCTTACATTGACTCTAAAACTCTCTTAAATGACTGTATTAAAGATTCCAGTGCGAATTCCAAGCAGTACACGATGTTGTTTTCAAATGTCTGGCAAAATGAATTGTGTCACTGTGCTCATTTTATCACACACACACACACACACACACACGCATATATATATATATATATATATATATATATATATATATCAACAATTTCACACTTACACACCAAATTCCTCAAAAGTCTAACGGTCAAAACGAGACATTCACTTAATTACCAATAACCCCAACCAACCCCCACGACAACAACGAACCAAATATAAACAGGGAATGATTCAAAACCTTTATTTCCCCCGAAGAGGTGTTTAAATCCAAACACTGAAACAACCATATGATTGTAGGGAAGAAGACATATATAGAAGAAATTATGTACATGTTCTAAAACATAATTTATAATATATATATCTATATATATATATATATATATATATATATATATATATATACATTTTTATTTTATTCTACCTAATATTATAAATTAGAATAAAATAAAAATGGATATATATATATATATATATATCCATTTTTATTTTATTCTAATTTATAATAAAAATGGATATATATATATATATATATATCCATTTTTATTTTATTCTAATTTATAATATTAGGTAGAATAAATTTACATATTTGTATTGCTACTTTAAAAATCCGTTATTTTATCTTCTATGAATAATAATTCTGTTAGTATATGGGATTTAATTATTTTTTTTTACCAAGGGATATAGTTGCAACATTATAAGTATGTATTAACATCTTCTGCATCCCATTTCAAGATACAAAGGAGGATCTGTAACATGGTTGATACTGACTTGGCAGACCGGCTGCAGCCGCTCTCACACCGGCGTGACGTGGCTTCCCTGTGCCTCTTCTACAAGTACTTTCATGGCTTCTGCTCCGATGAGCTTAGATCACTGGTGCCGCCTAAGCACGAATTTACACGAGATACTAGATTAGCAACTAGGTCCCACCCTTTTATAGTTAAACAAATAAGATGTAACCGTAAATTCTACTCCAACAGCTTCTTTTCTCGCACTTCCCGCCTGTGGAACTCCCTTCCACAAGTCTGCTTTCCCGACAGTTACAATCTCCAGGTGTTTAAATGTAGGGTCAATAGACACCTCCTATCACACTAACTCCCAACTATTCTCACAACACTCTCATCTACCCAACCCTCATTCTCGGTATCCTTACCCGCCTATCACCCACCCTCTGTCATTTCCTATATTTAATCAGCCTTTCTCCACTCTACGTAGCCCCCTGCACAGTAGTGGCAGTGACATGCCTTGCTCGGGGTGAAACGCTTATAAAAAAAAATAAAAAATTTCCGTTCTAATTTTGAATTCTCATCCTTATCTGTTTTCATTGGCTCTTCCTTTTCACCATCTCACTTATTTTTCTGCTTCTTTTGTATATTTCCTTTTTCCTCTTTCTTTTCCTTTTCTTAATTTCTCATCTTTTCCCCCTCCTTTCATCACTCTTTCTTTCATCTTTTTTCCTTATTAACTCCTTTTACTTTGTACGGATTTTTTTTTCAAAAAATAAAAGTGAAGTGTTATTTTCATAAAATCAAACTTTTAAATAAAAGCGTTTATTAGCATCAATGCTAACTACCTGATGAAAATTTGTTCTTTCAATGTCGAAATAAAATGTACATTTTGTAGTAATTTTTACATGTTTTAATGTAATTATTATTAATAAAATTCATTGCTCTATTTTTATGTTGAACACTGTTTGAAATTAATGTTTGTAACGTTGCCGTTTTATTCTTCGTTTTCTTTTTTGATTTGGAGATATATCCCCTGACGAGTGGACTGGTTGGTTTTTAGAGGGTCCGACTATGCAAACTCTAGAATCGGGATGCTTAATGTAATATTAATCAGCTAAATGACATATCTTCTCTTTGTATTAATTATATATATATATACATATGTGTGTCAGTGTGTGTGTTTATGTGTGTGTGTGAGCGAGTGTATAATAGGTTGTGTGTGTGTGTGCGCGGGCGTGTACGATAAAAAGAAATTTAGAACTACGTAAAAGACAATCTCATTCTTTTCTTTAAATATTCGACAATAAATTTACCTAAAGATTATGGCACTCGACGGTGTATAGTTATAGATTGATAGGCGAAAAAGACATATATATGAGATAAGTTTTACATTTTTAGAATTCATTCAATTGTCTTGAGTTTATTTTTTTATTTCTTTTTATTTATTGTTTCAATTTATGACTATATTTTTGCTGTATTTTAATGAAAACGATTTTTAAAAATTATATATATATTTCTTTCAGGATCTTTAACCTCTCCACCGATTTTTTCTTGCCAATTATACTTCTGGTTTTAGTGTATTCTATAACATATATATATATATATATATATATATATATATATATATATATGTGTGTGTTTGTGTGTGTGTGTGTGTGTGTGCATATATATATGTGTGTGTGCGTATATGTATGGATTCAAAATATGTAATTTTTCATTTTTATATATATATATATATATATATATATATGCACGAACACAAATATATTACTATGCATGTCTGTAAGTATATATATATTTTTACACACACACACACACACACACACACATATATATATATATATATATGTGTGTTGTGTGTGTGTGTGTGTGTGTGTGTGTGCATATATATATATGTATGTGTGTGTGTATATGTATGCATTCAAAATATGTAATTTTTCATTTTTATATATATATATATATGCACGAACACAAATATATTACTATGCATGTCTGTAAGTATATATATATTTTTACACACACACACACACACACACACACACACATATATATATATATATATATATATATATATATATTCAGGATATATACTTCTTTTACCAAGAAATGAAAATCACTACACACACACACACACATATATATATATGTGCGTGTGTATGTGTGCATTTAAAATATGTAAGTTTTCATTTATACATATATATATATGCATGCACACAAGTATATTTATATACATGTCTGTAAGAATATATATATTTTTTACACATACATATATATATATTCAAGATAAATGCTTCTTTTACCAAGAAATGAAAATCACTACACACACACATGTATATGTGTGTGTGGGCGATGTTTGTGCTCATGCAATAAATTAAACAGAAATTTGAACTCGGCTCCCGATTTCTCGTTCCGAGCCTATATCCACTGCACCACAACGCACATCAATTTCATTTCTTTAAAGATTAAAAACTACTTTTTATCAGTTTTCCTCGCTTTGTTTTATCCACTTTTGAATATTTCTTTTTTTCTTTTTAATTTCTACTTGATCTCTGCTTGTGAGCTGCCTGAAGATTTAATGAAAAAAAAAATGAAATTCAATTCAATTATATCTTAGACAGCACCAACAGTTATTTATAGGAATGAAGGAATGGGTGCCTGTTTTAAATCAAATTTCTTCTTCCGTCTTTTATACTATGTAAAATAGTTCGTCTCTCCTCTTTGACCTCATAAAGTTTGCAAGTTGTGCATGATACATCATCTTGGTAAAAGAATTTAATAAACTAGATGAGGTATTGTAATTATTTACGCTATTCACATTGGTTCGACTGTTCCGGTCGTCTTCAGGATCTTTCTATATTTCTGAGATGAGGTACTGTAATTTACGCTATTCACATTGGTTAGACTAAGACATCTTGAAGAGGCATGACTCGTGGAATGAGAACAATCACCTCTGCCGAACAAAAAAAAAGGGTACAGTTCGAAGTTCCCATCACCTGAAGAGAATCGGGGCGTACAACGGGCGAAACGTTGTGAATGTGACAACAAACATAAGGACAACTGTACGAACAATGTAAATAGTGTAATTAGCTTAAAAATAAAGTAAGCAGATCAGTCTGGCAGACAGACTATTAACAACACACATATATATATATATATATATATATACTAGCAGTATAGCCCGGCGTTGCTCGGGTGTAATGAAAGCTTTAAAACTAATCCATGGACCTGGAGCTCAGACTCTTTGGACGTTGGCACGAAAGACTAAAAAGCAACAGTTGTTTCCAGTTAAAGCGAAACCGTTGACTGAAAGAAAAATGAATGGATGTAAGTCAAATTTTGATTTCCTGGTATCGATATCAAATAAGTTTTTTTCGTCGTAAACTGAATTTTGAAGGCTAAAGAAGTCCTCTGAGTAAATGGTATCATGGCTGAGACTAAGAACTACAATTATACCTACTCAGAGCCAAACACGAAGCAAAAACTAAAATAAACTAAAATAAAAGGGCTGAAAAACTGATTCTGATCTTGCCTTTTATTTATATATATATATATATATTCGATTTTCTGCACTATTGTAAAAAGTGCAACCTTGAAACTTCTGAATATCATTTCTTATGTCTTTGTCTATGAGTGTATCAAATTTGATTAAAATCGGACCACTCCTTATATAACCCGATTTTTTCGATTATCGATTTTTGATATTTATCGGCGGTACCTCGACACAAAATCTAGCTAAGAACACTCGCAGTCGCTTATAGTACAATTGTGTAAATTTTCAAGAAAATCGGTTCAGCCGTTTTGGAGTCTATAGGTAACGGATACACACAGACACACACACACACAAAGTTCCATTTATAAATAAGTTTATATATATATATATATATGTGTGTGTGTGTGTGTGTGTGTGTGTGTGTGTGTGTGTGTGTGTGTGTGTGTGTGTGTGTACTAAAGATGAATACATATATACTAAATGTGTATTTGGGAGTTTGGTGGAACTTCGTTATCAATCATGAAGTAAGAGAAAGCTAACCTTTTCCTTAACGGACAACTGTCCAATTTTCTTCCCCTCAGGAATCCCTGTCTCTGTCATTGAGTTCGAATCGGCTACCCTCAACTCTCCATGGTCCCCATTTCTTTTCATACTTTTAGATGTTTTCCCCGTGTGTGATGTTAGTCGCTTGTTCATGTCATTCACAGCTGACACTCAAAATCGAATGGGCTCCGACCCTAGATTTGGGGATCCACGATAAATGAAGACTGACTTCATACAATAGGAGAATTCACAAAGAACTGCTTTAAATTACAAGGGAATCCCTAGGAGGCCACGGCCAATCTCGGGTTTTCCTTCCATATTAAAAAAATAATTGAAAATGAAGTATATTATTCATATATTTTCTTAAACATTCAGCTTGGCACACTGTGGTTACTTAATAGATAGACAGAGAAAGAGAGCAGGAGAAAGTGGTGGCGTGTGTCTTCAGGACGTTAGCTATTGTTGTCCCCTCGCCCGATACCATTTCCAGGCTTTTGTTGCTCGAACTAAATTTTAATTTTCAAAGTTCTCTGTACTTACTTATACATCCATTCATCTATTCATATATTTCTTCATATTCAGCTGGCCTTTCCATCCTTCTTCATCCACAGAAAGTCCTGGGTATGACGGTAAACTGCATCCAGCAGCAAGGCCTCTGATTGGGGGCTGTGAGAAGCATGGAAGTACCTCTTAATTGCTGTTAACCCTCAAACTTGGGTTAAAACACTATAAAAGTATAAAAATAGACTTTTATATAAAAATATATTTTTGAAGGAAAAAAAGTATTACCATAACATATTTTTGGAAGAAAACATTTGCCATAATACATTTTTAAAGAAAGAAAATTATTACCAGCAATACATTTTTGAATACAAAACTAGAAGACATCTTCAGTTTTCTAAAATACAAAAATAAAAACAACTTTTTTGTCAACATTTGACTAAATCAACCATCTCACTATAACCAAGCATTAGAAAATACCTTTAAACCCTACCTTTTTGCCATTAAATAACCAACAGAGGTTGATATGCCATTAAACAAAATTCAAACTCAAACTCATATCTAGAACTATTACTGTATCAAACCGTAACCCCAAAGGAATTTTCCCTGATCATTATAACATGGCTTCTTCAAACTGAAAATCAACTGATATCTATCAAACACATTCTTAGTATATCTTCTCCCATACAATTATCTCAATAAGTGAGCCCCTACCCTGATATGCTCTTTAACCTAGTATTGATAACACACACACACACACACACACACACACACACACACACAAATATATATATATATATATATATATATATAGGGTCCTTGAATAAGCTCTCACTGATTTTTCATGAAAAGTAATGTTTCATTTACAAAAATTAATAAGAAACAAGTCACTGAAATCGCTAACCACTACTTTTCCTCATCTTTCTGGCAGCATTTGAATTCCACGTCAAAGAAACGACACTTCCTTTGAGGCTAACGACGAGTCGACCCATTTTTTGGCATCTTCATCAAAAAATTCTGCTCATCGATCGGAAAAAGTGATAATTGGACGGAGTAATGCCTGGTGAATACGGCGGATGCTGTAGGGCCTTTCTTTTTAAACGTTTCGAAGTAGATTTTTACCCGTTTTGCAACATGTGGCCTAGGGTTGTCATGTTGCAAAATCAGTTTGTCGTTTCTCTGCTCGTAGAGTGGCCGTTTTTTCTTCAATGCTCGGCTCAAACGCATGAATTGTAGTCGATAGCGATCTTCCATGATGGTTTCGGTCGGTTTGAGCAGCTCATAATAAGCTTCACCCAGCTGATCCCACTAAGTACAGATCAGAAGTTTCGAACTTTTCCGTGGATGCTGATGCATGGCCGGGATTACCTCACTATATACTACGCTTAGGGTTATCATAGTGTATCCACTTTTCATTGCTGGTCATGATACTATGCACAAATTTTTCTTTCCTGCTGTTGAAGCAGCTGTTGACACGTGACAAACACCGTTCGACGTTTGTTGGCTTTAACTCGTACGGGACCCACTGTCCTTGCTTTTGGATCATTCCTAATGCTTTCAATCATTTGGAAACTGTTGCGTCATCAACTCCTAATAATTCTGCCAGTTCATCTTGCACCTGACATGTTTCTTCATGAGGTAATGCCTTTAATTCTTCGTTCTCAAATGTTTTCGGTGTGCCACTGCATTCTTTATCTTCAACATCAAAATTATTATTTTTGAAGCGTCTAAACCAATCTTTGCATGTTGTTTCTGACGGAGCATTGTCAGTGATTCAGTTGCAGATTTAAGAATTTAAGTACCTAGGAAGTGTTCTAACAGGAGATGGAAAGTGCGACACGGACATCCGAAGGCGAATTGGCATGGCAAAGGACGCGTTCCAGAAGATGAGCAAAATACTAACACACAGGAAGATCTCAATAGAAACGAAGAAAAGAGTGCTAGACTGCTACGTGATGTCAGTTCTTCAGTACGGCTGTGAATGCTGGACAATATCATCGAAAATGAGGAAAAAACTGGAAGCGGCCGAAATGTGGTTCTACAGAAGGATGCTACGGATATCGTGGACTGAGCATACAAGCAACGACGAAGTGTTAGAAAGAATGGCAACAAAAAGGAAATTGATGCTGAGCATCAGGAAGAGACAACTGAAGTTCCTGGGACATGCAATGAGGAAGGAGAGCCTGGAGAACCTGATACTGACTGGTCAGATAGAAGGAAGGAGAGACAGAGGAAGGCAGCGGATAACATATCTGCAGAGTCTGATCAGGTGGATGACGGAACGGGGGTTGCCAGGAGCAACAGGAGCCACAAGGGATAGGGAGACGTGGAGATCCATGATCGCCTACGTCCTGAAGGGACAGGGCACATAGAAGAAGAAGAAGAAGAAGAAGAAGAAGAAGAAGTGCAGTTGAATTCCCCGAAAATACACTTTCTTTGAAACGAAATTTGACATGTTGAATGCTATGAAAGACAAAAAATGAATACACTGAATTGTAATCATTCTTATAGTATTTCCTTATAGATTACGTGAAAACCACACGGTTAGGGAAGGCCATCTGTTGGAAAACAGCGGGGACTTATTCAAGGGCCTATATATATATATATATATATATATAACTACTAACAAGTTGTAATTTTAAAAATGTATTTTTTTTTGACAGTATTTATTTATTTTTTCACTGAATTTTGACTATATTTTAAATAATTGTAAATAGCCAATAATTAAGCTGTTTGTTTTTATTTTACAGATTCAATCCCTGAACACAATAATGACATCCAATGGGTATACATTTTTTTGAGACACCCTATATATATATATATATATATATATATATATATATATATTTAGTATATCGAGGCAGCAAGTAATTTTCTAGACATATGCTATTAAATATAAGAGACAATGAATGTCTATTATGTTTAATCATGAGCCGTTCTAAACGTCGTATTTTTGCTTTAATTTCAGTTGAAAATAAAGACAAAAATTCTCCAACATTTGGATAATTATTTATTGGTTTTCTTCTAAGCATTGTCAACACTCAATAAAATCAACTTTAAAACAGGAAATAACATATTACATTGCATTTGACTAGATGGTTTTGTTGTCATTTCGCGCTATCCCGCGGTGTGACGTCATAAAACCGCATCGCAAACTTAAGAACTGCGTTTATTATTTTTGGTAACTATTGCCGTTGCCAAGCGGAGTTTTATGTCAGCACAAAATAAAATCGTCGGTGATGGTGGATTTTATAATATTTCAGTTTAAACTACCTCTCTGAAGATGGCTCATGTGAGCCGAAAGCTTAGAAGAAAACCAATAAATAATTATCCAAATGTTGGAGAATTTTTGTTTTTATTTTCAACTGAAATTAAAGCAAAAATACGACGTTTAGAACGGCTCATGATTAAACATAATAGACATTCATTGTCTCTTATATTTAATAGTATATGTCTAGAAAAAAAATATATATATATATATATATATATATATATATATATATATATAGTGCAATAGAAATATCTCCTATAAGTACCTCCCACATAACGGAAAGACAATGGTAATAGTGTTTTTATCAAGTTAATGTACCATTATGTTAGTCGTATTTCTGGGAGGTATAAGTAGGAGTATTTCTGTCTCTATATTGAAGAGGAAAAGTTTTATAGCATTTTAAATGAGTTTTTAAGATGATATTTCAATATCTATACATAGGTTTATTAAACCTTATTGCTACCTTTTCTATCATTTTATTTATTTTTATTTATTTATTTATTTTGAAGCAACTACATGATTCTATCCTCCCAGATATTGGCATCTTTCAGAATAATTAGCTGTTCATCAGCTGAATAGAAACAACCCCTAAGCAACAAACTGTACGGTTTTCACTCCTCTTGATCTAATGCTGATTTTCGATCATTACACAGAGAATCAGCGAAGCTCTTTCTAACAAATTAATCACGAGAGCCTTGTGGGACACCTGTGTTGATTTTAGTCTCCAAACATTTGACCATTAGCAACAATCATCAAAGACCTATCCGATTAGAAAGACTTGAAGGTTACAAAGACTTCCAGAAATTCCACAGCTGAAAAGTTTGTGTAGCAATATCTTATGCGCAACCTGGTCAAAAGCCTTTCAGACATATAAAACGATTGCTCTTGTGATGAAAATCCCCCGAACTTGGCCAATCGGAATGGTGTCGTCATTAACCAAGCAAAGTGTACCGATTTCTACCAGTCCTAATTGAATAGTACACCGTCCCGGTTGGCAATATTCGAAGGCTTTTCATTGATCTCTGCCTTTAATCGGTCCAATTGGTGACAATACTTGTGTGAATTCAACCTTTGACTTTGCGGACGTTTAAGGAGCTCGAAATGCGATCCTCCAGTAGTCAACGAACGCTCATTTCGTTTTTTTTTTTTTACGACAGCTTTTACTTCACATTGTTGTAAACAATTCATTTTTCATTGTTTGTGATAGTTCTTTTTAAAAATGAGTTATTATTGTAGCATTTTCTTCTGGGAGGTTTTAGTCTTTTAACTTGCTCATTCTTCTTTTGTTACGTGTACGCTGAACATATACCCACACACTGTTGAGGAAATAACTGCTATAAGTTATCGTAATAATAATAATATAAAATGGTTGTTACACTCATTATCAACGCTGACAGGGAATAATCTTAGATAGATAGATAGATAGATAGATAGATAGATAGATAGATAGATAGATAGATAGATAGATAGATAGATAGATAGTCAATGCTTAAAGCACAAGACTGAAAACCTGTTTCGATATATAATGATCAGGTTGAAGGTTTTGGTCTTTCGTGAATGTAAAGGTTGAATAATTAAAACAAATTAATGGCATGCAATTAAATATCACGTTTCCGACTTCACTGAAAGCAAAAAGAAAATTTGTCTGTTGGATTGATCGAGAAACCATAGGTTAAAATCGTGGTAACACTGAAATGAAATCAGAAAAGGATTTAATTAGATACTTTTAATTAACTGGAGAAAGAAAGAAAGAAATTATGAACAAATATAAGGTAAAGAAGGGGGAAAGAAATAATTAGATAGATAGATAGATAGATAGATAGATAGATAGATAGATAGATATGAACAGAATTAGATATGAATAGAATTAGATCGATAGATAGATAGATAGATAGATAGATAGATAGATAGATAGATATGAACAGAATTAGATATGAATAGAATTAGATAGATAGATAGATAGATAGATAGATAGATAGATAGATAGATATGAACAGAATTAGATAGATAGATAGATAGATAGATAGATAGATAGATAGATAGATAGATAGATATGAACAGAATTAGATAGATAGATAGATAGATAGATAGATAGATAGATAGATAGATATGAACAGAATTAGATAGATAGATAGATAGATAGATAGATAGATAGATAGATATGAAAGAATTAGATAGATAGATAGATAGATAGATAGATAGATAGATAGATAGATAGATAGATAGATAGACACGAACAGACTGCAATAGATAGATAGATAGATAGATAGATAGATAGATAGATAGATACGAACAGACTGCAATAGATAGATAGATAGATAGATAGATAGATAGATACGAACAGACTGCAATAGATAGATAGATAGATAGATAGATAGATAGATAGATACGAACAGACTGCAATAGATAGATAGATAGATAGATAGATAGATAGATAGATAGATAGATAGATAGATACGAACAGACTGCAATAGATAGATAGATAGATAGATAGATAGATAGATAGATAGATAGATAGATAGATAGATAGATAGATAGGGAAATAGAGGTAGGAAAGTAAACAGAAAGGAAAGAACAAAGTAAACAACCTGAAAGAAAGAAAGAAAGAAAGAAAGAAAAGTAGGATGCATGAGAGGGTGATAGACGAAAAAAGTAAACCCATCAAAAGAAGGAAAGTTCTTAATAAAAGATATTAAAGAAACATTTATTTAAATAGGCTTAAAAATAGAATTTCAAATGAAATTTAAATCTAGCAAAAGTTGCAATTAAATCATTAAAGTTAGTTCTTTTTTTTACTAACAATCTTCTGACGTCCACTTAATAAACATATATTTACTGCTTTGATTTTAATTATTTTGAGGGCGGGGGAATCATAATGATATATTGCCTTCACACATCTAATTATACAATAATAGGACAATTAGCTACTTTATGTAAATGACATCTTCTTTGAGTACGGAGGGCACAACGACACAGTGTAATGGTTAGCATACTTGTTCTCACTAGAATAATTACGACATAACAGTGAGTTTTATCTTCACTGGGTTCCCATACTTTTAGCCTTTGGTGCTTCCTTAAAGCCAGAAAGTAGTTTTATATTGTAAGAGTTCTAATAATGGCTTGGTGATACAAGCCATACTAGTTAATCCTTAGATGGGGGAGAAAAGAGAGATTTATAACTTTCCCAAGGTTATTTGCGAGTAAATGAATATCACGAACCCAACAAGAATTGGAAATCAGTTCGCCGATCAACAATTCCGTGCCAATATCCATTACACAACCTGCACATCCAATTTTACAGCACCAGGTTCGTTGCTTACTTTGTTCCGGCCATAAAATTCTCAATATCCTTCGGTATAATTACATTTCTGATGCCTCCAGAATTTTCTTCTTTTGGAAACTGACCAGCATCCACTGTATTGTAATAGTAAGTCAGTGGGTGAAGTGCCATACGTGATACACGCTTGGAGCTTCTGCACCAATGAACTTAGATCACTGGTGACCCCTAAATACGAATTTGCACGAGATACTAGATTAGCAACTAGATCCAACCCTTTTACAGTGAAACCGATAAAATGCAACCGCAACTTCTACTCCAACAGTTTCTTTCCTCGCACTTCCCGACTGTGGAATTCTCTTCCACACGATTGCTTCCCCGACAGATACAATCTCCAGGAGTTTAAATGTAAGGTCAATAGACACCTCCTAATACACTAACCTGCTCCCATTCTATCAAACACCCTTCCCATCCTGCCCAACCCTCATCCTCGCTATCCTTACTCATCTGTCACCTTCCTCCTGACATTCCCTATGTCTAACCACTCCTTCTCTTTACCTTCCCTTATGTAGCCATATGCGCAATAGTGGCAGTGGAATGCCTTGCTTGGGGTGAGATGATTAAAAAAAAATGTCTCGAAAGAGAAATGACTGACTCGGCAGAAGATTTCTTCCACAGTAGGTCGCCATCACTTTCTGCCGTAGACTGGTTGCCAACCAAGGCTATAGAACCAAATCTGTTCTGCTAGTTAACCCATGGCTGGAAAAAAGAGACAGATTAATATCTTTCCAAAGGGTATTTGCGCGTAAGTGAATGCAATGACTTCAACTGAAATTCGAACTCGGCTCTACAATATCCACTGCAACACAACGCCCATCCATTCACCTACGTTATCTAAACATTTAATTACAACTTCTATCGCCATCTTCTGTCTTGTCCTTTCTCTGTCTTCTCATTCTTTTACTACTAGTAAACATTTGTGTCTTAGGGGTATTATCACCTTGCTTACGGTGAAATCATTATAAAACCGTAATATTAAACCCGTATAAATTTGACTCACTTCATGAAATTCCACTTGACACAAAATGCTGCATTTATATAGGTGTGCGTTGTGGTGCGGTGGAACGACAACTCGGGTGCCGAGTTCGAATTCCAGTTGAATTTCTTGCATTCACTTATGCACAAATACCCTTGGGAAAGGTAATAATCCGTCTCATCCCTCCAGTTATGGGTTAAATAATAGAACATATTGAGTTCTATAGCCTTGGCTGGCAACCAGTCTACCGCAAAAAGCAATGGCAACCTATTAATCTTCTGTCCAGTCAGTCATGTCTTTCGAGACAAGATCACCCAAAGCGTGTATCACGTATGACACTTAACTGATATATATATATATATATATATATATATATATTTCGAACTAAAGTGTATTCATGCTAATTTCAATTAACATGTTATTGAACATGAAATGCAAAAAGACAAAGAAAACCAATCCTACTTGATGTCAATAGGATTGTGTCTTATACATAATTAACGTAGTTCTATTTTAAGTTTGTGATTAACATTTGAATTTACGGACATTTAGTAACACAAAGAAAAAACATATTGTATGATTCAACAAAAAGCTTTAACTTTGAATTCGAATCTCAAAGAGGTTAAAATATGTTCAACATATATAATAAAAGTATATATTATTATATTATATTAAGAGATTAACAGTCGTTGAGCTTATCAAAAGATAATTGTTAAGTATATTATAAAAAATTAGTCATTTTCCGATATTTTTACATAAATAATGAATGAATGGAAGGGAAGATAGAAAAAATCTATAGGATGAAAGAAAAAGAAGTACTAGAGGATAATGATAGCAAGTCCCAGCAAACAATCACGCTGTTTAAAGAGAGACCGTAAAAAAAAAAATACAAGAAGTATATGCACATAAACACACACACACAACACACTCACGCACACACACACACACGAGATCACACGAGAACGAATACTGGAGGGGAGGAAAAAATGTAGCAATAAACACGCCTCCAATTAAAACAGATAGATATAACATCCGGTCATAAAACGGCGTCCACTACCATTCTGACGGAAACGCGAAAATGCCAAACCCTGCCACGAGCTAACGTGTATATGTTAAACTATAACTTAAAGCAGACAGATATATCATCAAATCGTAAAATGGCGCCCGCTATCACTTTAAAAAAGAGTTGAAAAAGCCTTATCCTACTACCGCGCACATTTATATAAACCATAAACACACAGACATAGATGAACTAACCCATTTACAAGTACACACACACATACTAACTGCAATTAACGACAGCAGTAGCAGCGAAAGAGAACCATTCGTTTAAAGGCACGGTCCAACATCGGACGACGTGAAACCAAGCTCTCCTATCATTCTGGTCTCGAAAATATTAATGAATAATTAAATAGGTAATACCCAACACCTGCTTTACAGTCTTTCATTATACTAAACGCATTGGGATAGCCTTCAAGTACGTACCCATGCACATTATATACACAATGCTTCAAGCAAATTATAAAACTTATATATATATATATATATATATATATATATATATATATATATATATATATGACACTGATTAAACATGAAGATTAAATAAACATTCAACTGTTTTCTGTTGCCAACAGGGTAATTTAGTTCAGATTTTTCTTTTCCTAAGTTGATTGCCAACTAAGACTAGAGAAACAAACATTTCCTGTGATTTAATTTATAGTTATTATGTTATTCGAAAATTATTATCCAATTTTAGATTCAACTTTTATACCTGAATGAATGTATTCAAACAATTTTTAAAGCAATCAAAATCGGTACCATGGACATTTATACATGTCTGCCATCCAGTTACAAGTTTCTTTATGTCTTTGCGATAAAAATCTGCAGGTTTTGAGACAAATAAATCTTTACATGCAATTTATTTGCCATGGAATGTCTTTTGGGTTAAAAAAAACAAACAAAAAACAAAAAAAAAACGCTGTAGTGAATGAGCGAGTGTTCAGGGAAATCTCGTATGTCAAGTCGGCGAGCCTCTCTGGTGTTATCCAGACAATGTCGAATAACCAGTTCCGGTCGAATTTTGCTTAAATGAATGCGTATTTCATGCAGCTTCTGGTAAATACTTTGGCAATGATACTCTGGTTAGATTCAAGGAACTGAAGCCGTAGCAGATAACGTCAATGGCGACACACCTGACAGTCACCATAATTTTTGTGGGTACAATTTTGTTTTTATAAAGTGTTTCGTAATGATCAAGAAAAACGATAGCTTCAATCTCCAAAACATTTAAAGCAAAGTCAATTGCAATCTTCTATTTTCTTGAATCCCGTTCATATTCTATCCTTCCATATATATCCCATGTAATCAGTTTTTTTCTTAAATACCCCATATACTCAGTTTTATTTCTTAAATACACTTTGTGCCCAGTTTTTTCTTAAATATCCCTTGTACCAAGTTTTTTTAAATACTCTTTGTACCCAGTTTTGTTCTTAAATACCACTTGTACCCAGTTTTATCTTAAATACTCCTTGTACCCAGTTTTTTTTCTTAAATACCTCTTGTACTCAGTTTTTTCTTAAATACCCCTTGTACCCAGTTTTTTTTTTCTTAAATACCCCCTTGTACCCAGTTTTTTTTTAAAATACTCCTTGTACTCAGTTTTTTTCTTAAATACCCCTTGTACCCAGTTTTTTTCTGAAATAGCCCTTGTACCCAGTTTTTTTAAATACTCCATGTACCCAGTTTTTTTCTTAAAAACGCCTTGTACCCAGTTTTCTTCTTAAATACCCTTTGTACCCAATTTTTTTCTTAAATAGCCCTTGTACCCAGTTTTTTTCTTAAATACCCCTTGTACTCAGTTTTTTCTCTCACAGTAACCCCCTGCTCACTAGTGGCTGTCTCCTCTCGCTTAGGGTAAAATGATTTAAAAAATTAGCCAATCGTTTACGATAGTTATAAGGTTTCATTTCACATCGCAAGTCATTACTCGATCAAGTAATGGTTCATTCAAATTTCGCAGACAAAACATCGAGGTCACACTTCATAACGTAGAAGCATTTGACTTTCACTGAGTTCATCTTGAACCTATTTATCGAGTATCTCCATCTTGACAATTTTCTTGAGATGATCCGATACCGTTAAAATACTGACAGGAATTATCCGATTAGTTCAACTGGTGCTTTCTGATGTTGATTGTCAATTGCGGGCGGACATTCTCTGCCACTTTGATCTTCAAAACCTGTAACCACAATGCAAAATTTCAGAAAGAAAAAGAATTTTACTCTCCGATTACAAATGGAACCTTCGTTCCATGCTCTGTTAAAGATGACATTATTATGACCAAGAAATAAACGGGTCCTTGGTATGACGGTAAACTGCATCCAGCAGCAAGGCCTCTGGTTGTGAGAAGCAAAGATTCACCTCTTAATTGCTGTTGTTCCCAGGTCCACTCTGATCCAGAGTGGTAGCACTTGTTAGGGTCCCAGCTATGGACAAATAGTTATTTCCCAAACTGGGGTCAAAACACTGGAAAAATATAAAAATAGACTTTTATTGAAATATATACATAAAAATAGACTTTTGTAGAAATATATATATGTAATAAGAGAGTTTTATAGAAAAATATACAATTTTGAAGAAAAAATATTACCAGCAATACATTTTTGAAGAAGAAATATTATCAACAATATACTTTTGAAAAAAATATTACAACAAAACATTTCTGAAGGAAAAAAATTATTACCACCAACACATTTTTGAATACAAAACTAGAAGACATCTTCAGTTTTCCAAAATAAAAATTTTTCATCAAAGTCTGACTAAATCAACTTTATCTCTATAACCGAACCTTAAAGAATATCTTAAATCTTCACATTTTGAGCATTAAATAACCCGCAGAGGTGTTGATATGTTGTTAAACAAAACTAAAACTCAAAATAAACGCATCTTTTCTTTTGTTCATGTTCAAAATGAAAGATATACAATGTTTAAATTCTGAAACAGATTGATATAATATTAACAAATAGGACAGTTTGATGTTTCTGAATACGTAAAATGTTTTTAAACTAAATTCTGAAATAGATTGCTATAAAGTTAACAGAGGACACTAATCATTAGGAATATATTAGGCACTCTTAACCTATAAATCTACCCACACTTAATACAACTGTTTATACAATTCAATAATTTAAATTGAATGTAGGTTATGTTAGCCTAGTGAGCAAATACGAATTTTTCAAAATCGATTTTATCGATAGGCTTTCTAAAATTGATCCGGTTAAATTGACAGGCGCTGTCTCTCTAATTTTGTGTGTTAATAAATCGTCAGTTACTGCTCTTTGATTTAGTTTTAGGCCAGTGATTCTCAACGTGGGCGCTTGGGCCCATAAATTGGCTATAGAGATTGTTAAAAATAGGCCTGGAATTGCAGATTGAAAAGAGAGAAGACTTTTTTGTCTGAAGCTGAAATAAACCTTGTAAGTTCAACTTGACAAGCCTGATACATAGACACCAGGAACAGTGTAGGCCATCAGTCAAGAATTATAGTTTTTACTACATTTTGGTTTCGTACCGAAGGTGAATTGGCATGGCGAAAGAAGTATTCCAGAAGTTGAATAGAGTATTAAGAGACAGGAAAATTTCACTAAAAACAAAGAAGAGAGTACTGGATTGCTATGTGTTGTCAGTTCTTCAATATGGCAGTGAATGCTGGACAATATCATCAAAGATGAAGGAAAAACATGAAGCAACTGAAACGTTATTCTACGGAAGCATATTGGATATAAAGTGGGGGATCAGTTCCATATTACAATCAATATATAAACTGACCCTTAACTTTGTGATCACATCAGTTTCTATACATTTATATTCTTGAGATCCAAAAGCACAAGGATGCATTCCAGGAGCTGAGAAGGGAGTATTAAGAAACAGGACAATTTCGCTAGAAACAAAGAAGAGAGTACTGGATTGCTATGTGATGTCAGTCTTCAATATGGCAGTGAATGCTGGATATTATCATCAAAGATGAAGAAAAAATATGAAGCAATTGAAATGTGGTTCTACCGAAGGATGCTGCGGATATCATGAACCTAGCATGTGAGCAATGATGAGGTTGTAGAAAGGGTGGAAACAAAAAGAAAATTAATTTCTATGGTAGCAAGTGGTCATGAAATCGCGTTTTTGTTAAGTAGATTAAGGTTACTTATATGGTTTAAAATGACAAGTTTTTCTAAAAGGCATAAATTACATCTGTATCCGTTTTCAATGTAAGATTTGGTTTTTAGCGACGACATTCTAGATTTTAATTAGGTTCCTGTTATTGTTTTTTAATTTCCAATAATATATGATTAAAACAATGCTTTCTTGTGTTTACTGTTATTTAAACTCAACATTTGCACATGTTTACGGTCGATCCAAAGTAAGATTTAACATCATCACATGAGCAAGCATCAGAAAGAGACAGCTGAAGCTTCTGGGACATGCAATGAGGAAGGAGCTTTTGGAGAACCTGATATTAACAGACCAGATAGAGGGAGAGAAAAACAGAGGAAAACAACGTGTGACTGGCCTGTGCGGGTGGATGGCGGAACGAGGGTTGCACGGTGTAACAGGAGAAAGCTTGCTGAGAGCCACCAGGGATAGGGAGACGTGGAAGGCCATGATCGCCTATGTTCTGAAGGGACAATGCACATAGAAGAAGAAATGAAAATGTATTTCGTTCTGTGAGAAACTTTTAATTGTTTTTATGAGGGGCTAAATTGGACGAAGAGGAGACAAGAATGCTTCATAATAAAGAAAAGTTTGAGAAACTATTTTAATCAAAATTCAGTCTTCGAGAAACCATAATTTACAGTAAGTAATCATTTCTCTAAAACTGTCGCTACATGCACTTCACTGACTTTATTAGAGCTTTCTTTTTTTTTAAAAATCCTCTCTATTATAATAAAGACCGTTGTGTATTTGCTATAACACGACCCCTAACGCGTCCAGACAACTTCCCTGACATTTGGCCGAATCTACCCACGTTGTGTTGATCTCATAGTAGCCAAAGCAGGAACCGCTTATTACCACTTAATGAAGATGAACCAGACTTGCGAGGGACTGGTATATGATAAAAAAAACAGATTCAAGATAGCAACGACGCGGTGTAGATTTATATATATATATATATATATATATATATATGCCAAATAATGACAAGATTACAAGCAAGGCAAAATAATTGACGGGAAAGAAATATCAGTGACTGGTATTCAGTAGAATATTCATGTTATATTATTTCTACGGGGCGATTAGTTAGTTGAATTTGGAATATTTCTCTCTTCCGTCTTCTTCCTCTTATTTCTTGCAGCTGGCGCGTGTTTTAAGCTGACCGTATTTTTCAAACCTCTTCCCAACCTGTCTCTCCAAGACCCGGGTGCCCAACTGATTAAATTCGTCTTGCTCTCTGATTTTGTTAAACTGCACTCAGAGCTGGATGGGAAAGAAGCGGGTAAGGTTTTTCATCAACCTCACTGCATAATTCTTACCATCCCGAAATAAAAACCATCTAACCATTTCGATTTCACACCCCCTCTTATTGTCTGCCTGCTCTTATCAACTGCACTGGTAATCCAGTACTCAGGAAATTCTCAAGGCAGTATCTTGAACTAAGGTCACACATCATCAGAACCCATTAACAGATGTTGGGACTGGAATTAGGAAAAAAAACTAACTTTTGATAAATTCTCTTACTTTCTCAACAAAAAGATTTTGCACCCAATCGATCCTTGTATCTGTATTTTCCACTAACATTTTAGCTATTTTTCCAACAAAAATAATTATATTCTCCAATTTTAGAGAAATCTTTTCTCATCTTAAAAATTACTTAAAATTAATACCAGCCATCTGAAAAATAGGGTTACATGTCTGTGTATATATATATATATATATATATATATATATTAATGCAGGTTTCATTGAATAATATAGACAAGTTTTGTCTATTAATTTTGTGTAGGATCCGTTCATACCGTCTGATATACTTGATGGTGATGTCGTTAACGGATCCTACACAAAATTAATAGACAAAACTTGTCTATATTATTCAATGAAACCTGCATTAATGAAAAAATGCTGCCAAAATACACACAATATATATATATATATATATATATATATATATATATATATATATATATATATATATATTCCTCCTGTCACGCTCATGGAAAGAATGACAATAGAGAGACAGAGTCAGATCAGTTCATTCTTTTTACTATCAGGTTATTAAATTTTACTACCAGTTATGAAAGCTCTTGAAGCGTGTTTGCTCTTTAAGAGAAACTTATTATTATATTTTATGCAATAATTATGTCACCGAATAGTGACAAATATATATATATCTATATTGACATATATATCCTCTTTATTATAATTTAAATTATAATAAAGACCGTTATATATATATATATATATATATATATATATATATATATATACTGGCGTGTGTATACACTGCTTATATACACCACGTTAAAATTCCCATTCCCATTCTCTGATTCCATGCGCCTATGGCTTAGGGAGTAGCAACTTCGACTGACACCAAATCGGCCGAGTTTCGATCCAGGCCAGAAGCAGGTGGATGTGTCTAGCCACACTGATAAACTGCGAAGCAGGCTTGTATGTGGATGACTGATATGTATATATATATTATTAATATATTATTATTTCTCGTAACTATATATATATATAATTACGAGAATTAATAAATATACGTATGAGGATACACACACGTATAATATTATAATTGAAGCGTTAATAAAGCACTGCAGTATGAACAGAGCTATTATATATATATATTTATTAATAAATATACATATTTTCCTACGTCGATGGAACAACCCGGATTTTCATATGTTAGGCAAACATCAGGTGCATATTAAAAACACACTGTTTAATAGATTTTAATTTTTAAGTTTACTCGATGTTCATAGAAGTTAAATTTTACGAAGTAAGGTTACTGCAAATTAATAATAACATGAGTAAAATTTAAATAGACAAAAACTACATGGAGATAAAAATTAAACTTTTAAAAATAAAATTATAAAATTAAAAAAGTCTTTAAATGCAGGGAGATTAAATAAATGGGAAGAATTCATAACTAGTGGTAGTAATATTTGCTGGAGAAATAGAAACATAAATAGAAAGAAAGAAAGAAAGAAAGAAAGAAAGAAAGAATGAAAGAAAGAAAAAATGAAAGAAAGAAAGAATGAAAAAAGAAAGAAAACAAGAAAGAAAGAAAGAATGAAAGAGTAAGGGAATGAGGGAAAAAGGGCACACGTATAGAGGAATCTTTATCAATTGTGCCTAAAATTTTAAGTAAATATTTGTTATGGTAGCAAGTGGTCATTAAATCGCGTTTTTGTTAAGCAGATTAGGGTTATATATATATATATAATAATAATAATAATTATTAATAAATTATAACATTGATATGTTATAATATCACTACAAAAGTAGCTATTTTGTTTCGACACTTTTTGTGTCTTTTCAAGTGATGTTGTTATTTCAAATGAATGGCTTTAAAAGGTTAAGAACAAGCAAGACCCCTTTCATCAGGGAGGCATTATTGTATGTACAATGTGGACCAATCAGAGTAAAGCAACTTTTACTTTGGAGAATATGTGGGAAGATTTAAAGTTATATATATATATATATATATATATATATATATATATATGGTTTAAAATAACAAGTTTTTCTAAGAGGCGTAAGTTACATCTGTATCTGTTTTCAATGTAAGATTTGGTTTTAGCGACGATATTCTAGGTTTTAATTGGGTTCTTGTTATTGTTTTTATTTTTTTTAATTTTCAATAATATATGATTAAAGCAATGTGTTTGTGTTTACTGTTATTTAAAGTCAACATTTACACATGTTTACGGTCGATCCAAAGTAAAATTTTAACATCATCATCATAATGAATTCGAGCTCTAAAGTCAATACTTTCGGATATACATTGGAAATTCAATATGCAGTCCTTTTTTGTTAGTTGCAAGTGTGTCTTGAAGTGCCATTATTAGTAGTAGTAGGGTAACTGATATTATTCAGGTGGGCCAAGTATTTACTTGATATCGTATTATTATGCTGTGAAATATATTTATCTATGTTCTTAACGCAACTATAATTAACTTTAACATTTTTGTTGATTTTTTTTTAGTGTGTTTGAACGGTAAAACTGTTTGTGAGTTAAATTTTTAAAAAGCCCATCCAAATCGCAGACCTCTGCAGAATCATACGCTTTCATAGAAATGCAGAAAACAAGGCTGTGATTTGGCCGGACATTTTTTGCTCTGGAATCTTAGGTTTATAATCTTTTAAAGTATGTAAGCTTCGTTAGTGCAAAGTTTACTAACTTTGTCAATAATTTTGAGTTTTTCAGGAACAGTTTTGCTTGTAGTGTTTATTTTATTAACTAAATTGAGTTATTATTTGCCTTTTTATAATTTTGTTTTAATTTTTTTTAATTAAAGTAGTATAATCCTTAGTAGTAATAGATGTTTTGTCAGATTAACAAACATTGTCTGATGTTCTTTTATGTTTGAGATAGCACTGACAATGTGTTTCTGGAAATTATTCATCCTTTTGATAAAGGAGATGTTGTTGAATATTACAAATAAATCATTTTCAAAACCAGATAATCTTTTAATACTGGTGCAGTTTTTATGCTTTTGAATCCGTGAGGTTCAGGTTCTTTAGGGAGCTTATAATTATGAAGAAAGAAATGCTTGAACACTAAGTTTTAATCCACCTGTTCTTTTACTTTCTTATAATATACACACACACACACATATATATATATATATATATATATATATATATATAGAGAGAGAGAGAGAGAGAGAGAGAGAGGGGTATTTATTCAAAAAATAAATCTTTTAGTAAAAAAAAAGCAGTGTAATCAATCTGCAAAGATGTTTTGTGTATATCGTTTAACACATTTTTAAAATCGGAGAAATTACCTTTGCATCATCACAATAGTTCATTAAACGCAGTCTGAGATGTGTTTTTTTTAAATACTAATGATATAATGTAAAAAGGTAGGGAAAAAGCACTCGATAGTCCACTGGTGGTTAAATAAATAGGAAATAAATGACAGCTTATGCGCTGGAATGGGAATCGGTGATTATGGCTCAAAATCTGACCGAGGTTGTTGCGTACCCTTTCGCATTAATGGAGAAAGATATAAAACAATTTTTCTTCTCCCAGCAATGTTTATTATGTCTCCTTTTACATTGAAAGATTTGGATTTAGCGACGATATTCTTAGTAGTAACTGGGTTCTTGTATTTTAATTTTCAATAATATATGGCTAAAGCAATGATTTTACAGTGTGTTCTGCTGTATAACGACAACATGTGGTTGTTGAATCTAAATTTCCGCATGTTAACGGAACGATCCAAAGAAAAATTTAACATCGTCATCATTCAGAATGAATGCCAGCTTTATAAACAATACTTTTGGACATACATTGGTCATTCAATGAGCAGGTCTTATTTTTATGCAGTTGCAGTTATTTTTGAAGGGTCATCATTATTCGTAGTAGGGTAACTGATATTATTTAGGTGGGCCAAGTATCTATTTGATATCATATTATTATGCTTGCAAAATAATTTTTTCTTGAAAAATTCTTTTAGTGTCGATGAAGGATAGAAATGTTTGGGAACTATATTTAGGAAGAATTTGCCAATGTTTGTATAGACTAGCGGCTGAAGGGTACGTTAAACCAAATAATGTTACGTTTAAGTAATTTCTGCTTATTTCTGCCTACCTTGTTTTTAACGAGGTTTTCTAAAGTAGATTAGTCTCTCAAGCCTTGAGTGGTAATCAGTTGGAAACATGGATATTTCCAAATTAAAACCGTGGAAAAGGCAACAGAAAAACTACAAAATATCTTTCCCAAGATGTCAGAGTAATGAAGAAAATAATATATAGAATAGTATGGGAATATACATCCTGAAACAATATCAATACATTTCTTCAATACCCACTGTACCCAGTCTTTTTTTTCTTTCACTGTAACCCCTGCAGGCTAATGGCGGTTCCGCCTTGCTTGGGGTGAAATAAATAAAAAAAGAAACAGATGAATTGGCTAAATAAGCTCGATGATAATAGCTTCTTTTCTCACACTTCCCACTCTTGAAACTCCCTTCCAGCTCCATGCTTTTCAGTCAACTTTAATCTTCAAAGATTTAGATAAAGCATCGGTCGCTACTTACTTTACTCTTTTTTCTTTCGTTCCCATTCTTTAGTAATGTTTCTGTTTTCTCCCACACTCGGTAACCCCCTTATGTTTCAGTGGCTTTACTACCTTCCTAAGAGTGAAGTCGATTTTTAAAAAATCAAATATATATATATATATATATATATAACTGTAAATTTATCTTTAAACACGTCTCGAAAAACCCACCGAGTATAAACGCGGAGGGGAAAAATGGAAACAAAAAATGAAACGAACTAAGCACTTGAATATTAGTCAAAGTACTAGTCGAAAGAAAAAAAACCCGAGACGAGGAACCTAACACGTAAAGCGCTCACGTAAAGCGCTCAATACAAGAGCAATGGATCGTCAGGGCAAGTTGGTGAAACCTTGGTAGGTCCGTTGGCTCTAGGTTAGCTTCTTACTTATATATATATATATATATATATATATATATATATATATATATATATATATATATTAGTTCAAACGATATTAGTGATGGTTATTCGTATTTGAAATAGAATCCCCATTTTCTACTTTCTTATTTAAAAGTAACAAAGAAAATGTACTCTCTGGCGAAATGTGTGATACCGGGTCTAGCGTGCTTTACTGCTCGACTACAGAGAGCGTCACAGTTCAGCGAGGCTCCATTATCCTTTTGAGGAAAGTATATTCTATCATTCAGGCCTACTTGGCCACACTCGCTCAAATAACTGCAAATGGAATTATTTCATCGAATCTATAGCTGATAAGAAGGTTGGGTTACTATCTGGAACCAGGAGGTTTTTCTCATTAGAATATCATTTTGCACATTTATATATCTACCATTCATCCGTTCATTAAATACTGTTGTCATATATGGTCGGGTACACCTGCTATTCATCTTGAGATTCTCAACAAAATCAAAAGGATCCGCAATGTAATAGATCCTGACTTAGCACCCCGACTTCAGTCACTTTCTCACCAACGAGGTGGCTTCTCTGTCTCCTTTCTACAATTATTTTCATGCTTTGAGGAGTGTTTTTCCCTAGTTCCCAACTAGTTCCCATATTTACGCGTGCTACTAGATTAGTTACATCTGCAGACTATCATAGGCAGACTAGAGAATGGATAATTTCCAATTTCTTTCTCCTTTGATGGCTGCCACGACAAGCAAATGTCCCCAGTTTACCCTATTGCCAAGCGAAAGGAGTTAACATTATGATTGTGTATGTCATATTCACTTCGGACTAATGCCCTTGGAAAAGGGATGAATCTATTTCTCTTCCTCTTACATAAAGATTAAATAACAGGGTAAACTGGGGACATTTGTTTGTCTGTGATATGAAGAAACATGGTAGAATAAAAATAAGACATCTAAAGGGACATAGCTCTTTGAAGAAGCTAAAGAAAAAGAAGAAGAAGAAGATAAGGAAGTAAGATAAAATTTGAGGATATAAGTAAGAAGAGAGAAGGAATAAAATAAACATGAGAAGAAGAAGAAGAAGAAGAAGAAGAAGAAGAAGAAGAAATCCACAATCACTAACTTCCTAAAGAGACATGGCTCTCAGAAGAAGAAATTAAAACGAAAATATCTGCAGTTACTTACATTCTGAAGGGGTATGTCTAGAAGAAGAAGAAGAAATCCGCTATCATTTACCGTATATTTTCCCGTATAAGACGAACTTAATACAAGACGAGTCAAAAAAATATAGCGAATTTTCCATAGAAAGTATAAGACGAGTGCTTATTGATTTTATAAAGATGATGTTATTGAAAATGTTGTTACTTACTGTACCCTTAGAAATTCAAAATAAACGTAATACAAAAACCGAATCTATAACATGTCTTTCCTGCTCAAGTCCTCTGAATGTGAAATAATTGTTTTGTTTAAATTTCATCAAGTGATCTTTTACGAATATTGATTTGTCTTCTTCGTCGTTTTTTCCTATATCTAAACAATTACAAGCACCAAAATGGGAATGAATTTTTAATGAGAAAATATTATGTTATCCTAAATGTTATTAAAGCCGTAATTTACACTACCATAATGATTATTGAAAGTTTAGCGAAAAATGAAGATTGCAATAAACGCAATAAAAACCTATGTTTATATTTTTTCAGCTGTGCTTGCATGGATACAAGTTGATTTCGTGTATACGGAATTACTCTTCGAACAAGCAATATATATTAAGTTACGCCAGAAAATTATTAAGATAGAAATGGTTGTATTACATGTATTATCAGTTTATTTGATAATGTGAATTTTTTCATGTACGTTATTGGATAACGCACGCGGTCGACTTTAGCTTGCCGACAAATATTACACAGAATTAAAAGTTTCTTTTTTTTAGAATGCTAGTATAAGACGAGATCCAATTCTTAAGGGTAACTTTGGGAGTTTAAATGTCGTCTTATACGCGGAAATATACGATAATTCTCAGTATAAGCAATAGAAGAGGAAATCGATGATCAAACATCTCTGAAAATTTAATGTTTCTTTTTTAGAATTGCAGTATATGGCGAAACTATTTTTAAGGGTGGTATATGGGATTAAAGGGTGTCTTATATGCGGAAATATGCGGTACTTCTCAAAAGAGAAAAAGAAAAAAAATCCACGATCCACGTTCCTTCAGGACGTATCCACCTCCTGAAGGTGCATGGCTTTCTCAAGAAGAAGAAGATGAGGATGATGATGATGATGTAGAAAATGAAGAAGAAATTCCACAATCACTTACTTTCTGAAGGGACATGGCACTCTGAAAAAAAAAGAAGAAGAAAAGCAGGAGGAGATATTCACGATCAATTAATTGCTGAAGAAACATGGCTCTCAGAAGAAGAAGAAAAAAGAAAGAATGAAAAAAAATCCACGGTGAGTAAATTTTTAAAGTGACATGTTTCTTAAAGAAAAGAAAGAAAGAAAGAAAGAAAGAAAGAAAGAAAGAAAGAAAGAAAGAAAAAAAATCCAAGGTGAGTTACTTTTTGAAATGGCATGGTTCTTAAAGAAGAAAGAAAGAAACAAACAAACAAACAAACAAAGAAGAAAAATCCACGGTGAGTTACTTTTTGAAATGACGTGGTTCTCAAAGAAAGAAAGAAAGAAAGAAAGAAAGAAAGAAAGAAGAAAATTCCACGTTGAGTTACTTTTTGAAATAACATGACTCTCAAAGAAGAACAAAAAAAGAAGAAAATTCCACGTTGAGTTACTTTTTGAAATAACATGACTCCCAAAGAAGGAGAAAGAAAGAAAGAAAGAAACAAACAAACAAACAAACA